>CM073771.1:9188019-9288019 GCA_037158775.1 Hetaerina titia
CAAGGAGGCTTTCTCAAGGAGGAGGGAGTTGATGACGGGGACGTTGAGTAGGGATGTTAAGAGAAGACTCGTAAAAACTCTGATATGGAGCGTAGCTATATATGGCGCGGAAACGTGGTCACTGAAGCAGGAGGATAGAGGTAGATTGGAGGCTTTCGAAATGTGGGTGTGGAGAAGAATGGAGAAGGTGAAATCGACGGAAAGGAAAGCAAATGAGGAAGTACTGGAGATGGTGGGTGAGGAGAGGGGTTTGTTGAGAGTAATTCTATGGAGGGAGGAAAAATGGATGAAAGGCATATTGAGCGGTAGTAGAATGTTGAAGAAAGTAATGGATGGGTGAATGTTAGGCAAACGAGGAAAGGGCAGGAACAGGATAGGGATGTTGGACGGGATTAAGGCAGAAAAGAAGTTGTGTCCATCCAAATGCCTACCTTAAGCGGTAGATTACCTAATATATATATATATATATATATATATATATATATATATATATATATATATATATATATAATATATATATATATTATATATCCGGGAAATTTGGTAATATTCTTTCTCTTTAGGGTAATACGATACACACACACACACACACACATATATATATATATATATATATGTGTGTATCGTATTACCCTAAAGAGAAAGAATATTACCAAATTTCCCGGAACTAAAGAGATATGTAAACTTCCTTAATTTATTCTAAATCAAGTAGTTATTTATTAACAAGTGAGCCATTGTAAAATAGGCCTCATAGCATTATTACTGTGATAGACAGTAAAACTTGATGGATCCGTATTATTTTCTGTTTCTTTGATTGCATACACATGCGGAGAAATTGCGCATAGGTTTAGAAAGTTCAAACTTGGTTGGAGAACTTTCATAAAAATGATAGTATATTAATTCTTGCATTGTAAAAAAGGAAAAAAGATATAGTCGAACCAGGTACACCTATTGTGAACAGTTTATTGATATTCAATTCTTGGAATTCATAGTCTTTCCGTAGCTTTGGTCAACTTCTACGGGAACTTGGCTGCAACACCTCTCACGATATCATTCACAGAGAAAGCAAGGAAAAGCAATTTGTGTAGATGAGCAGTTGTCACGGAGGTCGATCTCTTCTCTTAGGGTGAATTTTTCAATATTTTTGGATCTGAAGCGCCAACATGCCCCAAGGTCTTCCTTCTTTTCTTCGACTCCTTGGAAAACTCTTCTGCTTCGAGATTATTCTAGTCAGGCAGTAAAAAATAAGATGGAATTTTAATGTCTCTCCCAGAATTGGAAAGTTGAAGAAAAAAATAACCCTCTAATTTGAAAAGATGATTACTTTACCTTCCCGTAACTCTTCTCTTTATATTTTTCTCTTATTTTAATGTTTTAAGTTAGAAGAATGCTTATTTTTTATATATTCATTTACTAACGTTCTTGATAAATGATTTCAAGTTATTTATTTATTAATAAAATTATATCATAGTTTTGTTGTTTTAGCAAGATAAAATTTATCATAAATATTTTTATTCAATAAATAATAAAAATAAATCTATGTAGAAAATTAGGGAAAGTTATATTTGAGAAAAAAATTTAAAAAATATTTTCCTCGCTAGAGCGGATCTGTAAAGGGTTCCTGACTGCTCCATCCTTTAATAATATCCAGTCAACCTATTGATCATATTTGTTTTATCATAATGTTGGAAATGTAGGTTTTCCTTTTTTGTGATATTTTTAAAATAAACGCAATGAGCTCTTGATTAATGGAGAGAAGATTTTCACTTGTATTCCGTTGTTTCTTTCGAAGAGAGGCTGGGGTTCAGTCCTGGCAATTTTCTATAATTTAGTGGTATTCTTTGTTTGGTGTGCCGCGAAAGAAGCTCTTAAAATTTTTTGCTCTAATATTCCAAATCTCCGAGTGGAAACGAGTGGTTCAGTCTCTCTTGATTAGTTTCTAATATCATATAGCAATTAGCATTAAAGTACCCTATCGTGAGCATTTTCGTTTTCTACTGTAGGTGTTTCTTTTATTTAGTCCAGTTTTGGCCTTTTTGTGGTGCTCGCCATTATTATCTCTCAACTTTGGGTCCAAACGACCATGGCTGTCTTGGTTCATCCTCAATTTTTACGTTTGCATTACATTAAATGCCAGTGCTCGCCTTGAAGTTAAAATCATTCAACGAGGTCGTAAGTGGTAAAGAGTATCCAATTTTGACACATATACATTTTATAAATACTTGATTAGCAATGCAGGAATTATTTAATTGAAAATAATCGTAATAATTTGTTTCTTTTCGGAGTTATTTGCACCCCTAATCATGGAATGAAAATTTACCGAATGATTGAGAGCTTCTCTCTAAATAGAGTTAACCAAGAAAATATGGTTTTTTAATACACGATCTTTCATTAGAAAAATACAATTTGAGGAAAACCTGTGCATTTAAAAAAATATTAAATTTTGTTTTCACTAGTTTCACTTTAACTTTTTTTTAATCCATATCATAGTGCTATTAATCCCTTTTAAAGTAAACTACTTCCATAAAAATTTGTGTAGCGTATAGCCTCGCAAAACGGCCTCATGTTATTGAAATGGATTTATAGTTACACTTCATAGTAAATAAACAATGAGGAAGAATATTCTTAATACAAATTTAAAAAATTTAATTAACCTAAAATCTCTAAATAATTGTCTCAAATAAATATCTTCAGAAACCTTTAAAAGAAAATATAATTCATGGTATAGTATCTCTTTGATTTGTTCGATCAAGAATTTAAATGCGAACATTGGAAAACCACTTTCAATGTTTTTCTCTCTATCCATAGAGAACGGAGAAGTGGCATTCTTGTTTGGATATCAACGTCATTCTCTTGGAACACCCAACTGTGCAGGTGACGTCAGCAAAACTGCAACTTGCATTTGTGACGGCGCAACTAAGAGCCAATTAAAAACTTGGCTTGTCCGAGAAGGTAAGGGTACATATTACGGCATGAAGGAGGTTTTCTCTATACCGGTAAGCCATGGCCGGAGGGATTTCATACGGCAGCGAAAGTTTCTCTTTCAACTCGCGGGTTGTGTTGATTTTTCCAGTTACATTTCCGCCACCTAGTGGGAATTATAATGAAATATTTTTCCATTTATCTCCTGAGAAAATAAAAATGAGAAACATGGAAACCTTACCGACAACATGAATTTTATTCCTCATTAGTATGGAACCAAAAATTAGTGTGCTTTTATCAGTTAACTTTTAGTTGCAGAGTTAATAAGGAATCTTTGGTCTATTGCTTCATTTCAGTGTGGAATGCTATTTTGTTACGCGAATTTGATACTTTGTGCGCCATGCTATAATACAGCCATGAAGAGATTTTATTAAATTTATCTATGGTGGATTGAAGAATATGATTGAGATAATCAAAAACTTATGTAAATAATTTCCTTTAAAAGTATTACTTTAGTCTTCAGTTTCCATTTTAACACATAGCTTAATATATATGAATACAAATAAGTACGTTGTAATTTTAGAGGAATACTTATTTATAAACTATTAGGCAATTGTTCATTTGATTTTATTTTCGAAATACATATCATATTGTTTGGAAATTTACTTAAAATAATAATGAATGATTTACAATTATAAAATATGCAATTTTACGGATCAGCCTTAAAGATATCAAGAGTATGTCGGTTGCGGAATGTAATGCTGAAGTCAAAGAGAGGTTTTATTTTGCTTTAGTTAGGCCCTAATTGGATTGCGACAAAAATATTTGGGATTCTCGGGAGAAATTTAAGAGTAAAATAAGTCTCGCTTGTTCTCTTTGTATTTCAAATGGCTTCCAGCCTAAATCCCCTAAGAGACCTGCCAAACTTGTGTTCTTATTATGACAATTTTAACGACCGTGGAGGATTTTCTCAAACAACTATTCTATACCAATTGGAGGAGTTCCTCAATTGACGAAGATGATCGAGGTGGCGGTCAGGGGCAAGGCATGCTCTCGGCTGCGGGTCGTGGCCCATGTGGGCACTAGCAACGTCACAGACCATGATTCTAAGGAGGTCCTCCGTTTCCTTAAGGAACCGATCTCCAAGGTGGAGCGTGTCCAGGTAATCGAGGGTGTACAGCTGGGTTTATCTATCTGTAGCAATGTTCCGTGCCAGGATCGCGGGTCTCTGGTTTGGGGTCGAGTGGAAGGCATAAACCAGACACTTTGGCGATTCTACTGGGACATAGGAGCCTCCTTCGTCGACCTAAGGCCAACTCTCCGATTGTGCAGGACTCCCTTGAACTGGTCTTGGGTGCATTAAACGGAGGAAGTGGCGAGTAAGGTAGCGGATAGGATACTCGACCACAGGTAGGTCTTTTTTAGCATACGGAATAGGTCATTTAGTGGGTCGCTTATATCTGAGGGTAGCGCAGATTTAATCATTAATAAAGATATAAAAGAAACGGACAACTCTGGAATTGATGAAGAAAGACATTTAAAACGCAATTCTCCACAAATACGTCCTAAATTACCGTCAGACATAAATACAGGCGTTTGTATTTGAAAAAGTAAGTGTTTGGTGCACCTTACTGCGACCTAATCAACCCAACATTAATGCATGGTCTTTTTATTGACCATCAGACTTAGATTTCAAAACACTTCATACCCTCAATGAACAAATTTACATGTACAAATAATATCAGAATCAACAAAATTGGTGGTGATATTAACCTCCCTGGTATCGATTGTCACATTAATAGCGTTAAATTTCGGACCCGCGATCGCATATCTTGTGATTCCTTAATAAAATTAGTTCAGAGAAACTCCCTTCATCAAGCAGTACGCATGCCCACCCGTGGAAAGAGCATATTGGACTAATTTCTTACGAACACGCCGGAACGTAACGTATTATTAGCGACTCGTGTCCTCTGACGAGGGCTAGAGTGACCATAAATCCGTCAATGTATACTTAGATATAGAAATAAAAAAGATTCTTAAACCAAAAAGAAAAATTTATACTTACAATAAAGCAGACTTTGAAACTTTTTCCAGTCAATTAAACTCTTCACTAAAAGAGTTCAAAACGCGCTAAATTCATACCAACGTGGAAGGAATTTTGACACAATTTGTTAATATTATACAAAAAGACATCACAGATTTCATCCCTATAAAGTACGTACTCGTACGTTACAGCAAATCGCGACCCCAGGTAGTACAATAAACACGTTAAAAAAGGCCTTTGAAAGCAGAGAATGTTACAATCTAGGGTAAGTAATGCAGCACTGAACACATCATCCCCGGAGAATAAACGGTTATTGGACAAGTAAAGATCCTCTAAAATTGAATTAAAAAATAATTACGTAGCGCCTTACAAGGCCTTAAACGTAAAGTACCTTGCGAGTATTTGGGCACCAACCCTAAACCGTTCTGATCATACGTTAGGGTAGTAAATGTGTTTTGCTAAAGGGATCGTAATAATATCATTCATACTGACAGTGAGGGAAGAGCTAACATTCTAAATACATTCATCCAAAGCGTTTCCACGAACGATGTAGCCACCGCGTATCTCGAAGAAAAAATATATACTGAGGCCTTGGCAAAAATAACAGCAGACGAACAAGGAATTGTCAAATTTCTCAATTAGATTGTACAATGAAGAGCAATGAAGTGCGAGCTGGTGCATTATCGTGGTGCAGAAGCCGTGAATTGTTTTTCCACAGATCCGGGACTTTTTTCCGGATTGCTTCACGCAAACGGCGTTGAACTTGTACTTCTTATTGACCATTTGACCTGGTGGCAGGAATTCATGATGTGCTATGCCATTCAAATCGAAAAACGCAGTGAGCATAACCTTCACGTTCGACCGCACTTGTCGAAGAGCCTTTTTCGGTCTTGGCGAGCCAGAATGCCTCCACTGGGATGGTTGAGCCTTAATTTCAACGTCATATCCATAAACCCATATTTCGTAACCTGTTATAATGCGTACGTTTCAGTAATTCTGCATCGTCGTTTACTTCATTTAGTGACTCCTGAGCAACTTCCATTCGCCCCTGTTTTTGTTCAAAATTCAACAATTTTGGAACGAATTTTGCTGCCACGCGTTTCATGCCCAAAACATTGGAAATATGTCATTACATGATCCGATCGATATGACATCATCAGCAACCTCTCTTATTGTGATTTGGCGATCGTTCATAACCATTTCTTTCACTTTTTTCACGTTTTCATCGATTTTTGAGGTACTGGGGCGCCCAGGGAGTTCGTCATCTTCAAGGTCTTCACAGCCTTCTTGGAAACGCTTATACCACTCGTCAACCCTTGATTTACTCATAGCAGACTCACCTTTGTTAACATTTCACACACTTTGTTAAACTTTATTTCATTTTGTGCACCAAATTTGATACAGATTCTTTCATCCATTTCCTTTAACAAACGAAAATCGCCGAGCTCATAAAACACGTCTAACTTCAGTGGCTGTCACAGACAAAGTCCTCAATGAAAACAGCTGAAAGTTTTATCATACTTCACGGGATTGTGTACCAATATAATAAAAAAATTGACAATCGGGCTCTCCAAGCCCGCCAAAATGAAAAACTTCTCGTTATGTTTGGAACACACCTCGTATGTCTGTTGAGCACAGCCAATCGATGGCTATTATAGTATTTGTTATCTATTTGACAAGAATTCTCCAATCCAATTTATTATTTATCGAATAATTGAAAGTGCGAATAATTTGCGAGGCTATGGTGCACATGTATGGTATCTGAATTCATTTAGTAAGTTCCACCTAGCATTGAATCGTCTTCTTTCTATATACTATTCTAGTATTCCCACCCCAAAAATGTTGGTTTCAATCGACACCAGGATGGTACCAGGGATATTTATTTAATTCCTCACCATACTTGGTTTACCTGTCACTCAATTTTGGTTTGTATTATTTTTTATTTAAACACGAGCTAAATATATCAACTTCAAGCTCCATGATGAACTAAATATAATAGTTTATATCCCTTTCCGTCTGCATAACCATTAAGAGTATTACGATGAATGTATGGTCTCCAGGGCCTTGGAAATTTTGTAGTATGTCGAGTGATACGACTAATTAGCTATGCTACGTGGAGCTTCGTGTGCATTCCTCCCTGACATCAAAGACGCCTACGTTATGATGACTTGACCCCCACAGTCCCACCTCGTTCAACCACCACCCGTCGTGGATGACCGAGGTCTGCGCAGTAAGGGTTTGTCAGGTTGTATTGCCTGCTATTACTCCAGCATGCTCCCTTCCCGTTCTTGCTGCTGCTAATACCCTAGTTCGCTTCCTTCTGACCACCCTTGAGCTCACCTCTCATCCATTCGGTCCCATTCTCTATTCTTGTCGGCTCTCTCTCTCTCTCACCGCTCTAATTCATTGCTAGTAATTCCCAAGCCCTTTGCATCACTCCGTCTATCTGATAATCAATTAATTCGCTTTGGTTTTTTTTAAACTCTATTCACTGTTACTTTGTAATTGGCAACTGTTTTAACTCCAATTTTTAAAGCTTTGAAATATATATTTAATAATTAATTAGGCACAATTGCGTGAGGACAACATATTAAACGAAATGTGCGATAAGCGATTTATCTTAATTCAATCATAAAGTTCAATGGGATTTTGATGTTGCATTAAATTTCATTAAAAGAATGATTTTAATATTTAGGTGCTTTGATTTTCTGAAATAATTCCCTGTATTATGAATTCAATTTGGGAGTGGTGCTGCTAAAATGAGGAAATTCAATTTAATATTTTTAGTTAATTGGCTTCACTGAATATACGAGTACTCGTATGACTTAATATTTATATTGAATAATAAAGAGCATCATGCGATGGATCACTAAACAGTTAAATCAGTAAGAAATTTTTTCACTTTATCACCTTCCATGCGATCTGCAGGATCATTTGAAGGTCATAAAATGAGAGTTTCTCTTTAGTTTAAACTATCGCTGTGGTGGTATTTCATTTAATGTGCTTTAACATACGGGGTGTGTTAAAAAAATTAACGGGAATTTTTTCATTTCGCAGACTTGGAGAGTCCGATTGTCAAACATTTTTTATTATGGTGGTATACATGCCCATGAAGTATCATAAAACTTTCAGCTGTTTTTATTGTGGACTTTATCTGTGACTGCCACTAAGGTTAGACGTGTTTTATGAGCTCGGCGATTTTCGTTTGTTAAAAGAAATGGATCAAAGAATTTGTATTGAAATTTGCGTAAAAAATGAAATAAAGTGTAACAAAGTCTGTGAAATGTTAACAAAGGCCTACGGTGAGTCTGCCATGAGTAAATCAAGAGTTTACGAGTGGTGTAATTGTCTCCAAGAAGGCCGGGAAGACCTTGAAGACGACGAATGCCCTGGACGTCCTTGCACATCAACAATCGATGAAAACGTGGAAAAAATGAAAGAAATGGTTATGAACGATCGCCAAATCACCATAATAGAGGTTGCTGATGATGCTGGCATATCGATTGGATCATGTTATGATATTTTTTCCAATTTTTTGGGTATGAAACTTGTGGCAGCGAAATTCGTTCGAAAATGGCTTTTGCACTACGTTAATGCACCAGCTCACACTTAATTGCTTGTTCGTGAATTTTTGGCCAAAAACAATAGTGTAACGATACTCCAGCCTCTATATTCGCCAGATATGGCTTCGTGTCACTTTTTTCTATTTCCAAAAATTAAGAGAACCTTGAAGGGCCGTCGTTTTACATCCGTAGATGACATTAAAAGTGCATCGCTGAAAGAACTGAAGGCTATCTCAAAGATCGAGTTTGAGAAGTGGTTCGGGGATTGGAAGAAGCGCTCGCACAAGTGCATAATATCCAATGGGGACTACTTTGAAGGTGACAACATCAGTGTATAAGAATAAATAAATATTATTGTCCGAAAAATTAAAATTCCCGTTAATTTTTTAACACACCTCGTACTGTACGCTACTTGGTGTTTGAAGGTATATTTGGCCAATGTGGCTCGTCTCTTTCTTCTAGCTATGCGTGCCACGAAACGCACAGTTCCTATTCTTTATCATGTTGAATGATTGCTTAGCTACTGTTCTTTCTCTTGTATGTCGCGTATTTCTCCTTTGGTGGATGAAATATCTCACTAAAGCCATATTTATGCCATAGAATCAGGGCACTTGGTTGCATAATAGACCCACAGATCTAAGTGTAAATAAAGTTTCCTTGATAGATCAAGTAATTAAAGTATCGGCCTTGTAAGTAAAAGTAACCTTGAAATGCCGTCGTTTTACAGCCGTAGATGATATTAAGAGCGCATCGCTGAAAGAACTAAAGGCTATCTCAAAGATCGAGTTTGAGAAGTGTTTCGGAGATTGGAAGAAGCGCTGGCACAAGTGTATAATCTCCAATGGGGCCTACTTTGAAGGTGACAACATCAATGTATAAGAATAAATAGATATAATTGTCCGAAAAATTAAAATTCCCGTTAGGTTTTGAGCACACCTCGTATTTCAGAATGAAGTCAGCCTCCGCATCATCTCAAGCTATGGATGCGCAAAATTCAATTCTTCCAGTAACTATATCCATTGACGGAGGAGGTAACTGACGAAAAATCTAGTACTACACAATGGAACGTACGCCACGGGTTCTTCAAATTTATTATTATTGTGGTGAGTTATTTGTGGTTTCAGACAGTAATTTACATATTCTCAGAATGCTGTCTTAATATTCAATACCGATTTGATGTTATACTTTAAACTACTCGCACAATAGTAACCATTACTGATATTAAAATGCTTGACGGTTTTCGAACATTAAATTTCACTAAGTCAATATTAGGTTCAACTTTTATATTCCATAAAAACTGCCCTTGTTCTTTTCTCTGAATCATAGTCATGATTTAGGCGAAGTATCATTGGATCTACACTGTAATAGACTCATATTTGCGTTGTACTCTCTCAAAGTTTGTCAAAAGATTTCTAGATTAGTACATTAATAGGTAATGAATAATTAATTAAGACATTTTATCAGATGAATTAAATATGATATTATTTTGAAATTAGTAGTGGTTCCATATGAGTAATTAAAACAAATTGTTTGAGGAAACAGAAATTGTTTCCTTAATAAAAATTAAACCATTTAAATCCTTGATAGTAGAATAATTATTTAAAAGAAGTCATAATCTCAGTCGTTGCCGATGTTTAATTCAAAAGGGCAAAAGATAAAGAGATAAGGAAAGAATTTACTATGAAAAGGGATTAAGCACGTAAGTATGAGTTAATATGGAGGAAATAAAACTCCAACGTTTTCCCTGATGAACGAAGATTATGATATTTATACCTAATTTATTTAAAAGTTTAATTTTTACACGTATCATATAATTTAAAATCAGTACTTTTGTCAAATCGATCGCACATGAGGTGGCATACCTTCCTCCATTATCTCCCGTACTCCGAAGTACTTTATCCTCACAAAAGGGCATAACACCACCGAGCTCTAAATTTCCGGCGCCAATTACGCGTCTTCCGTTCCTCTGACCACGCTCTCTTTAACTGCGCCCCGCCACCGCAAATCCCTGCTTCTCGGACCCCTCTTCTGTCTTCGGCCTCCCCAAATCCCTCTCTCGTCACTCCTCCTCTTGCCCCTTCAATAACCTCGCCATCCACCAACCTCCTGCTGACCCCTTTTTCTTCTGTGGGATCGTCTTTGTCCGCAACGGCCCTTCAGCCGTTAGTTCGAGTTAGAGGGACGGACGGAAGCGGATAAAGAGAGAAAAGGGGATATAAAAGAAAGAAAGAGAGAGGGGAAAGAAAAACGGATTATACTTTCCTCGAAGGGAAAACATGTCTAAATTGACACAACTTTTTCGAGGCCACAAAAATGTAATTTCGTTCCGTCGCGCAATGAACTGGATGGGCGTGAAACACAGTGAAGGCAGAGTGCCTGCGTTTTTGTAAATTGGTGGCTGGGGCGAGCGTCATCTGTAGGAGAACATAATGAGAGAGAGAAATAGCCAAGGAAAAGACAGAAAGAGTTGGTGTTAAATCGTGCACGCTTGTTATGAAAAAACATCACTGTTACCTAATTCCCTTGAAAAGTTAGGGGGACAATTTATTTCATACGATAGAATTTCAACCCAGCCTCTACTTTATTCAACAATAGCCAAAAACTCGAAATATTACATCGGCAGACAATGAACATAATAATTAGGGTAGGTAAAAAGTATTAGTTTAAAAAAATTAGGCACTAACCGATAAATGAAGGCAAATAAATACGATAATACAAATTCCATGAAACTGAGGGAAATATACAAAAGTAACTTTTAACGGAGTCATCCGCTAAGTGTGCATTACAGTGCAATAATTTCAGAGTGTAAAAATCATTCACCACGGTCAAGGCAAATGATTTGTACGCTCGGAAGTTATTGCATTGTAACTATATAAAGTTCTATCATGGCTTATCTGAATGTAAAGTGCTGAGCAAAATACAGAGTATATGACCTTAGACTATCAGAGTAAATAATTATAATTAGAAATACTTTTCAATTTCATGTCAAGTAATAATAACGTACTCAACATGAATTACCGTAGAATCACATCATGAAAGAAATAAAACCCCATATCAGCCCTAAAGATTACGGCCATTATTACTTAAAATGTTCATTTCCTGTAATACGTATATACGAAATAATTTTCATTGCCTTCATCATATTTTTACAGATGTTAGAGGAGATTTTCTTACGGGAAAAATGTTAGAATTCTTAGAGATCTTCCATCGGTGGTAGGGTTACTGTAATTCACAGCAACTTTGTTAGCTTTTTATCGTACTCTACTAATTTAAAATTATATAATTTTAAAAGTATTCTATTGTATACGATTGAAATTTAAAGACCCCTTCGAATTAATATGCACTTTAAATAACAATAGCTTGCAGTTCCCGAATATTTAAAATTATTATTATAGCCATAACTCCTTTAGTCATCATCATATATATTTTATACGTTCAATTACCAATCGTATAACTTTCAGATGTAAGGGCTTTTAACATTTTTGTTGCAGGGATATACACTTTGAGCACGTAACTCCATAGTTTGGAATACGATAAGTTTTTATTATCATATAATGATACTGCAGCGTTCCTTGTTCATTATCGTCATTTAGCACATATATGACATAGTGGTGTTATTACGAAGGATGGATTTTAAAACAATTCATTTCGTAGAAAATTAGTTCTCTTTAAAAGTGTGTAATTGTGACTAATAATGATTTCGTGGGATCGAATTTGAAATATTTTACTCTGTTGCGTTTATGGCGGAAGAGACTGAAGTTTCAACCTTTTTCACAAATAAAAACCTAAGGGCTAACTACCATCGAACTAACCACCATTTTATATGCACGCCCTATTCGCAAACTTATTATCGATGAAATTTATAAAAAAAATGTCTTCTCCAGTAAGCAAATAAAAATCGTATTTTTATTTGCTTACTGGAGGAGAAAAGTGTCTGAAATACTTCTACACCAATAAAGTTATATTTTTTTAGGTGTAATTGTCTTAGTTATCATAGCATTGAAATATGTGCATTTTATTCCTTGCCTTAATATTTGGTACGGTCGATAGTAACCATTCTACTTTTAGGTAAACTAAATATAAACTTTTATATACCAAAGGAGGGATTTTATAAAGTAAATTCAACTTTTTAAATAATATATATCAAATTTCAAGAAACTGTAACAGAAACTTTAACGGAGTCACCCGCTATGTGTGCATTATAATGCAACAATTTCAGAGAGTAAAAATCATTCGCCTTGACCGGGATTCGAACCCGGATCCCTCGATATCCGGCCGAGTGCTTTAACCAATTAAGCTACCGAGACGTCCTCTTACACTCTGAATGCCTGTGACATTGTATGTACGGTATTTCGTCATAACATCTTGTTCCTTTAAAGCCCCCAAAATTTCAGAGTGTAAGAGGACGTCTCGGTAGCTTAATTGGTTAAAGCACTCGGCCGGATATCGAGTGATCCGGGTTCGAATCCCGGTCAAGGCGAATGATTTTTACTCTCTGAAATTGTTGCATTATAATATATATCACTTATGAATAACTTTCAAGTGAAAACTTACATTTAAACCTAATTTTTTACAACCATGTGATGACAAATTCAAGCTGCAATTTAGAGTTTAAAGCGGGTGATCAGCTTAGGTTTGGCATTGCAGTGTCCTTTAATCATTTCCGCTCGACATTGTTTCAACTGTTTTCCGTACTATTGCCTGCCATATTTTATTGTTTTCCTCATATTGACGACTATCTCTCCTTGCCCCTTCGTAACCTCACGTGACTCAATTCACTCCACACCTTCCCAGCGCTGTTGCCCGTTCCACTTTCTTCCATTTTCTCCCTAATGCTACCGTGTAGACTTCTTCCCAACAGTCTTTCTCATTTTACCTCCCCCGCACCTCTGCACTTCCCTCCTCGCTCCTATCGATATCTGTCTCTTTCGTGAGAAAAGGCGACACGAAGAGGGGAATGCCCTGTCTTTTCCTCCAAGAAGGAGGAGAAGGTCCCTCATAAGAGGACACTCAAAAGCACTCCCGAGGAGTGGCGTTTGGTGCACCGGGGTTTCTCTAGAGCGCTTGGACATGGGAGTGGGCTAGTGGGGGCGCCGGGAAGCGTTTATTTTTTTCCTTAAAGGAGGAGAGGCATCCGGGGGTGCTGCCGGCAGGTGAGGAGTGCTGATGGGGAGGGGAGGTGGAGCGGAATATTTGTTTGGACATGGTAAGGTGTGGCGTGGGGTTTTGACGGTGGATCGACGGGGGATGGTGAGGAGGGATACATAATACTTACCACGATGGAGTGGATATTTGGAGAGGCACCAGGGGATTTGAATCGGGGAGCATGGCATGGGGTGAAGCCAGGGATATAGAAGATGAAGATATTTTCAGCGCCCAAAGAGGATGAATGAAAAATGGAAATATTTTAAGGAATTCGTAAATAAGGATTCGGTTGCATCTTGAATACCGTCAGCGTCAGGATCTGACGAATATAGGAATACGGACAATTATTTAACTGCAAAATATCATAGAATTTCTTTTTGAAATTTATATAATTTAATAAAGGTACCGAACAAAAACTTTTAAGCAGCAAATGCTTATAGAATATTTTCATTCTGAAGAACTCTTGATGAGAATATTTGAGAGAAAAGCGCATGCTTAGATCTATAACCTTGAGCACTATTTAATCGCATTTTCCACAGAAGGACTCGGACGGAAATATAAACAATATTATTAGTAAATTCGTTCAACTTAAATCAGATACAAATTTAAAGTTTTATCGCATAAAAACTTCATTAGGATTACTCTCTTTTTTAAGAAATATGATTGTTTTGAGTTCTACATTATGAAATAAATACACGTTTATGGGACCAAATACTATCTGGCCTTTTTAAAATACGAATACTGTTATTTAAGGAATGAATTGACTTACAGGCTAAGCATTCCGAATATTTGCGAGAGGTTACTTTATTGAAATTTCTTCTAAATACATATAGATGTACTTTAGTAATTTAGAATTTGTTTTATTATATTTTCACGGAGAGGATGGAAAAAATCGAAATTAGAACGGAGAAGGAAAAAACGTAAAAAGTGCTTTCTTTTGACATATTTGAAGAATAATCATTTTGAGAGACATCAGATCTGTCATTATTTCAACAAAAGCTGGTTACAAAAATCTTTTTTATTAAAAAGATAATTAGAGACAATTGAATGCATTAACTGCAGTGTAATAGATTGTAGCTCTTATTTCCCTGACATGAATTGAAAAATGCCTCTGATCTTGAAAAAAAACAGATACACATCATAAATTAAACGGTTAACTAGCAAATATAAACAATTTTTGGACGTATTATAACTTTCTCAGCAAATATCGTTCTGGAATGAAAGTTAGTGGACTCGGAAAATTGGTTTTGGCTGAACAAGTGTAGTAGTACTGGATTAGTCAGTCACGGCATGTTTTTGAGTGTTGAGTTTGCTCCCATTCTTCCTAAAAGGGACTCTCAGCCTCCGTGTTCCTCTCCCTGTCTCTCCAAGCATTGTTCTTCCCCAAGTTCCTCAAAACGAGGGTTTCTTAACTCTCTCACTCACCTCCCACTCCAATCCTTTCCTTATGCATCCGAGACCCGAGAAAAGCCCCCCGAAAGGCTCTTCTTGCCCCTCAACCAATCCCTGGACAACCTATCCCCGATTCTCCCTGCCCCATCTCTATTTTACTCCAAATCTGGATGCTAATATCATGTCCTTGCCGCGACGTCGCCGGATACCCACTTTTGCTTTCTAAAACGAGGTTTCTCTGCCCCCAACCCGCGTGGATGCCGCTCTTCCCGACTCCTAAGGCGTCGTTAGGTTTAATTCATTCCAAACCCCCTCCCCTGCAACACCTCTTC
Source organism: Hetaerina titia (assembly GCA_037158775.1). Classification (NCBI taxonomy): domain Eukaryota; kingdom Metazoa; phylum Arthropoda; class Insecta; order Odonata; family Calopterygidae; genus Hetaerina; species Hetaerina titia. Next base: position 9,203,418 of record CM073771.1, read on the forward strand.
TTCCCGTGGTTCCTGGAAACCCAACCCATAAGTTCTCTCATCTTTAACGACCCTCGACTCAGCCTCCTCACATCTTGTCCTTTCTAAACCGACAGTCGATCCCCAACTAAGTTCCACCCTCAAGTATCAGGCGAGATTCTGTCTCTGTCATCCGTTGTGGGTACGAGCGGGCACAGATACGACTAATGGACATGGCTTTGAATACAAGAATTTTTAATTCATTATTTAACTCGCCATTTTTTATATCAAGGAGCCCTATTTAAGTTTTACTGAATTACATGTGGGCCTGTTCTCTTTTGACGGTTTTTCTTGCCCTCTTTGTGTAGGCATAGGGATAGCTGCTAGTCATGTAATTCTCGTAATATATGTAGGCATGTGGCATGATTGGTGTTCGGTCGTCCTCTTTCCACGCGGTATTTTGGTGGATCACGGGACGACAGGTGCATGAAGGCATACAGAGGATATATGTAGAATGGCTGTTGGCCTACCACCCACGATATCACACCCTTACGACGACTTGCGGGGTATCATGTAGGTTATGCAGACTTGAATTTGTTGACTTTAGTGCGTGGACTGCGGACATTTGGGCATTCAGGCATATCCGTAGAAAAAATCAGTAAAATTCATTGGCTGGATGACACTAATAGTGCACAAATATAGCGAGTACTCGTATGGAAGCTAGAGTGCTTTGGTGGTGATCTCCATTCTTTGTCATCCGCAGAGAAGTGAAGAGGGGGACAGAGGAAGGATAAGTGTTGAAGTCACAGGAAAGGCGAGAGAGTGGACTTTGGTTGAGGGAAAAGATTAAGTGGACCGAATTCTTTCCTAGAGTTTAGTGTAGCGTTGATGGCACATTAATGCGCTGACAAACGAGGACTCACTTCGATATTACTAGCGGATTCGGGCTGGGAGTCTTTAGGCGAATGTGAAATACAGCTGTCAATCGGAGGTATACTCGAAGCGAAATGTGTACGGATAAGAGAATCTGGCAGGAAAACTGTAGGATTAGGTAGCCAAAAGGGGATTGTGTTAAGATACACATCCTTTGATAAATGAGTTGCGAAGCTTACAGGATATAGTGCAGATGACATTTGAGTAGGAGGGGGAATAAATAAGCAATGTAAGGGTGTGAGGGGTTTGGGAGGGAGGACCGGAACTGATAAGGAAACATGTGCTACAGCGGAAGCAGTTGCAAAGAGATGGTTTATGAGGGAGACGTGAAGGGGTTGTGTCAAAGGATTTAAATAGGTCGTGTGGATTTTAGTACTTCAGGCAAACGGATCGTTTGAAGAATGCTTAGACGCACAGGAGTGGGAGAGAAGCTACGATTTCACCAATCCTCTAAATGAGTAGCTTAATTTTGGTGTAGATTTTATGTTATTATATTTTCGGCAAGTTGGTGCTTTCACGATTTCACTCTATTGAAGGCAAGCACTTAAGAAAGTGTAGTACACTCTGCAAAAGAGTACGAATTTTTATTTTTAACATGACCTTCATGAATCTGGTTCTGTGCCGTAGGGAGAATATAGTGTTAATAATGCTGATTAAGGCCTTGCTAAAATTCCGACTATTCGGCAGGAGCCTTGGATTTAAGTGAAATAAGTATAACCTATCGTAACAAAGATGCTGTTTCTGATTTGGTGATTGTAAATGTACAGCTGTAAGGAATTCTCAATTCTGAATAAGGATATCTATTTATTGGCAGGTGATTATGAATGAAAAATTGAATTTGGCAGAGAAAAATGAGCTGAGGATTGAAATGAATGTGTTTGAAAAACCTTGGCTGTAGAAAGAAATTTCATTGATCCGAACGACCGAAAAATATTAGTCAGGGTTCTCGGAGTCCCATGAAAGAATGGACACGTGGTAGTGGCATTATTTTTATATGGCAACACCTTTTTCTTCTTGCGAAAAGCGATTTGTAGGAAAATATTTTTTTTAAAACACATATTTTGAAAAATAAATTAGAAACTTTTTGAAAGAACATCAGGCGTAAGGTCTTAAGAGACTTAATAGCGGTGTAGCGAGGTCAAATTTCACCGAGGGGTTTGGGTGCAGAGAGAGTTGAAAACGTTGATGATTACCGAATGTAGACGTAAATTGTGGGATGAAATATAAATGTTGGACGAAATGATAGATGCCTAGTTAAAGGAATGTAAGGAATCAATAAACGTTTGAATAGGGTGGTGTAAGAAGGGGGAGATTCCTTCAGTTGGGGAATTGAGACTTGACACAATGGAACGAACTGTCCGTTGGGTGAATTTTGAGTAGCAAATACAATTGGAGGGTCGTGGAGTTTGGGTGGAGATAAAATAAGATTCGAAGGAAGAGATCTTTGTCAGGTATTAACTCGTAAAAATGGAATTTTTCAAGAAAAGTTTGATTTTGGGTGATGAATTCCTATTCTAATATCATAGCATTCGACATATGTTTCCGTTTTGCAACTTTTCTCAGAATCCTTCATCAGAGTTTGAGGTCGCAAGTCAACGTGTGTATATATATATATATATATATATATATATATATATATATATATTCACTTCAACTTGAAAATCCCGCCATACGGCGCACAAATATTCATTCAAACAGAAATAGGTATAAGGAAAGGGGATAGGAAAACACATAATAGGCGAAGACAGGACATGTGGGGAAGGCGGTTTTTGAGCAGATCACGAAAGTAAAAATATTTCCCTATCCGGAATTTGAACCACGGACCTTCCACTTTCCGGGCGGATGCTCTACCAGTTGAGCTAAACGCCAAAGTGCTCCGATACATATTGCTCGAGAGATGGCGTTATGGAGCTGTTTCACCCACCAAAGGAGAAATAGACGGGACACAAGAAGGGGAAAGGATAGTAGAAAAGCATTCATACGAATGCTTTTCTACTTTCTACTATTTTCTATTATCTACTATGAACGAATTCATATCCCGGATAGGGAAATATTTTTACTTTCGTGATCTGCTCAAAAACCTCCTTCCCCACATGTCCTGTCTTTTCCTTTTATGTGTTTTCCTATCCCCTTTCCTTATACATATTTCTGTTTGAATGAATATTTGTGCGCCGTATTTTCGGGATTTTCAAGTTTGAATATGTGTTTGGCCAATGTGGCTCGTCTCTTCTTCTGGCTATGCGTGCCATGAAACGCACCGTTCCTATCCCTTACAATATCGTATGAATGCTTTTCTACTATCCTTTCCCCTTCTTGTGTCCCGTCTATTTCTCCTTTGGTGGGTGAAACAGCTCCATAACGCCATCCTTCGGGCAACATATATCGGAGCACTTTGGCGATTTATAAGATCGCAGATCTCAAGGTAAATCAGGTTTCCCTATTAGCTCAACTGGTAGAGCATTCGCCCGGAAAGTGGAAGGTCCGTGGTTCAAATCCCGGATAGGGAAATATTTTTACTTTCGTGATCTGCTCAAAAACCGCCTTCCCCACATGTCCTGTCTTCGCCTTTTATGTGCTTTCCTATCCCCTTTCCTTATACCTATTTCTGTTTGAATGAATATTTGTGCGCCGTATGGCGGGATTTTCAAGTTTGAATATATATATATGTATATATATATATGTATATATATATATATATATATATCTTTATATATATATAAATTCACTGATAAGTCATAACAAACACAGAAACCAAAACACAAAAGAGGAAAAACTCACTGGTTCTCGAATTTTCGGTGGTCCCACCACCTTTCTCAAGAGGAATTAGGAACAGAACTGAGAGTTCTGAGTGAGAGAGTGAGTTCTGTTCCTAATTCCTCTTGAGAAAGGTGGTGGGACCACCGAAAATTCGAGAACCAGTGAGTTTTTCCTCTTTTGTGTTTTGGTTTCTGTGTTTGTTATGACTTATCAGTGAATTTACATTACACGTTTGTGGGTTTTCCAAAAAAGTGTTTATATATATATATATATATATATATATATATATATATATATATATATATATATATATATATATATATATATATATATCTGTTTGCGTGGATGTAGATATATATCAATTCTCTGCCTTCAACATAGGTTTCAGGTCTCATCAGTATTTTTCGAAAATTCTCTCTTCTATGGGTGTAATTATACACATATTTACGCTAAATAGTATAAAAGTCGTCGTGTATCAGTCAGCCATCCTCTACTAATATCATAGATGTAATGTCTCCATGGGAGACCGGCATGACTTCCTTATAACGAGTGACACTTTGTATTAACTACAGTAATGTATTCTTTGCACGTTTTATGAGTAGTGGGAGAGATTTTTGAAAATGCCATTTACTGTGATCGTAATAAATTAAAACAAACCCTAAATAAAATGAGGGATGGGAAGCGCTGTTGAGGATAATTTGAAAAAAAATATTCCTCACAGGTCTTCTTACTTAACGTCCTTATACATGATATGCACAGGAACGGGCATATCAAGGGTAGTAATAAGATGGAAATTCTCGGAAATTACGAGTATCATCTCCTTATATTTATTTTATCTGATAGAAAGCGCGCTGCTTTGAATTAATTAAGTTGTTCCTGTTTTCAAAAAGATCGATCGCCGTTGAATGTTTAATTAAAGACATGGTCATTTACGTGAAATCGAAAATGCGGGCACAATATTGGAAATACCTTGCGCAGGCTAACGACTCAGCAAAAAAAATTCAGTAATAGTCACAAAAGTAATATCCCTTTTCTAGTGTAATTTTGTAATGTGGAATTCAGAATGTAATTTCTTAGCTTAAATGGAATGTTTTTAAAGATTGCTAATCCTTCAATAGATTCACATCGTGCAACACTTTCCTTTGTTTTATATCTGCTGCAGCAATTGATGAAATACGTTTTGAGAGAGGCTTTAATTTTTATTGACAATTGGCTTGACCATTTCACGAAATCTGTTGGATCCTAAATTAAGATGGAGTCCATTAGCTTTCCATTTCGAACGTGTGCAAGAGACGGTTTGCATTTTGCATGGTAATGTATGTTACTTTTTATCACATTTTCTGCCTCATCCCTAAAGTATTTTTTCTATTAATTCCTTTTGTAGGTTAAACTTACTTAATTCCCAAAATTGAAGCATCGCGAGTCCAGCAGTCGACAGGTTTATAATTTCCCATAACTTAGGATTAGGGGGCAGGAAAGAAACAGAAAAGAGCAAATCACAATCACATTCGCCATGAGCTCATAAGGCATGGGACGGTAAGTAAATCTAAATTACGACTCACTAAGAACAGGAAGGCTAACATGAGAAAAACAGATTCATATTCGAGGGTTCTGAAATCCACATTTTGAAAGAATTCTAATAGGTAGAAAGATTTAATGAAAAGATAGTAAATAAATAATTTAAAACTTTAATGAATTTATGTATGGGATGAACGTAGTGTTTGCTGCTGTCGGTTAAAAAAACAGAAGAAACATATTTAGTCATTAAATTGTTCAATTAAATTTGCGAAATGTGGACGTTTTTATAATCAAACCACTTTGCTTTTCCACATAAACTTTTTATTTTTCACGAACCAGGTTTTGTTATAGCATAACATCATCAGGTTAAAAACATCAGTATGAAGATTTTCCACCAAATTACGCCAGAAACTGTTTTATTTTCAAAATATATTCAAAATATTAATGGGAATGAAATCCTGCGTTCTGGCCAGTACCTCTCCGTACTCTCCCCTACCCTCGGCGGATAGGCGCAATATTCTGGATGGTTGCACTTCCCGTTTAGGTATCAAAAGGCAGGACTTGAAGTCGAGACCCTTCAGTAAGTGACTGGCCTTAAGAGCTCTGCCGCACACCCAGGTCAGACCCCACCTCGCCCGAGGGTTCGGAAAGAAATGGTCAAGGCGGGGGCGTGGGTGGTGGCTGGGGAAGGTCTGGAGAGGACGGACGGGAAAGGGAAGCCGGTGGCGGAGGGAAGGAGGAGAGTGTAATGTGCCGGTTCGGGTTTTTGGATGGATCGTAGGCTGACTGGCGTGAATGGAGAAGGGAGGTTGGGACAGGGGAAGGAGCGGAGTTCTTGGAAAGGTGTGGAGGGGGGGTGGGAGGGAGTGGGAGGGGGTGTGGGAGGTAGGAAGGGTGAAACGATTGTGAGATGCCGTGTCGACGGCAGCATTGCTCGAAGCAAGTGTAGAAACAGCTGTGGTCCATTCCCCCATCTCCTCCCTGACCCCGTAACCTGTGCACCCCTCACACTCCTCACCTATCCCGCCCGCCGGCGCTGCCTCCATCCCTTTTCTCTCCCCACGACCCCCAAGGTTCCCCACCACTCGCAACTCCCCGATACCCTCGCCCCCCCAATAGCTACACAGGCCCCGGCTCCTCTCCCCCCCCCCCAGGGGGCCTTCTTCTCCCTCTTCCGTCACCGCCCCTGCCCCCACACTCTCTCGTCCTCCCTAAAACCAATTCCGACCCTTATACAGCGTCCGTGTGGAGAGCAATAGGTTCGCCTCTCTTTCTCCTCTCACACCAAGGCAGCTTCAAAATCACGTCTATTGCTACGGAAGAAAGGGGGGTGGAAGGCATGTTGAGGAGGGGTGGAGCAGGGTGCAAAAGAGAGAAAATGTCCGTCTGCGAAGACGTGTAAGACGGCGTGTTTATGTGTCCCGTACGCCCTACTGCTATCTCGACTTTTCCATCTTTCATCCTCTTAAGAGCCTGCCTGGGCCCGAGTTATAATCGTGTAAAATCTGGAGGTAACCGTATAAAAAAAAATTGTTGAGCGACAAAAAGAAGTACGATGATTTTTAAATCGGATGTTTTTTTGCCCTCTGAGGTGCAGTTTCTCTTTGAGGTTTGTGCTCTTCAACGTGTATTTGCATAGGCTACCATGCGGCCATCACACAATTTTCCGTGTTGATAAGCGCCAGCTAACACGAGGACGGAGGGTTACGCGCGGAAGTCATAAACCCTCTCCCCACGAGATATTCAAAGGGTTTAAACGCCGATAAAAGCCCCCTGGCGGAAGGTGTACGTACTGCTGTGCATGCTACGCTCGCCCCGAGATCGTGTCAGACGACGGAAACTGTTCGTTATTTGAGCAGGCACTCTGTCCTTTAGTGTAGTTTTGCAGAATTCATAGTACTTCATTCGTCCATCCTAGAATAAAATACTTCCACGGCTTCATCTGTTAGTGGAAAAAGCCTTGAGATTTTTAACGAATGTAGAGTAGATTTAATATGAACAAGTTATATTCTTAGAATAATTTTCAAATACCCTTACATTATGCCGAAAATCATAGTGTTATCGCGATGCCCCATGGGTTGCTTCATCATTGCTTATGCATCGCACAATGTATTACATCATTTTCTATTTTTGGTAACTGTTAATTATTTCTTTTCTTTCTATTTCTTTATCGTATAATTTTCAAATAGCCAACATCAATATATATTTGACGTCTTCATATTTAATTTGATATAATAATAATGAGTTTTTACAGTTTGTGATGGCGTGTAAAGGGATAATGGAAAATGCAAACGTTATTCGCGTGAGTGAAAGGACACGAATTATATCCTTCCTTCATTCTTGAAGTTGGAAGTAAAATTTTCTGTTCACTATTGTTGAATCTGATAAGACTAATTCCAAAAAACTGCGGGAGATGCCGTGACAGTAGCTGTTAACGGAGTCATCCGCTAAATGTGCATTACAATGCAACAGTTTTAGAGGGTAAAAATCTCGGTTGAGGCGACTGATTTTTAGACTATGAAATTTTTGCATTCTCATTACACTATTTTTTTGGATGAATCACGCGGTAAATAATACCCAAGTAACTCTTGAAAGTATGGATTTAGCGTATCCCAATTATGCGTTGTAATCTTTCCTAACCCAAGAACCCAGAATTACATATGTTATATATTTAATTTAAATATAAATCTATTCCGAATAATGCAACCATTTCAGAGTGTAAAAACCATACGCCTTGACAGGGATTCGAACATGGATCTCTCATGCCGAGTGCATTAGCCAGTCGAGCTATCGAAGCGTCCTCTTCCACACCGAAAATTTTTAATAAAAAAAGTTCTCAAGTCCCCAAAATTTCGGATTTTAATGCACATTTAGTGGATGACTCCGTTAAAAGTTACCGTGGCGGCATCTCCCGCAGTTTCATGGAATTGATTCCGTAATGAACAATCATTATGGGAATTAAATGAACCGGCGGACGTTTACGGAAAATTAAACGAATTACCTGGCTCCGCTATATCGGTAGTTTAAATTAAAATTTTTTTTCTTCACCGAATGGTTAAGCATGTGATACTCTCTCAAGGAAGAGCTAAAGGTTGCAACCTGAAGAATTTTACCCTGACGATCATTCAGTGATAATAATAAAATAAATGATGGAAATTTAGCTAAGATGGAAGTTCGACTGATCTGTTTGCAACTTTCAACGAACGATATTGCATGAGCTGGCGGCAAAATGCTCCTGCCTATATGAAGGTTCTGGAGTCTCCCAAAATGGCGACAGGCAAGAAAGTAATACCTCAAATACTTCAGGCATTCGTAGACTCACATTATGAATTCGTTACGTCAGGCGAGAGCTTTTTGATCAAAAAAATTCCCGCTCGCCGCATATTCCAGGAAAAGCGACTTTCCATCCTCGCCGTCTTTACGGCGACGCCTCTCGAGTGCCCTCGGCCGGGCGGAACACAACCTGGCTTCTCTCTCTGCGCCTCCCATTCCCTACCAGAAGCAATGCGCGACCTCATTTTCGCCTCGCACAACCCCTCAACATCCCATTTATTTATTTTTCCCCCATTCCCGTTTCCCTGACCCCTTTCACGGGGGGGCGGTGGGAAGAGAAGGAGTGGACAGGGTTGGGAAGGAGCAAAAAAAGCAGGCGAATTTCAGCCCGCATTAGTCCTCACAAATTTCGCGGTCCTTTATATTGCCACCTCCCACGGATATTATTATTATTTCCCTCCCCCTCCCCCCATCTTCCCCCAACTCTTTAACGGCACCGTTCATCCCCCATCCCCCTTGCATCTCTCACCTCTCACATCAACCCTAACTCCGCGCATTGTCGATTCACTTAGAGATCCCTTCCCATTTCGGCTGCTCTATTATTTTTTTGCTTTTTTTGTATCCCTTTCCGCTCAGTTCTGACCTCGTCCAACGCCACCCATTTTCCAGCGGCTAAAATACATTCGACTGTTTCCAGCTCGCCCCTTATATCGACCCCTACATCTCTTCCTCCTCTCTCTCTCCATCTTTTCCCTCTCGAGAAAAGGGCTTGAGGAAGTGTTGGTAGAATTTTTTTGTTCTAGATATTTTATACATTCTCTCGACAGATGTTCATCTAGAATTAAACCCCGAGAGAAAACGTGAAAGTGATTTGTCCCTTTTTTCGAATCAATTCACTGTAAAGGGATGTTAGAGTGGAGGGAAATAGCTGGTAAGGGCAGGTATTAAGAAAAAGCCTAGTGTTTTTGAAGTCCTGGGTCTCCTCCAAAAAAAAATGAGTTAAAAATTTTTAGGACTCTGATTTTAGAATATTTTTTTGAAAACGCATTCGTAAAAACGAAGCATTAATTGTAGTCCTCTAAATCAAATGGTGTTAATTCAAATTTATTCTTTTTATTTTTTAATATTCATTCGAAAAATATTCCGCATTCTCACGCATACCTGTGCATCTTTTGGAACCTAAAAGTAGTAATAGGTCATTTGACGTTATATTTCTTGATAATCTAATTCAACACTCTTGAATCTGCTTCTGGTTTCATACCGCCTAATTTGCAAGAAGAAAGTTATTTTTGCCTTTCTCATGGTTCTTCTAATATGAAGCATGTGACTTTTTGAGACACATTGATACATTTATCAATATCTTGAGTATTTTTTAGCCAGTTAGACAAATTATATTTATATGATTCGTATTTGTTTTAAAACTGATACTTGTTTTTCTGTTGTCGTTATGATAGCCAAGAAATTGAAATGATACATTTGCTGGAGTGACATACCTTCATTTTTTTTGTAAAGAATTTCGGATATATTTACCCTTTGCATCAATTCTAAAAAGCACTGGCTCATTACCCTCGCTATAATAATTTTCTCCTGCTCACTACAGAATCCCTATGTACACTAATTGCATTTATCATTGGAAATTCGGCATTATTTTGAGTAAAAGAGTTAAATGTATCTATGGATCGCAGTTGTTTAGCCTTTTTCTTAATTGTTCCAGGCTTAAAAATATAATTATTGGAAATTTAAATAGTAAAACAAATGGCCATAGAAAAATGTTTTTCTGAAATCTTCACCAGTTGATAAATAACGTTACATATTTGTTAAAATATAAGGATTAATCTCTCCCGAGTTGCTAAAAAGAGCAGGTTATTACGTTTGATGCAATCTATTCCTTATAAGTAAGTTTCAGAAATATACTCAGATTCTTTCTAATAATACTAAAATCCGGTAGATACATTGGTTTGAAAATATTTTTTGTCTTCAATATTGAAAAAGATTGTGAAGGTGCAGAAATAAATGTTTTCATCTGTCTTCTGGCATATCTGACGACGTCTGTGCAATTAGTAGCAATAATATCATATGTTGCGACTAATTACACAAAAGTAAGCCAAGGCTTACCAGCAAGAGAACAGGTAAAAATTATTGTAGGTTTGCAAAAACAATTGGTGAACTTCCATATCGTTCATTCTCGTAGCTACCTAGAGAGTACAAATTTTCATGTTCCGTATCTATTTACGATAAATTCAGTCAGTGAAGTCACAGACTACCTCGGATTCCTATGGAGTGATGGAAATAAATATTGTATCAGAAAATCTTAAAATTCAATTTATAGCTAGTATCAACGCACCAAAGTATCAATAGCGTGTATGAATACGGAAACTGTAATTTTAGTGCAAAACTTTGACATTCTGCAATCAACGAGAATTGTATACATTTAAGGAATCCTATTGTTCACTAAAGTAACGTCTTTCCTAACAGTTTTTTACTTAACTCCTTAGTTTTTATTTTGAATTTTATGCCCGATTTATAGTGTTAATATATTAAAAACTGATTTCATTTAAGCTATCAGATGAAGATACCTGCATGACAATGTTAACTTAATATATTCCGCGATTCTCCTAATAACAGCATTTGAAGTCAAAAAAATATTAATGTTTTCATTTTGTTATCAATTACGTGAATAGTAAGTGATTGCTTTCATATTTATTACTTCAGCTGTCTTCGAGCACTGGTTATGTTTCAAGAGCTCTTTGAGCTTTCGTTTTCACGTGAATGGACAACTTTATTTGTGTCACACAAACACTTTGCCCAACGCTGGAAAACATATTATTCTGCCTAAGAGCGGTAGGAAGTACAACGGTAGAGGAGTATACTTGTATTTAATTAGCTCAAATCAAGTTTAGTAATTTCTCGGAAAGTACAAGGAAATTAAACGGGTCGTTGGGGTTCATCTTATTTCACTTTTTGACAACACATTACCGTTGTTATTCTCATATCGGCGATACGTTCAGTGGTAAATATGACAGCAATAAGGTTTTCAATGGGGTTCTCTCAACCTTTGGAGTTTAGAACTTTAAAAGACATGGCTAAGGATGAAAAGTTATGCCTATAATTTAAACAAAGTCCGTGAATAATAATAATATATCTTGACTACACTAAATTTAATCCTGACAGCCTTGTCGTGAACATATGTGTATGCAAATAAATGGGCATTATCCTTTTCATCTTGATGGCATTCATTTAATTAATGGTCTCTAAATTTCATTCTATCACTCAGTTTAAAAATTGATAACGTTTGCGGCTAATAAAATAACTTGGAATTGTTTCTGCAATACAATCTTAAATATTTAAAATTTTGATACTCCAATTTGTGAAGATTTTAATGGTGTTCCATTAAGAATGGAACTTCGTTTATTTAATTTTAGATGTCGATTTTCGTTCATATATATCTAAATCTTGAAATTTCCTCTCCTTTGACATTTCCCAAAAATGTTGTAAGCTTCATCGTCATTCCTGCGATCCTAATCACGTTGCATGCCCTCTTCTACTCATTTTTTTATTTTACCTACTTTTTTCTTCCCCTTATTTCTGCCCTTCGCCGGCTGGCCACGAAGCCCATTACAGCTATTCACTTCTCCACGCTCTATCGCACTTTTACCTCCGAGCACTACTTCGTTTCGAGCAATTGACGTTGCTTTTTATACTCTCCTGAGAGCTATCCCTTATTCTACCTCTCTGATGAATCCCTCGCGCTTTTTATCGGAATTTAAAAAGTTGTTGTTTTAATACGACTGAATCAATACTGAGCAAATATAATAGCTCATCGTTTTCCATGTTTAAGTTTGTAAAATATGATAGTAAACTTAATTAACAAAATGGCGTATTTTAGAAGCATAAAAATTCAATGTTTCTCCACATATTGCTGGTGAGTGAGATGTAATGGATATTCATCCATTACATCTCACTCACTGAATATTTTTTTTCAGGAGAAAGCCATGCTTATAGATCACATTGGTAATTATCAAATAAATGTTTTTGGAGTCTCCACCGGCTTATTGTTGAAGGGGAAAGTATTATTATTAGGTAATCTACCGGTTAAGGTAGGTTTTCAAATGGACATAACTATCAAATAAATATTTTGTGACTCCTAAGAAAACCTACTCTACATCAGATCCCACTTCATCTCTGTGTACTTCCTTCCTCCCTTCATCCCATCCAACTTCCCTATCCTGTTCCTGCCATTTCCTCGTTTGCCCAACATCCTCCCCTCTATTACCTTCTTCAACAGTCCACTACCGCTCAATACGCCCTTCATCCATTTTTCCTGCCTCCATAGGATTTCTCTCAACAAACCCCTCTCTTCACCCACCATCTCTAGTCCTTCCTTATTTGTTTTCTTTTCGGTCCATTTCACCTTCTCCATTCTTCTCCACACTCATATTTCAAATGCCTCTAATCTACGTCTATCCTCCTGCTTCAGCGACCACGTTTCAGCGCCGTACATAGCTACGCTCCATATCAGAGTTTTTACGAGTCTTGTCTTAACCTCCCTACTCAACGTCCCCGTCAACTCCCTCCTCCTTGAGAAAGCCTCCTTGCCTAGCGCAATTCTTCTCCTTAAGTCCCTATTACTTTGACCGTATTGGTCCAAAACAGTTCCGTGATATGTAAACGTGATAAGGGTTAGGTGGAAGAAGGGACTATTTAGTCTCAACCTCGCCCAATTAAGTCGATAATAAATAAATAAATAAATAAAATAAACTGTTCTACCTGCTCTATTTTTCATCCTCCTATTTTAATGTTTAGCTTAGCCTTTTTCTTCCTGGAAAATCGCATAACCTTTGTTTTATTAATATTGATTCTCAATCCATATCTATCGCACTGAACCTCCAATTCACTCATCAATGCTCGTAACCCCTTGGCTGACTGAGCAAGTAATCCTTTGAGCAACTAATGCTTAGAAAGTATATTAATATTACAGGAAAGTACATTAATGGAAAATTGTCAAATATTGTTGAAGCAATCGCCCATGATGCCAACAACAATTCATTGTGGTTGTCTTCATCATAGCTGAAGGGAGTGTAAATATTTCGATTAAACTAGATAGAACCCGTTTTAATTCTTGGGACCTAAAAAGATGGTAACTTTTCTTTCTCTCATTTCATTAACGTGTCTCAGATTTAATTGGAGGTCCAATAATAAAAATTTAAATGGGCAATCACAGAAACCCCTGAATGATTTCAACAGAAAAATGTTCCTTGTCAAGATTTGGACCGAGGAACAGTTTATTTGTGGACGTAATTGACCTGATCATACTTAACGTTGTAATTCCACACATGATTATGACTCTTTAATGCCGTTAAATGGAAGAATTTGTGTCACGCTTTGAGAATCCATGTAATTTCGAAGCTTTTGCTGAAAACGTGCCACTATTTTGAGTGTAGATTCCGAGCGGTGTCCTTACTGTTCATGGATTGCCAATCTAATTTGCTGTAAGCAATTCCCATTAAATTGTGTGGATACGCCTTTGATAACGGCCATAGAAATTAGGATACATAAGAATGAGGAAATACCTCTAATACTTGTTTTGGGTGTGGTAATGAGTGAGGGGTGGAGGAGTAATAGATCAGGGGATAGCATTCTGGGGGGGGGGCAAAAATAGGTCATTTACTATCCTTGTTTTAAGATCTATCATCGAAAAGAAAAAGCCTTCTTCTTTTCTAAATTCTGTTTAATGTTTGTGATGTCCTCTACAGATCTTTCTGTAAATTATTTTGCTTTTAACATTTCCGAATATTTGAATATCTTTCCGTCATACGTTTCCATTCAGAATTTTTCTCAATACGCAATGGCTTTAATTGAACCCTTTATTCTTCTTTAATGTTTTTTATTAAAGACCTGTTAGTACAACCGAGCTTGGTGTCACCACGCTTAGCTTGAAACGTATAATTATTGCTCAAAATTTTACAGTTAAGTGTAGGAAGGAATAAAGCAGATTTATGGGATTTTTCTGTCCACCAATAGCAAGGTATTAACCACGCAATCTAAATTTAAATGAATGCCCAAATACCCTTCTCAAATTCTCCTATTTTAAGGCGGAACCTTTCTTAATCTCTTTTTGTCTACAGACCGAGAAATGTCATTACTTCACATCAATATTTTGAGCTTCCAGCTTCTGGTTGTTGGGTTCCCGTCGTAGTTAGGACGAAAAGTGATCGACCACGTATTCACGGTTCTAAATAAGAACGCCTTGAAAATAAAAACAATCCATCCTATACTAATCTCTCAAATAAAATTTGAAATTATGCTGCAATTAATTAGAATAAAAAATTCGTGCCACCTAAAAAATATCAAGCACTCGGTGACTATGGGAGATACTAAATTACTCCGCTGAGTCACTATTGACTGGACATTCGAAAAGCGTCAATTCACAGTGAAGAAACAATCGTTTTTTCGTTAATATAATTTGAACTGATATATTCTCTAATATCATTTTCCTTAATATTATTTGAATGACTCATTCTGATGTCCGAATCTTGTATCATATGAATTACTTGTATTTATCCTTCGTCCTTTTCGCCAGTAAAACCAACGTTACGATAAAACTTGGAGGTGATGTTATCCAATTGAACGAAAACCAAATGCAACACGATCTTTATTCCCAATCGCTCTGCATAAAAATTCCAAAAATTTAATTTTTTTTATTTTGTATTAAATTTATCAGAAAGGAAAATATTAAAAATTTAAAAATAAATTTTTAATATTTTCTCTTCTGATAGAAGGGCTTTAGCTTTTTCACCAATAATTAGTAGCTGTCTTTCGAGTATATGAATACATATAGGCCGAAAGTAATCCTTCTTATTTGGTTGAGATTCTATGATTTTTCTCCCACTGATTTTACGTAATGACAAGGTAGGAAACACGATGTTTATTCAATTTATAAAAATTATTTTTCGTCTAGGCATTTGAGTTAAAACAGTGCGTTTTGCAGCGGCTAGGGCCGTATTCAACATATTTTTTAAATAATTTTGGCCATTTACGGGCAACGTTTAATTTTGGAAGATAAATAAGTGTAAAATATTTGGGGCAATAAAAAGTGATTGAAAATTAGCTGGCTGCGTACTCATGGGAGAGAAATGAGCAAAAGGTGAGGGCATGCAGCACTCATGAAAGAATCTTTCACTTTTCGTAAGTTATATCCTGCGGCGGGGCAGGCTAAGTAGCTTGAGTAATCTAATCACTCCAAATGGTCACAAGTTTAAATCTCGTCAAAATGGATAATCCTTACCTCGATCTTTGAGGTTTGTGTCTCATCTTTCTGTTATTTCATGCTATATATTAATAAATATTTATAGTTAAATTCATCGAAGTTTTATTTTTTTGGGGAATAATGTTATGAGGAGGTTCACCGCTCAGGGACCATATACCCCGGGACAGCTGAGATTGTTATTTACAGATCTGAAAAACACTCTGGGTCGACCGGGACCAGCTGAGATTCATGAATTTAGAAGAAGGTGAGACAGGCGGAGTTGAGAGGAGAGGATATGGTTAGAAGCGCTGAAATAGCGTGGCGTGAATATTTCAGTACCGGTTAACGAGTCTGGATGGTTTAACCTTGATTAACACTTTTTCTTATGATGGAAAGAAATTACAACTGAATCATTGACTTAGCTGTAAATGAGAGTCCTAAGGGAGGAAAATCCTTCGAAAACAGTGGACTGACTGTATTGGAAACGGTGACACGCATTCCCAAAAAATCTCATTGCTTGAATAACGATCACTGTCGTGACGATGATGGAAAATTGATATTTGTGTTATTTCTTGATTCATACCCCGTATAAATATTTTAAAAACCAATAAACATTTTTATTTTTGCCATTCCATAGAATAATTCATCGAACCAGAATATGTGCTTCTACGTTTAGCAATTAATGCTACTTAATTTAAGAATTCCTTAATCCTTATGTGTAGTTTAAGCCTCGGGAATCTAGACTCACCGTTCAGTCTATTGGCTGGCCCATTATCATTTTTTTATCAAGTTCATTCACCGGAAACAATTCATTGTCTTGTTATGAGCCACTCAAGGACGTGAATGCTCATTTATGTAAAGGATCTTTATGCTTTTGTTTGGAATGCCATGAAAATGAACCGCTCGATTTTGGTCATCGGATGTCTGATGCACACTTTTAAATGGAATGTCTGGTTTTCAGATATATTTGTTACGAACAGTCGGTATGCTAATTTTTGGAATAAAATGTTGGTTGTTCGTCGTTTAGTCATGGGCGGCCATATTTGTCAGTTCTCAAAATTGTGAAAGAGTAAGAAACTTCAATAAATCTCTGCCTCAAAATAATTATTCACTCCACTTTAGTGTACGTGGAGGTTTTATTAGGTTTTACGCTTGATTTGAAAATACGGCCGAAAATACCAGGACACGGATAATTAAAATAGAAGAGCTGATACACACCCTTGGGATTAATTTAATGAGTAAAATCATTGAACCAATTTCGAGTTGATCAAGTGCCATTAAATAATACGCTCTGGTTGTCAAATTACCCGACCGGCGCACATTTATTGCAAACTGTGCATGGGGAGCAGGTGCATACCTCCCTCTTACTCTTCGCGTCAAGTACTTTCCTCATACCATGAACTCCAAAATTACCCTCTTCAATGCACCATTAATAGGGTATTGTAATTGGAGCAAACTTTTCTGTACTCAGAGCAGATTTCGACTCAATGAAGCAATGGGTAATTTTCCGTGCATTATGCAGTGCTTTGAATTTGCAGATGCAATTGGGCGAAAACTTCCCCCTCGATGAAATGAGATCCAGTAACCAGCAGTTTAAGATTGCATTTGTATACGTGTACAAAATGATCCCTTTCAAGCCTCGATGAAGAATGATAGTGTTTGAGGAGAATTGCCGTTCGCATTGGCTCACGCATTTTTACGCACAACGTTTTCCATCTCGTTTTTGTACAATATTACTGATGCTATAATATTGTCTAATAGCTGATTCTTAATTTTCAGAATTTAAATAATGAAAATTTATTACGAAAAGGGCATTAAAATATGTCTATCTCTGTTTGGGAAAAGAGTTTATAAAAATACGAGGAGGTTTCTTCCTTCTTTCCCTTGAGAAAAGGGGTTTGATCACTGTAAATCCGGAATACGTGTGAATTTCTTTTTTGTGTATTCCGATGTTTTTGTTTTTGATCGCTAGTGCTATGCTATATTCGTTATTATTCACATCCGTGAGATTTTTACATAACTTGTACATATATATATAACGTTTGCTGCCTTTAAAAATTTATCCATCGTACCATTATCGTGAAAGCTCTACTTGTATTCCTTTGTTGCCATACTTTTCTTTACCTATGAGTATTGAAGCATCTTTTGGCATACGAATTTTCAGAAAATATTGTTGCTGATAGATATCAGTAGTAACTGGTTCTTAGCTAATTTAGAGAAAGATTCTTGAGAGGAATTAGTACGAGGCGTGTTCATAAAGTAAGACCCGTTTGGTCACAGGAAAAAATATACTCATATGAAACACATTTTATTGGCACTTTTAGTTAGCTACAAACCTACTGCACTTATATACATAATCGCCGTTCACTTCTAAGCATTTTTCGTACCGCTGCACCAGCTTTTTAACCCCTCTGCATAAAAACTCGCCGCCTGAGGGTTGAACCAATCGACAACGCCATTCTTGAGTTCCTCTTCGGTTTCGAAACGTTGTCCACCAAACCACTGTTTCAAGTGCAAGAAGAGAAAGTAGTCGCTGGGTGTAAGGTCAGGACTGTACGGTGGGTTGTGTAAAGAGTTCCCAACGACCCAAAAACTCTCGTCCACTGGACATTCTTTGCTCTCTGTGGTGGTCGGTAATCATTTTCGGTACCCACCTTGCACGCAATGTGTGGTATCCGAGGTTTTCCGTAACAATATTGTAGACAGTAGTGCGTCCAAGTTGAGGAAATTGTTCATCCAAGCCATTAATTGTCAATCGACGATCACATCGCAGTTTTTGTTCCACTTGCGAAACAAATTCATCGGTCAGAATACTGGGCCTACCACTTCGCTCTTCGTCATGGACATTTGTTCGTCCATTTTTAAAATCACAGCACCATTGTCTAACCTTTCCTTCACTCATAACTGTAGGTTTATAAACTAGGCATAATTCCCGAAGAATTTCAGCAGCCGACAATCCTTTTGCATACAAGAATCGTATGACAGAATGCACTTCACAGCTGGCGGGATCAACGATTGTCGCGGACATTGTTGTTTGCATGCACGGACAAGCAAACGACTTCTGAAACAAAACAAATGCTGCTATAGCTTCTCAATGAATCAGTAGATGGCGCTTTAGGAGCAAAACTGTGTTTTGAAACGCCAATATTTAAATATAAGCAAACGGTACTTACTTTAAGAATACGCCTCGTATACATTAGGGCGAGTTCGCTAGAATACTATATGTAGATGATGACGTAATTTTATTTTCAGCTACTGCTTGTACTTTTAAAAATTGCCATCTCTAGCAATTCTTCGATCGAATCATCAGTTTGTGGAGATCGTTAATGTCATGATCCACAAGTGCTCCAAATAATGAGAGAGAATTAGATATGTGAATCAACTATTAATAAATAATGTACTCACATTATGTTGTCTTGAGTTGAAATGTTTTCGGAACATTTTCGCTAGTTGGAAAATTGGAAACTTGCGGGAACGGTATAAAATATTTGGGAGTTTTTTGAAGAGCTTAGTAAATGAAGATAAACTGTCACTTATGTGATGCTAAATATTTTTAAAGTTGGAGTAATTTTTCATGTTTATTGAAATCCATTTAGTATTCATATATTATATAAAGGATTGCACACTCTGGGTTGTGATGGTGCGTGTTAGAATTCATAATTTGTCCTTCGAATTCCGCGAGATATGTACGGACATTTTAATACACATTAGTTCAGATAAAAAATAATTTTTAATTATTTTGACGGTAAATAGTCATTGTTATATAATTTAAATTAATTTTGCTGCATAGTTATTGAAATGTTTCAAGTGTCACCAGCCTTTCCTCCTTCTCATTACCAACCAGCCACCTGTCATTTCGAAAGGGATTCAACCAAAATAAGTTATTGTAAACTTCCTTTTTATTCAATCATTCACCTTAGATACAGAGTGATCCTGTTTGTAACCATAAAGTATGGATTTATAAATACTGACCGAACACCAAACTCTTACAAAAACCAATGGCTCAGTTCTATGAGCTGGTTCCTTTGGTTTTCCTAAGAAGTATTTTATTTCATATTCAACATAATTTAATCATTCAATGTTAACCCAACACGCATAAGAACAAAAATTAAAATTTCAAACCATGTCTTAGTTAGCGGTTAATTGAATACTGGGTTTCAGATAAATCCTGATTAGATCTAATATTACACCTAGATGTTACGGAATTACCTTTAATATGATAACGGCCTGATACAGTAAATATTGGGCAATTTAAGCCTAAAGGTATATAAAGAGGACAGTAATGTTCTGGAAATAAACAGATGTACTGTATCTCCTTTATTAATTACCTTAAATAAAAAAACAGAAAACGTTTTGAGAAACAAAGAAAACTTTTTGAGAAATTTGCTAATTTGCTAAAGTCTGATAATCAGATTTACGGTATTGTTTGGTTTGATTTTGTGCCGTTGGAACTCTTGAAAAAAATCATATGAAGTACGAAATAAACATCAATTACGAATAATGATGTGTACACCATGGGCATAATGTGCATACGCATAAAATTAGGCATATATTAAGCACTATTTGTAGTTATGCTATTTAAGTTGAATCCCAAAGCCGAAATAAATTATCAATTTATTTTATTAATGCTGTACTTCTGCAGTATTACTTCCAACCTTAAATTTGAATTCATTAGTCCCCATTTTAATTTTTAGAATAATTGCTTCCCATTTTGTCCACTTTCTCTAATTAATATCACATATGTATAAAGTAAAACGAAATATCATCTTTTTATAGATAAGCAAAACCAAGGGAAATTTGCCAATATTGTCGTTTTGCTGATGGTTTGGTAGCGCAGATATTACTGTCATGACGGTTGATACAAGTACATGGGACTTTATTTTCCACTGAGTAATTCCAATTGAAATATATTTTTGAAAAATCTTTTCTCTTAATTATCATAATGAAGAAAATAAGTAAATATTCATAGTTGTCGTATATTATGCAAAAATAAAAAATGAATGTTTGAATAAATTCTTTTACAGTCTTGGAATGTTCCACTATCCTATTTGTAATTCAGCGATAATTATTTCCAAACTATCTATCACAGATTTGAGAATCATGATTTACACTTTCATTAGTGAGTTGTGAAAAAATAAATTCGCATTAAGGGTCAAATCAAAAAATGTAATTAATCGAGTCAAGATTCACATAAACGTAGCAATCAGTTCAGAAACTATAGTGTCAGAATTTGGGAGAAAACATTTTTACTTGATAATTTTGCTGCAAGCCACTATTTATTTATGTCAATATTTATTGATTTATTTTTTCAATCGCGACCTTTTGACAAAACGAGCCCTTCATAAAAAACAGTTTTTAATGCCTTTATTTTATTTAAGCAAGGATTTCTAGTCCAAAACTTAAAATTTCAGAAAAGGGTTTTTTTTAAATTTAATTTGGGAAAACCTTAATAAAGTTAAGTTCAATATTCCTTGTGTCAGTTTCATCTTCACTTGAAATGAACGTGGAAGCTTTCGAGTTTAGATGTACAAAGAGGAATTCGCAACGTCGTCCTGTTTCAATGTACAATACGTCAGTCTATACACGAGGTTTCCACCTCATTGGTTTTGAAGTACACAAAACGCAACTATTTTTCTCTATTTTTATGAATATGGGATTTAACCAGGCCCCAATAAAAAGTGCACAAATATTTTCCCTGAATGGAGAAATTAAACTCTTCGGGCATTTTGTTTCACATTTATTGTGAAATGTATCATGAACTAAACTTACTCCGTTGGGAGAATTTAATGTTCGGTCATTGCTGCCGCTATGTCCACTCTGCAAAACGTAATTCCATAGCCTGCCGCCTTCGTTACGTAGAGAGTATGACACTGTAGAGAGATGAGTTGCAGTTTGAACGGAATCGTGAATACTTTGCCTGTTCACTACGGATACAATGAAGGCAAAAAAAAGGTTTTGTATGACTGATTCCAGAACTTTACCGGCAGTTACAACAGGATTGCTTGACCACTTTTTATCACGTAGTCAATGTTTCATTCTGTTGGAACGTGAGGACAAAGAATGACTTATAGCTACAGGTGAAGTTACGTTGACAATATGAAGGGTCGTATGAAATTCAATGAAGATGTAGTCACACTTGCTAGCACTGATATTATTTATTATACTGATTTTAACCACTCCCTAATATACTATGCAGATATTTTTCCACCTAAAACTTTGGAATTCGTTCCCAACGTCATTTTTTTTGTTTCTATCAACATTAGTGTTGGCCGACGCCAAGGAGCGAGATGGCGTTAGCCAAAACTAATATACTATATATGTACTCGTATATACTTCAAACAGGAAATCCATGGCGAAACATATGGCGAACACATATTCATTCACATGGAAATAGATGTAAAGAAAGGGGGATATATAAAAAACCATAAACACAGTAATCAACCCGAAAGTCGGTTTAGTAGGTGATGGTAGAGCTCACCCATGTACCAAGCCTGACGGCGGGTGAATATTCACACATCAGGGTAGGAGAGCCAGTTCCTTTTCATGATATATATTATATATACATATATACGTATATATATGTATGTATATATATATATCCCCTCCCATGGACTACAACCTTGTCGTGGTGGAAGGGCTTGTGTGTTCCGATGACCCCTAGAGCTGTGCTGGCGGGAGTAATAATAATTACTCCTGGAAGGGTCACCCATGCCAGATAGGTCGAAGGTTAGGAGCCAGACGAAAGGTAGTCCACGCAGCGTCTGTTCCTCAGTGAGGCGGCTGCAATGGCGTCTGACCCTAGTGGGGCGGCCATTAAGTGATGGTGTCACGTTAAAAACACTATTGAGGAAGGCAACGGGAAACCACCTCAATTATGATTCCCAAGAATATTATGATGGGCACTACAGATAATATGAGTCCTGGCAACTACGGGACTCGGCCCAAGAGGCCGTGTGTCGTGCCCGGCAGCGGGAGAGGCAAGGCTTCCGCGGTCGTCATCCCACGAAACCCTTGCAGGGAAAAAATAACTTCCGCAGAACAGAAGACTCAGAAGAAGGCGAAAGTAGTTAGAATAGGAACCTGGAACGTCAGGACAATGTTGAGGAGAGGCAAATTATAAATATTAAGCGAGAGATGGAAAGAGGTAACATAGATGTTTTAGGCCTCTGCGAGGTGAGATGGAAGGATAACGGGGATTACTGGAGTGACAATTATAGAGTAATATACAGCGGCGGGGACGAGAGCCAACGAGAGGTTGCCGTAATTTTAAATAAAGGGGTTGGAAGAAGCGTAGTCAACGTAGAACAAGCAACTGATAGAATTTTACTCGTAGAGATTAAAGCAGAGCCGACGAACTTGGTCATTATCAGGTATACATGCCACCGAGCAACCACAAGGAGGAAGAAGTCGATAGGATGTATGATGAGTTAGAGGATATCATCGCGAGTGTTCCTGCAGGGAAACATTTGATAGTGATAGGGGATTGGAATGCGACGGTAGGCGAAGGAAGAGATGGTGGTGAGGTGGGGGACTATGTGTTAGGCACGAGGAATGAACGCGGGGAGAAAGCAATTGAATTCTGCAGGAGACAGGGGTTAGTCATCACTAACACATGGTTTAGACACGACAAAAGGCGTAGGTATACATGGAAAATTCCAGGTGACTCAGAAAGGTATCAGTTAGATTATATTATGGTTAGGCACAGGTTTAGGATCAGTGTGATAAATTCGCACAGTTTCCCAGGAGCGGATGCGGACTCTGACCACAATTAAGTTGTTATGAAATGTAATGTTCGTTTCAAGAAGATAAGGCAAAGGCGGCGGGTTAAAAAAAGGAATTTAGAAGCAGTAAATGAATTAACGAGGAAGGAGTATCAGGAGGCTGTAGAGAAAATGATGGATGACGGTAAAGAACTGAGTACTATCGAAGAAAAATGGGAATGTATCAAGAAAGAGATATTGGAAGCCGCTAAAGACACTATAGGAACCGTTAACGGGAAAAGGATAAGGAAACCATGGGTAACGGATGAGATGATTGTAAAGATGGATGAGAGAAGAAGATGGAAAAATGTAAACACAGAGTTAGGCAAAATGAAGTACAAAGAGTTAAACAATAAATTGAGAAGGGCCACAAATAAAGCAAAAGAAGAATGGTGGAAAACGCAATGCGAGGATACGGAAAGTTTACAGAAGAAGGGTGAAATTGGTGCTCTATACAGCAAGGTTAAGTTATTATCGGGAAGTAAGAAGGCAAGAGCTGTGCTAACAGTTAAAGATAAATGGGGTAAGATAATAGTTGAACCAGGAAAAATCCAAGAGAGATGGAAGGAATATATAGAAACACTGTATGGTAAAGAACTTAGGCCGACAAGGTTAGACATAGAAAAGGAACATGACGTAGAAGAAGATAGCTTAGGTCCAGGCATACTCGACGATGAAATAGAAAGGGCATTAAAGGAGATGAAAGCAAATAAGGCTGTGGGGGTGGACAATATTCCTGTAGAAATGTTGAAATGGTTAGGGAAAGGTGGGAAAAAGGCCATATATGGACTGATTCGTAGTATCTATGAGGAAGGAATCTGGCCGGAAGATTTTGTGAGATCGGTGTTAGTTCCTATTCCAAAAAAGGCAAAGGCTTCGTCATGTGAGGATTACAGAACAATAAGTTTGATATCCCACGCAGCTAAAGTTATTCTCAGGATCATCAACAAAAGGATAGAGAGTAAGGCAAATGATTACTTAGGGGATGATCAGTTTGGGTTCAGGAAAGGAAGAGGTACGCGTGATGCCATTGCAGTAATGAGATCACTAGTCGAGAGGAATATAGAATACAATCAGGACGTTTTTGCCTGTTTTGTAGATTTCGAAAAAGCGTTTGATAGAGTGAATTGGGAAAAATTAATGCGTGTATTGCAGAAAATAGGAATGGATTGGAGGGACAGGAGACTGATCCGCAACCTGTACATGTCTCAGACTGCTCAGGTGCGAGTGGGGAACGGAGAGTCCTGATGGGCAGTGTTAGGAAGAGGTGTAAGGCAGGGTTGCCCATTGTCATCGGTACTGTTCAACGTATATGTAGAGGAAATGATTAAAGAGGCATGGGAAGAACTGGAGGTAGGAATGAAAGTCGGAGGGGAATTCGTAAAATCGGTTAGGTTTGCTGATGGCCAAGCATTAGTTGATCAGTCAGCCCTGGTGTTGCAAGCATTGCTGAGTGAATTGGAGGTTCAGTGCGATAAATATGGGATTAGAATAAATATTAATAAAACAAAGGTTATGCGATTTTCCAGAAAGAAAAAGGCTAAGCTAAATATTAAAATAGGCGGGGAAAAAATAGAGCAGGTAGAACAGTTTACATATCTCGGAAGTGTTTTGGACCAATACGGTCAGAGTAGTAGGGACGTAAGGAGAAGAATTGCGCTAGGCAAGGAGGCTTTCTCAAGGAGGAGGGAGTTGATGACGGGGACGTTGAGTAGGGATGTTAAGACAAGACTCGTAAAAACTCTGATATGGAGCGTAGCTATGTACGGCGCGGAAACGTGGTCGCTGAAGCAGGAGGATAGACGTAGTTTGGAGGCTTTTGAAATGTGGGTGTGGAGAAGAATGGAGAAGGTGAAATGGACCGAAAGGAAAACAAATGAGGAGTACTAGATGGTGGGGGAGGAGAGGGGTTTGTTGAGAGAAATCCTATGGAGGCAGGAAAAATGGATGAAAGGCGTATTGAGCGGTAGTGGAATGTTGAAGAGGGTAATAGAGGGGAGAATGTTGGGCAAGCGAGGTAAGGGCAGGAACAGGATAGGGATGTTGGACGGGATGAAGGGAGGAAAGAAGTACACCGAGATGAAGAGGGACCTGATATAGATTAGTTTACTAGGTGGGTAGTCAGAAAATGTTTATTTGATAGTTGTGTCCATCCAAAAACCTACCTTAACCTGTAGATTACCTAATAAAATATATATATATATATATATATATATATATATATATATATATATATATATATATATATATAACTTTTGGACGGAAAAATAGAACACAGAATAGAACAGATAACATAGATTGTACTCACACTTTAGATGATTTAAGCTTTCGGCCTACTCCGAGGCCTTCTTCAGGTCAGACTCAGAGTCTTACAGAGGGGACAGTTGGTTAGAAAAGCATATAGTATCATATAGAATAGGAACAGTACGTTTCGTGGCACGCATAGCCAGAAGAAGAGATGAGCCACATTGGCCAGATACACATTCAAATACGAAGTCCCGCCATACGGCGCCCAAATATTCATTCAAACATAGAAATAGGTATAAGGAAAGGGGATAGGAAAACACATAAAAGGCGAACACAGGGCATGTGGGGAAGGCGGTTTTTGAGCAGATCACGAAAGTAAAAAGTTTCTTTGACCTATATTCTATATGATACTATATGCTTTTCTAACCAACTGTCCCCTCTTCTTGTGTGTATTGTCTATTTCTCCTTTGGTGGGTGGAACAGCTCCCTAAAGCCTTCCTTTGGCAAATGATTCGGAGCACTTGGGCGTCTTGAAAACATCGCAGATCTCAGCGTAAATTAAGTTTCCTCGGTGGTGTAATGGTAGCACATCCGCCCGACAAGTGGAAGATCCGGTGTTCAAATCCCGGTCAAGGAAACATTTTTACTTTCGTGATCTGCTCAAAAACCGCCTTCCCCACATGTCCTGTGTTCGCCTTTTATGTGTTTTCCTATCCCCTTTCCTTATACCTATTTCTGTTTGAATGTATATATATATATATATAAGTACACACTCATACATATATATGTATATGTGGGTGTGTGTACTGGCCTACGCGTATACCTATTTAAGTTGCCCCAGACAGGCTGTAATTTATGGAAATTCATTATTTAAATATATTGGCTTTTTTATTTTCAACAGCCAATAACCCATGCGACACGCTTTGACGTGAACAGACATGATAATTAAGTGCAATATGCCATATTTTAAAACCGTATCACGCGGTCTTTTTTCAAGTACTAATTCAGAGAAAGCAAGAGCTCTAATGATAGCTTTTAAATTGGTCGTGTAACGTCATCATTTTTTAGAGATCGCTACGATGATAGGGATTTAGGTTCCTTCTTCGTCGGTTCTTCTGCATGGTCTCATAAAAAGCGCATGAAAACTTCTTTGCAGTCAATCTGATCGCTCGACGCTTGTCAGTATAAAAAGCGGCCCTTTGTGGCTACCATTCAAACCAATGCAACGAAAAGATAAAATATGTCTGAAATTTCATCTAAAGATACTACAATTATTTGCGAGTCTTGATTATGGAGTGCTATTTTTATGCTGGGAAACACCACTGGTTCAAAGAATCTGTGGGAGATGCGGAAACTGACTTTTAACGGGGTCATCCGCTAATTTAGTGCCTAATGCAACCATTCCATAACGTATAAATCACGATTATAAATCATCATTATTGTCCTTTGAAATTGTTGCATCAACACACCTGGTATTAGAATTGACAGATCTATTAATGTCGAAATTCGGAATTCCATGCCATCTTTAAACGCTAAAACTTGCACGTCTTCGAGCCTAATAATTCAGCTTAGCATAATTTTTTAATTTTAAATTTAGTACCAAATTTCCTCTTGCTTTTGATTACCTTTGGAATTCCAGGCGGTTGACCTAGAAACGGTGTAATCTTAAATTATTATTAAATTCGACCAAGAGGCTCAAAGCGGTTTTACACAGGATGAAATTGATGCCGATAGGGCCCGAGAGATTAATAGAATGATCGGGAAAATAACTGGTAGAACTAACCTTTGTTCTATCCCTAACGAGTTATAATATAAACGGTCCCTTTACAAAATGTCATTGGATTGTCATTGTCCTTGTAAATGTCATTGGACTTCAAAAAGGATGCTTTACACATTATATTTCGTTAATATCAGGTGGTGATGTGCTTGGAAATCAAAACTCGGTATACGGAATAGACTATGGAAAATTACCAACTCCTTGTGTACACATACTAAAGTGCATAAATGTAAAATCTCTGCAAGGACCAAAAAAAATTCAAAATACAATTGTCTGGTTATCATTTGAGATTTCCGTGAAAATATTTGAACTATAGACTCCT
Source organism: Hetaerina titia (assembly GCA_037158775.1). Lineage (NCBI taxonomy): Eukaryota > Metazoa > Arthropoda > Insecta > Odonata > Calopterygidae > Hetaerina > Hetaerina titia. Next base: position 9,231,209 of record CM073771.1, read on the forward strand.
CCAAACAATCGCCGACATTTTGCCATTCATATTTCATGCATCATCAAGGTGACATCGTTTGATAAATGCGTTTTTCATCCGGAATTCAAAGCGTTAAGTTCAATACGCTGTTATTGTAGAAATAATTGTTTCTCAAGTGATCAATTCAGCGTGTGCCTCTCAAAGATATCTAAACAACTTTCAGTTGAACTAAAGTGATCCCACCTATTGTGTTCCATTTCTCGTCGAAAAGATATTCTCCGTCTCCACTTGATTGGCTCATGAATATTCATTACACTGAGTGGTTATTCATTCCGTTCAGCGGCAGTTTCTGCGGGGTTTATTTTTTAGTTAGCGGAGGCGTATAGTTTTGATTTTAGTACGAGTTCAGGAGATGCTTGAAGTACCTCACTCTCCTGTGGTTCCTGTTTTTAACGCCTGTGTATGGAGTTACAGTTTTATTTAGATATATGAGCAGTAAAATGATATTGTACTCAATTCTTTGCATCAATTAAGAGCTAAATGATTCATATCTACGATTGCATGAAAAACATTAAGTAATGTCCTTTGTTGAGAGGTTACATATTTAAGATAGGAAATACTTAAGTCGCCTGAGTGATGGGTATGGAATATGAATGGAAGTAATGCATCTACGTTATTGTTAGTGTTTTCCACTAGGCTCTGATTTTTCTCGAAAAAAGGTTTACTACTCCCTAGCTACAATTTTAATTGTAAAAAAATTAAACAAAAAAATGTTTGCATATATGTATATATATATATATATATATATATATATATATATATATATATATATATATATATATATATATAAATTCACTGATAAGTCATAACAAACACAGAAACCAAAACACAAAAGAGGAAAAACTCACTGGTTCTCGAATTTTTGGTGGTCCAACCACCTTTCTCAAGAGGAATTAGGAACAGAACTGAGGCAGAGGAGGGCCCGAAAGCAGTGGTAGGAAGGAGACCCTAACACTACCCCTCCAAACCCCTCACCTCGAATACCTTTTCCCACCTTTTTCCCCCCTTTTCCTTTCTTTTCCCCTCTTTTCCCCTCTTTTCCCCTCTTTTCCCCTCTTTTCCCCCATTTCCCCTTCTCCTTCCTACCACTGCTTTCGGGCCCTCCTCTGCCTCAGTTCTGTTCCTAATTCCTCTTGAGAAAGGTGGTTGGACCACCGAAAATTCGAGAACCAGTGAGTTTTTCCTCTTTTGTGTTTTGGTTTCTGTGTTTGTTATGACTTATCAGTGAATTTACATTACACGTTTGTGGGTTTTCCAAAAAAGTGTATATATATATATATATATATACATATATATATATATATATATATATATATATATAGTCACTTTCTTGGAAAACCCACGAACCCACGAATATATATATAAATATATATTGGTAATGGATGAAGTAGAATAAAAAAAAGTTCTTCACATTAGCTGTCAACAACTTTGAGAACTGAGTAATGTACAAACGTGTATTAGTAGGTGTCCTCTACCTCAGGTGAATTGGTGTATATATGTGTAGTCTAAATATTCCGATTGAGAAGCTAAATTACTTCTACGAAAAACTGGAGAACATTTATAGCAATCAGGGGTTAATTTGGTTAAGAGTGAAGCTAATGTGTGTCAGGCATGCATGGAGAGGGAAAGAAAGGAAAGAAGACGGAGAGATGGGGGAAATTAGAAGAGTGAAATGGTGAAAGGAGATCTTTTCTTGTTAAAAAAAAGAGACGAGCCTTTCTCCACCGTGCTTACCCATTTCTTCCGCTCTCTATTCAGCACCACGGAGCACGGCGTCGGGGTTCGTTACGTTTCAAATGGGCGCGCAGCAGACATCTGTCTGTCTCCACGTCCGTCTTCCACTCGTCGGGTCCTCCTCCTCCTTCCGGGACTGTGCATCGCACCGCGCGCTCGCTTGCACTCACCCAAACTCGCCAACAAACCTTCCTTCCCTCCTCTTCACCTCGCCTCTTCCAGCCGCCTCTTTAAATGCTAAGCCCTGACCTCATTATGCGATTTTCGTTTTTTGGTGGAAAACTTGTGCGCTCTGTGCTCAATGAGAGTCAGGAGGATGGTGTGGAAGAGAGGAACAAGGAAGCGGAAGATGTACATCCTTGTTCTCCTTTCATTAATTTCCTCATTACTGCAGCACGGTGACCGTCTCGAGGGCTTTGATCGTCCACTGTGAGTTGTATTCAAGGCCCTCTTATTTTAAGGAAGGCCGATAAATGCATAAATAAAAAAACCAAGCAAGACTTGTTACATGAATGAATAGATTTGATGTTTTTCTTGGACCAAACCTATTTTCGAATATTTTATTTCATTCTGGGACCACATATTTTCAATTCGAGCTCATTTTCGTCCTTTACACATAGTATTACAGTAGCCTAGGTGCTGTAGTATTTTAATTTAAATGTATGTATGTAATTAAATGTAAGTAATGTAAGCATGTAATTACATTTTTTGTAGGATGATTTAAAGCAAAAAGTCATTAAACAATAAAATGGTTCTTATGATCTCTGTGTGTCATTAAAGCCGTTCTAAAGTTAATGGTGACGTTAGACTCAGCACTGTGATCGTGGATAAGCAGATGGAAATTTTGTATTTCCTCATCTATGAAAAATATGATGTAGCATTTTCAAATGGCTGGAGGTGATTATTTTCATATATTTTTTAAATCGACGATTGCGGTTTATATAACAATTTGAAACGTCTTGTTTTCGAAATCTCAAAGAGCCCCGTCAGTCTTCTTGTCCTCTAGGACAATACTGCTATGGCACCGCGGTTAACAGCTGAAGTGAGAAATGTCGTCGTTAAAACTGTCATAGAACCATTTCATGATTGAATGTTATTTTAGCTCTTAAGAAAAACAATGTCATAAGATGCATGAAACGCTTGCAGCAATTTCCAGTTCAATTAGTAATGTAAGATGGATATATGTACTCGTATGAAATGTAAAAGTATGTGCTGGTGTATTTTCCACCATAACATGTATTCTGGCTGCTACATATAGCCATCAAATACTTCCAATTATATGCATTAGGTGGAGGAAATGTAGAGAGAGTATTTTTCATGAACATGAACAAAACATCACCATTATTCACTTTTACTCTTTACGTAACTAAAAGCTCGTTGCAACTTGTCTTATTCAGTTGATGTCATTTTCTATTTTAATACATTTATTATCATTCACAGTAGTATTTTATTCCAGATACATCAATTGCTATTAATCGGACAAATAATATTCTAATCTATTGGTGCGAAATTAAACACATAAATACAAATCATAAATGGATGAATGTACAGGGGAATCTCAGTGTGGTTACATTACCATTTGGAATAATTATAGGAAGAGCCTTGCAAAATTTCTTATAGGAAAATGCGAATTGGAACCACAATTGGAATTATGTGAAATCAAATGAAATTTAAGATTATTGCATATAATAAGAGTTTCTGAAAGTGGAATGAAAAAACTAACACTGCTATTAAAAGGAAGAAACGCCGCAAATCTATGAGAAGTTAGAGAAAGAGGTGAGATGAACCTGAAAGAAGATGGGAATATCTTCATGAAAAGCGTAATATAAAGCTACGAAGTCATTATTATAAACGGCACAAACAAAAATAGCGAAGATGCTTTAAATTGCAGGCCCTTAGGGATAAAAACGAAAAAAGAGAGGTGCGGAAGATCATGAGTCTGGAATTAAATTAGAATGAAGATGATTAAATTATCAACAAAACGTGAATTTTAGCAGGAGGGAAGAAAAATGGTGCAAGTATTTCGGGAATTGAAATATACTTACACACATTCGCAGAAAAACAAGGGTAAAGTTAAACCTAACCAGGGGAAATTTAAAAAAGGCAAAGGAAGTGTTTAGAGAAATATTAATGTAAATATATTAGGTTAAAATGTGCAGTTATGAGAATAGAATGCGATGCCGACAAGGATTACTTAAGTTCTAGACTACTAGACAACATTATAGGATCTACAAACGAAAATGATTAACCTTACATGACTGGTTTAATGAGGTCCCTGATTAGTTATTAAGGTAAATATGAGTTTACAATGATACAAATAAAGTTGTTATTTAGGATTCATTGCTAGATAACGAGCAGTGTGTGAGATATAAGTGAAATTTTAAATTCATAAGAAGAAAACTTGGCACTTAATATCTTTAATGAGCAGTAATAAAATAGGATAATCATTCACTCGTATTAATTAGGGAAGCAAATCTGTTTAAATTTATGAAGAATAACATAGGCACAGAATCGAAGAAATAACGAGATAGCTGAAAAAACAGAAAGTTAACTTTAATAGAAATGTTTTTTCATGACTAATGTGTATCAAGAAGGCAATATTTAAAGTGCATTGGACTGAGTTAATGAATGTTTGACACAGACGTAATCGGATCATGAAACAGGATTCGCACTAATGAATAGAGACTGACAAAGGCTGGACTTCAGAGTAAGAGTAGATATGGGAGTTTGGAAGGGAGAGACAGTGTAGTTCGTCAGATAGTCAATGGATTGACGCACTCATTATTGGAAAAGTGAGAGAGATTATTATTAATATTATTAGGTAAACTACCGGTTAAGGTAGGTCTTTTTTGGATGGACACAACTTTCAAATAAATATTTTGTGATTCCTAACAAAACCGGACTCTCCGTTCCCCACTCGCACCTGAGCAGTATGAGACATGTACAAGTTACGGATCAGTCTCCTGTCCCTCCAATCCATTCCTATTTTCTGCAATACACGCATTAATTTTTCCCAATTCACACTATCAAACGCTTTTTCAAAATCTACGAAGCAGGCAAATACGTCCTGATTGTATTCTATATTCCTCTCGATTATTGATCTCATTACTGCAATGGCATCACGCGTACCTCTTCCTTTCCTAAACCCAATCACTTCCTAAGTAATCATTTGCCTTACTCTCCATCCTTTTGTTGATGATCCTGAGAATAACTTTAGCTGCGTGGGATATCAAATTTATTGTCCTGTAATCCTCACATGATCTAGCCTTTACCTTTTTCGGAATAGGAACTAACACTGATTTCACAAAATCTTCCGGCCAGATTCCTTCCTCATAAATACTACGAATCAGTCCATATAGAGCCTCATTCCCACATTTTCTTAAACATTTAAACGGTTCCACAGTGATGTTGTCTACCCCCACGGCCTTATTTGCTTTTATCTCCTTTAATGCCCTTTCTATTTCATCGTCGAGTATGCCTGGACCTAACCTATCTTCTTCTACGTCATGTTCCTTTTCTATGTCTAACCTTGTCGGCCTAAGTTCTTTACCATACAGTGTTTCTATATATTCCTTCCATCTCTCTTGGATTTTTCCTGGTTCAACTATTATCTTACCCCACTTATCTTTAAATGTCAGCACAGATCTTGCCTTCTTACTTCCCGATAATAACTTAACCTTGCTGTATAGCGCACCAATGTCACCCATTTTCTGTAAACTTTACATATCCTCGCATTGCGTTTTCCACCATTCTTCTTTTGCTTCATTTGTGGCCTTTTTCCATTTTTTGTTTGTCTCTTTGTACTTCATTTTTCCTAAATCTGTGCTTACATTCTTCCATCGTGAGGGAGATATGAGATGAAAATTAATCCCGAAGATTTATTTGGCGTGTCTTACCTTGATGCCGAAGGGCTATTGCCGATTTTCCACCCTCGTTTTCTTCTTACGACGGGGTTTTAGTTCACTTTCCTTGTGATATTCTTGTATCATCTATGATATTTGGTGCTACATGCATGTATAGGCGGGTCAGGGCGCGTGGCTCGGAGGGGCGAGCTCATGTACGAGGGTAATCCCAGAAGTACCCGACCCAACAAAGAAAACAAAAACTTGGGAAAAAATGTATTTATTTTTCAACATAATTTCCTTTCAGCTCTATACACTTTTCCCAGCGTTGATCAATAAGTTCAATACCTTTTTTATAATAAGAACTGTTTTGCAACATTTCACCACTGTAACCGAAGGAGCAGAGTAGAATCCAGTTCAGCTTTTATATTAGTTGGGCTGAGGCCATTCATTAAATGGAATTGTATCTCATAATGACGACCAATTTCCTCCATTTTCACAAATCCACTGAAATCGATCACTGTGGATGGCTGCCTAATAAACACTAAACAATGTAGACTCTTCAAACTTGAACCATATGCCTTATAGATTGCGTACTTTCTAATAAAGTGATATGTGAGCTGGAAAGAGGAATTGGTGTTTGGCGATGTCAACGGTTTCCGGTAAGACTTTCTCATGACCTACAGTGGGAGTGGTTTTACCTGGTCATTATTTTTTGTTTAACCATCGCATAGTTGTTCGGCGTTCACGGGTCCGGAACAATGCTCTCCACTTTTGGCTAAAGACAAAATGGTTATTATTAAATATTCACCAACTTTAATGCTCATTTTAGTCTTCCTAATTGTTTACATACGTATTTCCAGTTTTTAAGGATTGATTAATCATCAATATTTTTCAGATATTTCAGATTTCCGCGGTTTACCATTTGATGGTTAAATGACAGGCTAACAAACGCCATATATTCCGCAAACATAGCTGTTTTAAGACATCTTAACCTACTTTTAATAAAGTTTTGAGCTACTCCAATGACTATTTTACCAAATACGCAGCTAGTTTGACCGTATAGAATGAAAACCATGAGTGATAATGGGCAACGCTGTCATTCCCCTGCCAATCACTGCCCAGCCTGACCCTCCATCAGCCACACGCACTTGTGCAGTGAGATTACGAATTATTTAGGTCACGGATTAGTTGTCGAGTCTTCCAGTCAAAAGCTATTCTCCATAACATATGAATTAGTTGTTCACAGTTTACTCTTTCAAATGCCTCCTCATAATCTGCGAAGCTTGTACATACATCCTCGTTATACTCCATGTTCCTTTTTACTAGTGACCTCTTTATTGCTCCGATATTTATATCTATATCTACATATACATAAATACCCTGCGAGCCACCAAGAAGGTGTGTGGCAGGGGGTGTAGCACCATGAGGGAAGGGTAAGGGTTGAGGAGGTTTGGGGTTAGGTGAGGAAAGGTGGGGGGAACATGTAAGAAAAAAAATACATATATACATATATATATATATTTATATATATACACATATATACACATACATATATATACATACATACACACATGTATACATATCCTCGCGCAGTCCCTAACCTGTACGTTAATACAAATTGTAATGAACTAAGTCCTGGGGAATTTCGGCTACAAGCACTCTTGTCCCTTATCGTTCTTGGAAAAAATGACATTTTAAACCTGTCAGTCTTGCAGTCTATCTCTCCAGTCTTATATTCGTGATCCCTTCGACCGTAATACGTTGGGGTTCGTATTATATCCTTGATGTCATCGGAAAAGGGCCCATCTTTAAATGTTTTTAATAAGTTTAATCTATATTGGAAACGCCGCTGTGTAAGAGAATCCCAACCTAAATTGTCTAGCAAAGTGGATACGCTGCTGAGTTGGTCATAACAATGTTTGACAAATCTAGCCCCCCTACGCTGAACTCGATCTAATTCCGAAATCAAATTTGTATTATGAGGATCCCATATGCTGGCAGCATACTCTAGGGGAGCCCTGACCAAGGAAAGGAAACATCGTTCTTTCACCTTTTCGTCGCATCTACCCAGCACTCTTTTCACAAATCCCAATTTTTTATTAGCACGACCGCATATTTCTCGTATGTGTTTTCCCCAGGACAGATCGTGAGTAATTGTTACACCCAAGTATTTAAAGGAATCTACCCTCGCGATTTTGGTTTGTTTCACTTTGTAACTATAAGGGAGGGAATTATTCTTTTCCCAAAAATGTATTACTACGCATTTTTTAAAATATAATTCCAATTGCCATGTATCGCACCAATTTTGAAATGCATCTAGGTCGTTGGCTAACACGACTCTGTCTTCGTGACTTCGGATATCCCCATAAATTACTGCATCATCGGCGAAAAGACGGAGCTTGCTATTAACTACGGTACTGAGGTCATTTATGTAAATAAGGAAAAGGAGGGGACCTATGACACTTCCTTGTGGTACACCCGACGTGATCTTGACAGTATCGGATGATACACCGTCCAGGACGACTGTTTGGACACGATCACTTAAGAATTGTTTCACCCAGTTAATAATACTTTCGTGTATTCCATAGGATTTCAATTTCGCCAGTAATTTGTAATGAGGGACTTTATCAAAAGCTTTCTTAAAATATAGGAATATCGCATCAACTGGAATATTTCTTTCACCGGAGTTCAATACATCATGTACAAAAAGTGCGAGTTGAGTTTCGCAGGATCTACCCTTGCGGAAGCCGTGTTGGTTATTAATTAATAAATCTTGGCTATCGAGGTGCCTCATCATGGAACTAACAATGATGTGTTCAAGAATCTTACAGGAAAGGGAAGTCAGCGATATTGGCCTATAATTACTGGGGTCCTCCCTGTCTCCGTTTTTAAATATGGGTGTTACCGAAGCTACCTTCCAGCCGTTTGGCACGCTTTCTTCTGCTAATGATTTCTTAAATATTATATCTAGATATGTGGCAATTTCAGCCGACAGTTCTTTATACACGCGCGCCGGTATCTCATCGGGTCCCGGAGACAGACGTCATATCCCGTGTATCCCTTTCCTTTTTAATTCCGAAATGATATTCTCCAGAATTTCTCTCTTCTCCAATCATTAATTCAGAGTATAAGGAAGTAACTTGTTAACTGGTTATGCAATGAAACATTTTATAATCCATCCTTTGGTCCACTCATACTGCTATTTTTTGATATGCGTATAAGTATTGATCTAGCAAAAGGCGTCGGACTAAAGTTATTCCTCTTAAATGCTACGAATAAACCCTTAAAAGCTCTTCTTTTCTTTTTTTAAAAAAAACCTTTTGCATAAATATAGGGATTCAGCGCTACCCTTAGCCGTTTTTTGATTTCATTTTTTTAACGAATTTTCTCTCGCAGTAATGTATTCTTAGTCCACATCCATGGTTGTTGACGTCATATTAAGATTTTTATATCCAAACGCACTAGTGGAGAATCTATATCGTTACCATATAGCTTCTCAATATATAATTTCCCCTCAATGAGAACCTCTTCTTTGAATAATACCGTATCTTCACTAGCGTAAACGAGTTTTACTTTCTGGAATCCCGACGCTTCCTTGATCTTTCCCAAAAGCAAGGAACTTGCGAAAAGAACAATCGACAAGTTCAACAATAAGAAATCTACGATTTACGAGCTGTTTTTGAGTTTTATGTCTTATGTTGAACAATTTACCATTGCCAAGGTATTTTACGTTTTTTACAATAATATTTTAATATGAAGAAACTTTTTTTGGGAGACCTGTCCATCAGCCTCTTCCTCATATAAGTTAAGTTGTAAATTTTATATTAAAGACTATAGAGGGAACGTGACCTGAGGTAAATGCTGTTTTAAGATATCTACATGTACGCATCGGCATTTAGATGAAACTAAATAAAAAAATTGAACACTCAAAACTGAATTAAAAGTTTTGGTGACACGACCGCCTTATAATCGTACAGTGCAAGAATGGGTGAGCTGTCTCCTTATTTTCGCGGGTATTAATTTTTATTTGCTTTTTTTTGCAAAAAACGTAATTCCTAATGTAAAAATAAAAAAATACTTCTTTCATTCCCAGTACCTTCTTGCCTTCTCTCATTCAAATTGGCGGATAACCGCGGTCTCACACAACCGTCCTGTTCGTCACTTATGACGTTTCTTCACCTTCCCGTCGCTCATTTGTTTTATGATCTCATTAGCTTCCCACTAAAGTAGAACCAAAATGGAAAAACGATATTTCAAATCTATACCAAAGTGGATGTCGACTTAAAAACGTCCGTTTCCCATTCATTTGACACACTCGTATACGTGGGTGGTACTAGACAAAGCTAGACAAGCCGCAACACGATCAAGAAAAACAGCTGTCAACAATTAACTAAACATTCAAAATGGCCGAAATTTTCGGTATAAGTGAGAGACATAAGCACCAACATAACTCCACGAAAAATCGAAAATAAAAAATACGTAACCCCCGGAAATTAAAAATTCGCAATACTTTTTTAACGTACCTCGTGTGTGTGTGCATTATTATTGTGCATCCGATTGTAAAAATGTTTTTTATTATGTTGGTACACATGCCCCTGAAGTATGATAAAACTTTCAGCTGTTTTTATTGGTGACTTTATCTGTGACAGCCACTAAGGTTAGACGTGTTTTATGAGCTCGGCGATTTTCGTTTGTTAAAAGAAATGGATCAAAGAATTTGTATTGAAATTTGCGTAAAAAATGAAATAAAGTGTAACAAAGTCTGTGAAATGTTAACAAAGGCCTATGGTGAGTCTGCCATGAGTAAATCAAGAGTTTACGAGTGGTGTAATTGTCTCCAAGAAGGCCGGGAAGACCTTGAAGACGACGAATGCCCTGGACGTCCTTGCACATCAACAATCGATGAAAACGTGGAAAAAATTAAAGAAATCGTTATGAACGATCGCCGAATCACAATAAGAGAGGTTGCTGATGATGCTGGCATATCGATTGGATCATGTTATGATATTTTTTCCAATTTTTTGGGTATGAAACTTGTGGCAGCAAAATTCGTTCCAAAATGGCTTTTGCACCACGATAATGCACCAGCTCACACTTAATTGCTTGTTCGTGAATTTTTGGCCAAAAACAATAGTGTAACGATACTCCAGCCTCTATATTCGCCAGATATGGCTTCGTGTCACTTTTTTCTATTTCCAAAAATTAAGAGAACCTTGAAGGGCCGTCGTTTTACATCCGTAGATGACATTAAAAGTGCATCGCTGAAAGAACTGAAGGCTATCTCAAAGATCGAGTTTGAGAAGTGGTTCGGGGATTGGAAGAAGCGCTCGCACAAGTGCATAATATCCAATGGGGACTACTTTGAAGGTGACAACATCAGTGTATAAGAATAAATAAATATTATTGTCCGAAAAATTAAAATTCCCGTTAATTTTTTAACACACCTCGTACTGTACGCTACTTGGTGTTTGAAGGTATATTTGGCCAATGTGGCTCGTCTCTTTCTTCTAGCTATGCGTGCCACGAAACGCCGAGTTCCTATTCTTTATCATTTTGAATGATTGCTTAGCTACTGTTCTTTCTCTTGTATGTCGCGTATTTCTCCTTTGGTGGATGAAATAGCTCACTAAAGCCATATTTATGCCATAGAATCAGGGCACTTGGTTGCATAATAGACCTGCAGATCTAAGTGTAAATAAAGTTTCCTTGAGAGATCAAGTGATTAAAGTATCGGCCCGGCAAGGAAATATTTTTGCACTTGTTATCTGCTCGATTCCGCCTTCTCCACCTCTCCACTGTTTGCCCTATATTTGTGTTCCTATCCCTTTTCCTTATATTTTTCCATGTGAATGAATATATATATATATATATATAATTATATATATATATATATATATATAATTATATATATATTTGAGCTTTCGGCCTACTCCTAGGCCTTCTTCAGGTCAGTCTGACCTGAGTACTTCCGCATCATCGATACATATAGAAATATACAAATAGAAATATATATGTATTTATATGGCACACACCGAGTTTTTTTCACTCATACCGCGACGTGTGGTAAACCATCGTCTTGCAGCATCAGCCCGGTCCCCACCTTTCCCTTTTCATCCCTCCATGACTACGTCACACACGTATCGAAACCTTCCAACATCCTCCAGACCATTCCTCCCCGGGCGATACTAAAAACCTCCGCAACCCCCAATCGAGCACTGCCGCCACCACCGCAGGAGCCCTTTCCTCTCTCTCCCACTTCCTCTTTCCCCCCTCTTCTCTCTCTCTCTCCCTTCACCGTTATCCACTTATATTTTACCCTCTCTTCAACTCCCCTCGGCTCGCAAACACGATCTCTCCCTTCATTTTCTCGCCTATCTACGCCATTTAAACCTCTTCCTCGACCCCCTCCCCATATATACCCTCCCACCCCATTGCTCCCACCTAATTCACCTCCCTCTCGCTCCATTCACGTGATGACCCCGCCCTGGGAGCGCCTCGGGACTGCGTGGCTATCGGGGCGAATGGGTGCGGGGTGCGAGAGGAGGTGGGCGGGATGGAGGGAGGGAACGGGAGAAGGAGGATGACGGCGGGGGGAAAGATGGGGTTGACAAAGGAGATGGGGGAGAGAGAGAGAGGGATGAGAGCGCGGAATGGAAGTAAACCGAGGAAGGAGAGGAAAGTGGGAGAGAGAGTTGGAAAGGAAAATGAAGAAAGGTAATGGTGTCGTTGACAGTTCAGAGGAAAAAGCCGAGAAAATAGCTCGGAAACCCTAAAAAAAAGAAGGGTTTTGGGGTTGGGAGGGTGGAATAAAGGAAGGAACTAGATTGGTGAGATTTTTTTTTCAACTTTCTCGCCCTCTCTTTCACCTTATTTCTTTTTTCCTTTTCCACATTTCCCTTCTTCTCTCCTTCTTACGAGAAGTATCGGAGTGGAATGATGGAACAGCGGAGGAGAGATTGCAGAAGGACTGTGGAGATTGGAGGAGTTAGAGGACGTGCGGCTGGGGGGGAGGGAATGTGGACCAGAACCTTTTAACCGCCACACACGATATTGCCAAAAGGTACCCAAAAACCGTGAAAATGGTAGTCATGTTCCTATGTCACGCCTCCTTTTTTCACTCTCCACCTCGAACACGCGGGTGCGATGGGAAGGGCACGGGCGTGTGGGGTGCGGGGAGTAAGGGAACATTAACAGGGAGACGTGGGGTGAGGTACAGCAAAATCTTACGAGCAAGAACACGGGTAGAAACGAGTGGGTGCTGAATGAAAAAAGACCCTACGGAAAATGTAAAGTGGGATCCATGTGCACGACTGATATGCAGGATCAAGTGCCGAAAATTAGAAGGAATTTACAAAATACGGGTGCGGATAACTGCGCACTTAAAAATTACTTGGAACGCAAAATGAACAATAGGTTGAAACCAAGAATAACGTGGGTAACGGTAAACATGCTGGGATTGACGAATGCAGCAAGATTATTTCATGATCCGAATTAATATTACAACGAATCCTTATTTATGGTCATGGCAAGGAGGATTAGGAAAAGGACCAGCTCATCATCCTCCTGTCGCCTATTATATAGACTAATTGTGAAACCACATGCTAAAAAGGTAATTAGGGGAAGTACAGGGATAATTGCACTCCGAAGGTAACGTGCTCTGTCCGGTCCCACACCGCAAAAGCGGAATTGAGGCAGAAGTCGGGCTGATGTGAAATTCCGAAGCTCAAAATAGCCGTGGAAGATCGCATTTTCAGGAGAATGCAAGGACGAGCTCCAGATTTATTCTAATGATCCCCGAGGAACTCTTGTTAAGCCCCGGAGGAATGTATCAGCGAAGGGGAGGATGTGAGTGGTGTGAGGACATTAGCAGCGTGAGGAAGTGGTTGGGGACAGTTGGGGAAAGTGATAAATAAGCGGAAGATATGAGAGAGGCGGAAGAAGCAGGGGGAGCAAAGGGAAGTGAGGCTCATTGTTGGACGGAGGAGGTAGCCGGAGAAAAACACATGGCATAAAATACACTTAAATATTCCGACTTGGGAAAATTGGACACAGCTTCCAGTTCCTCCACGCAGCCAATTCTGCGTTAGCTTAAAGATGTAGTAGTTTAGGTCGGCGGTAAAAGTCGCTGCAACGATTCTTCGCTAATGGGTTTTTCAATAAAAACTCCTATTACAACCACAAATCAATTTCCCCCAAAGAAAATTTAGAGCTTTCTTTATTCACTTAACATTAATTTCTTCACATGAATTTTTATAGTTTAAGAATTTTATCCAGCGAATCAAAAATGGAAGTATTATTGAAAAGGTTTCCTTTATGTCAAAAGATTACTCATAGCAAAATAATGGAAAAGCCGTTTTTCATTTAGGAATTGGTTGACGACAATTGGAGAGAAGTTACTTGTGGTATTCAGAATTGACATTAGTCATCGATGTGTGCAACACCTACGAGATTCTAATTAAATTATTAACTTCATCAGTTGGTAAGCTGGATGTTAGTTTGTCACGATTCTCCACATCATTTATTCTTAAGTTAAGTATATTCATGCTTCCCGAGTTCCATGAGATCATATCTCTGACTCTCTATTTAAAGCACTGTCTAACTTCTCCGAAAATTTATTTTTCTTTCAAATAAATCCCATCAAGCTTTTTAGAATCCAAATATAACCTTATCGAACTCTATTTTTCCAACATTTAAATGTCACATACTCTTTATCTTAAAAGTTCTTCATTGGTAAACGTTTAAAACAACTTGCGTTTATTTTTTCCTCTACGACCCCACTTTTCCGTATTATCCAATCTTCTCCGTTCAACTTCCGCCATCAGGAAATGAAATAATTGGGGAAAAATAGCCATAAAAGAAAGAGAATTGGAATGTCAAATTTGAAAGAAGAAGCTTAGATTCTACTATAAAGGCAAGACTTCTGCGATTTACTGCGAGCGAAATGAATGAAGTGATTCACGAACGTCAGGTGGTCATATTCCCTAAAACAGTGTATCTCCTCATATTTTCCTAAGCAGTACAGATTTGTAAATTTAAAATTTGTGCTTTACTTGGAGGATTTGAACGTTCAAGGTATTCACCTTGAAAGACAAAGAGGGTTACCAATGACTTGAAAAAAGGAACATCAATGTATCTAAGGTAAAATTTACCATTGGCTTCACACTGATAGTTGTTGGCTGTCGGGTAATAATTTTTCACCCTGAATTTTTGTTTCTTGCGAAATAATTTGGCTTTTTGTCTGTTTTGCGTATTTTAAAAGGTATTACGCTCTATCAGCCCTGTATGATTTCTATGGTTCAATCTTGAATCTTGAATCACTAACATCCTATTCCTCACATTTAGCTATGCATTTCTTGTGTCCGTTATTTCAAATGTATTAGGTCAAACGATTAGCTTTTCAAAAGGATTTGCCACTTCAAAACATTGGTTTGAATTGTTTCATTATTTCCAAAATTGATTTAAAAATTTCATTTTATTTTTTATTTTTCTCTGATTCGTTATATGTCTTTTTTCCCTACGTGTGTATGTGTGTATTCCCGAGAAACGTTGTTCCAATACTTAATTCCCCGATCAAAAGCAAGATTTAATTTTTAGTTGAAGCAACATGGACATGCTCTTTCATATTTTTGAACAAAGAATTCGTTTTTGAAAGAAAAAGGAGTGGGATTTGTGACTGATAAATGAATGAATCGTTTCACGCTATAATATTCTTACCTAGGACGTCCCATCGCCCCACTTCACTTCACTTTGGTAGGAAATAAGCGTCCCACCAAAGGACATTGAGCGGACTTGGTCGACATTGATGTTCTGAAATTTGATTAAATTAGCGAGTTACCTTCACACGCACTCTCCGCTAAATATTTCTTGCGGATAGGGTGATATCGTCACAAGCTAGATTTTTATTTTGTTTTGAATAAAATAGGCACTAAAAAAAGTTAAAAAGAACTTAATGTGAACTAAAAAACCTCGTGATACATAAGTTTATAATTTCCAGATTTTTGTCGAGACTCATTGATCGCGGCCCCTCGCGTACTTTACGTATTGATAGGTAAATAAAATTGAAGGATTTGGGTCTTATAAAAATATTTTGAGCGATGATCAGAAATCAGTATTTTGGCAATGTAGGTGTGCAATCCATAAAATTATGAATATGACTCTTGCGATTCATCATTTGAATAAGCTGAATCGTACCTATGAAATGCGTATCCTTCATAATTCAGTGGATGATCTGAAACTCACTAATGAATTTTTTCAATCACATTTATTTCAACGAATATAGATTTAATGACAATATAAATAAACATAGTAAGATAAAATCTGTAACAGTATATTTTCAACCGTAAGTTCCGTTATGTTTAATTAAATGTAAAGTTTTGATTGATGAGGCTTCTTTGTGGGAGACTCGTAAAGCATTAAACGAACCAGGATTTTTTCAGTGATATATTATGCTAATTCAGGTTTAAATGAGTGGGAAATCAAAAAACACGATTAGACCGTTAAACTTATATTGAGTTTAGGAAGGTATGTCATGTTAAAAATCATTTCAGTTTTAAAAATCCTTATGAAATTTGTGGGAGAATATTAAGTTTTTAAATTATTGTAACGGGTTGAAATGAGTTTGAAGTGATGAACAGAGTATTTACCTTAAGGGTAACTTAGACTATGACACGCCCAATGAGTGAGGGTGGGTATACAATTGGTGGTATATGATGGAACTGACGTAGAAGAAAATATAGTTTTTCATTTTAGTTGAAAATTAAAATCAAGACAACCGTCTACAAGGGCTTGATAATATTGAGGCTTTAGAGAAGTGACATTAAGCTAGATTATGTAAAAGCTCTTCACATATCGGACACACCAGTTTACCATTGCGATCTCTCAACAGTTTGCCTTTGCTTTCCCGATGCATGGCCTTCGATCAGATACTCAATATATTGAATAACTGTTTTAAGAGATATGTGTCGTCATTTCCTTTCTGAAACCTTTTCGCTCCAAACACTCGTAGACTGTTGCTACCTGCGAACTAATGCGTTCTCTAAGATGTTGGTCTCTCGACTGTCTTTTAAAGTGCTTATATTAACCATCTTATGGTCCTATTTCTACACTACACTACGCTCATATCAGGTTGCTCGCAGATAGAGGATGACTTTTCCTGATCTCAGAGGTAGTTAGAATATAGTTAGTGTTGGCATAGGTTTTATCTGGCACTAATAGCTTAGTATTTCCTGACAGTCCGCTTGTATTAGTACTAGCGGGATCTGCCTCTACAATCAATAGAGTAGTTTTATTAATACGTTGATTGAAAAGGGAAATGATAATCATTTTTATAGCGTTGAGTATTCCTTAGTTTCAATGTTTTTTCCTTTTGCAGGCTGTGTGTGTAGGTAGTTACGAATAAAATTAGCCTTTAGAACAATTCATTATTACGTATATATTGCTGGGTACCTTTTCCTAACTTCGCTTCATACAGTCATGCCTGGAGCCATATTCGAGCGCATAACTTAAAGTGCATTTTGGTAGAAATTAAAATTCACACTTGTTTACATTACTTGACTATGGCTACTTATTGCTGTTGCAGGTATAACTTATTAGCTGTTCACATCTTCAGTCAGATCCTACTTGTTTCTTCCTGTACTCAAAGTTTTCCAGCAAATTATCTTCAAAAAATCTTCTCAATATTAGTCCTGGTATATAAAATTAATTAAACTGAATAATCGAAGATCGTTGAATTAATGGTAGAGTATGTAGTTCTCAATATCGAGTGTCGTTTCCACCTATGAGGTATAATTACATGTATCGAGATGCTGTTATACTTGTATCTTGTGCTAGGTTCTTGTATAATTCTGGTATTCATTCATGTCAGCCCTTTTACTTGATACTTTTCCTATAATCTTATGCACATCCATTCTGGTTTTAATGTATCTTCTCTTATCATTATATATCCAACCCTCCAGAGTTGTTAATTATCTTTTTCTTGACGATTCCTCCACTTTCATGTCCAGCATATTCACTCTCTGATTTATACTGTTATATGTATTGTGTACCCTCCCTCATCTTATTTCGATCTCTATTATTTACAAAGCATTGATAATTCCTGTTCATGTTATTTATTATAGTCTGTGTCCCTGTATCATGGAATGTTAATGACCAACTGTACACCTTGTAAGTTTAAAGTGAAATTTTAAATTTGCGTACCTTTTTATATGGGTTTTTTCTTTCTGGGCTTCAGTAGTCTTTTCAATTATCCTTTATTATTCCATTGTTCCTTCTATCTTTAGTAAAGTCACATCTCAAATATTTGGCCACCTTCTTTACAAATTATTATTATGCATGCAAAGTAATTTCACATTCTCTTCTCCAATCACTATCATGTTTTCTTTCTTTTAATGTTTTGAATATGTTATATAGCTCCAATTAGAATTGCATTATTATTGAAATATATTACTCTTAAAATTATATCCTGTATACCTTCACATGTATTACTTCTTCACTCCATACAGCCAGCTTAATGGGTAGGATGTACGTGAGATTTCTCTGTTCTACACTGAGTTTATATATTAAAACACGTAGTAACCTCTTTCCCGATACATTCTGTTTAGTTCTCTATTATAACTTGGAGATACGTTTCATCACCGTTGATCTTTAGTATTTTTGTGAAAATGATAGAATTAATATGGTAAAATACTGTTTCAAAACAAATAAATACCATGTATAATATATTAGAGTTCAACCATATCCATTTTAAGATATTAAGTGTATTTTATTGCTCGTTTCAGACGATCCTCGGCTATTATTAACTTATTTTCAAAATGGAAAATGTTTTTTTTCATTGTCCGTCGTTAATTATATTGTCATTTATTTGTAACTTCTTCCCTCTTTCATGTAATCAAAAAAACTTCTAATCACTTCCTTATTTCTTCTCTGCTTACCTAATGTGTTCCTTTCTGTCACATTCTTCAACGTACTTCTTTCTCTCAATACTTCCTCCGTAGGCATTCTCTACCTCCGTCGGATTTTCCCGAATCACTTTCTCTCTTAAATCACCTAGTTTAAACCCTCACCGCACATCTTCCTTCCTGCCCAACTTATTTCCTCCATCCTTTGCCACATCCATATTTAAAAAGCCTCAAATCCACGCACATTCTCTTGCTTCAAAGACCAGGTCTCACATCCAAAAGCACATACGTATACGTAAAGTCTTTACAAATCGTTTTCTCAAATCTTCGTTCATAGTATCCGTCAATAATTCTCTTTTTATTGCAAAGGCCTCTTTTGCTAACGCAATTCTTCTTCTAATATCCTCATCATTATTTCCCTTTTGCTCTAAAATAATTCCCTAATTCATTGACTCTTTCACCTGCTCTAGTTAATTCTCTCCCACTTTAATACGTACGTAACTTAATTTCCTACTTCTCGAGAATCTCATTAGTTTTGTCTTCTCATTGTAGTTAATCCTTTTCCCATACCTCTGCAGTACTCCTCGGAGAATTCCTT
The DNA here is from genome assembly GCA_037158775.1 of Hetaerina titia. Taxonomy (NCBI): domain Eukaryota; kingdom Metazoa; phylum Arthropoda; class Insecta; order Odonata; family Calopterygidae; genus Hetaerina; species Hetaerina titia. The sequence continues at coordinate 9,250,303 of CM073771.1, forward strand.
TCCTCTGCTTTTAGCTCGGTTGTAAATGTTTCGTGTGAATACGACCGCCTGAGGCCTTTCCTCCTCCTCCGCCCCCTTGCACGACCCCCGACCCAATGTGCCTAATCCCATATTTTCCAGGATTAGTTATCTCTTTGTGCCCGTTCGTCACATGGGATCGACGATTGATGTGATTTTCCGTTGCCTTATCAATAGAGTTTTAAACGTGACACAATCATGGAATTGGCCTCTCCACTGGAGTCAGACCCTTGCCATCTTTTTCTCTGAGGAAAAGACGCTATTCGGACTACCATTCGTCTAGCTACTACCCATATGGCTGTCTGGCATAGGTGACCCTATCAGGAGCAATTACATGTATTTGACTTTGCCGTTACATTTCATAGGCTCAACGGAAACCGCTAGCCCTTCCACTACATAAATGTCGTAGACCATGAGAGGGTTAAAACATACGAGTTCTGTCTGGAAAGAATCCAGCCATGCAATATTTTGAGAAATAAAGCCTACCGAGAACAATGAGGCCTTATTTCCTTATAAAGGGCTCCCGTTGGGACCTCTTACGCTTTTCCCAGCGTCTCTTCCACTTTTCAAAACCATTGGCAAAGTCCTTTTTCGGTATGGCCGTCAGCTGCCTCGTCGAATCCTCTTTTTATCCCGTCAACGTCAAGGATATCATAGTGGAGTTGCAGGGGACTTGCTCCAAGCCACAAATGATGCCCCAGATTATCTAAAAAAGTTCATAACTAAAAATGAATCATGGGTCTACGATTAAGAGTCTAATAAAAAGCACAGCCTTCCCAGCAGTAGGTTAGTGAAATAAAGGAGAATGCGACGAGGCAACTGATGACCGTTCGCAAAAAGGACCTTACCGATTGCTTTGAAAAGTGGAAGAGGCGCAGAGAAAAGTGTGTAATATCCCAAGGGGAGTACTGTGAAGGGGGCTAAGGCTAGGAAGGCTCTCAAAATATTGCTTAGTTGGATACTGTACGGAGAGACCTCGGATAACTGGGCAATAAGATCTCGTATCGTAGATAGCAGAAAATCGAAATTTGCGCCATTGCATCAAGTGTGGTAACTATTTATTCATCTCAAGGGGGGGGGAGAGTTTGGCTTCTTACAAGGGGGAACATAGTTAAACCCAGGTTAATTCTTTGTGAATTCCTACCTAAAATCCAATTAACGTGATTTGCTGATTTTTTGGACTTCCTTGTAAGCCAAATTGTTGTACAAGGAATAAAACTGCTTCATACTTTCTATTTACTAAAACTATTAGTTTCACGCCTTTAAAAGCTTTTCCTCTGTGTCAGTTTCACCCCCACTTATCAGGGCCAACCTTTTATTTAGTACTGCAGGTTAAAGGAAATACGAAGCTGGGTACAATTAAATGATACCTTTGGTGACACAGAGCCCATAATGTATCTCACATTGGTAGCGTATGCAAAATATAGCACCAACAAGGTTTTTAGCTCTATATCTTATAAGGTAGATTTGCTTTGCCCAATTGGAATATCAGCTGACCAACCACAGGTTACCGCTACCATTTGCTATGAAATTTGCTACCCTAGTGTATGTTGAACAAACATAGCCTATTATTGATCGAAATATTTGATATTGTATTCTATCATGATTTACCGTCCTGACTCTGAAACCACCTCTTGTTCTAAAAGATACATGTATTTTTTATTAAGTGTTAAAGTGTGATTTATGAGCCTTTCTCACAGTGGAGTTAAAATAAACACTTGTATTTTAAAATGAATTTTCATATTTACGCATTAATGTATATTCAATTTTTTAAATTGAAATTGAAATGTAGTTTTTATGCATAATTAATTTTTAAAACATGACTGCCGGAATACCTAAATGAAGTGGTAGAGTACTTTATATATCTCTGTGAATCCCATTGTTAAAATGCATTTAGTTCTGAACACTGGAAGGAAACACTCGAAGAAAAGCTTCTTGCTCCAAGAAATTAGAAGCCATTAAATGTAGTAATTCAACTTTATTTGACATTAATTTAATGATAGAAATTCAATATTATTGAACTTTAATTGATATCTTTGTTTAATTTGAGCTGATTTTCAGTTTATAAATCGTAAAATATCCACACACTCTGCCATTTATACTGTTCAAAGCGGAATATGGCAGCACAACACAAGCAAATGTACACCTATCAGCATATTTCAGCGAACTTCTGGTGATCATAATTTGCATTCCAAGTAACTCTTTGGGTAATCAGAAGCTACGCTTCTAGTAACTATTTAGTTTCGAAAGACACTTATGATTGCACATTTTTCTTACTTTATGCAAAGCGATGGCATTCAATCGATCCCTTAAGGATGATTAATAAACTAATATTATTAATTTATAAATAGTAGAGCACATACAGTCATTTTTCCAATGATTAAAATCATATCTAGGTAATTTTGATTATTAATATGCCTGTATATTTATTTAGTAAATAAATTCGCGCTTTGAGTCATTTGCTTTTTCAACTTTGATTAACGGATTAAAATGCGAGAATCGCAAACCACCGAGTGAGACATTCCAAGCATTGATGTCATTTTTGTACCTCAAATGTTCTTCGCAGATTCCATCCAAGGTGACAAAAGAGAGAGCTGACTGGTGGGACTGAAGTGGGAAAGACAAGCGAAAGTGACACGGCGAGATAAGATGCAGCGGCGTCGGGTGGCGGAGGGGGTAATTGTGGGAGGGGAGAGTAGGGGGAGGAAGAGGCATGCCGTCGAGAGATAGAGGGGGTGCGCGAGGGGGTGTGCAGAGAAAATCCAGGGACAGTGGGAGAGACCGTAGAACACGGGTGGCGCTAAAGGCTCCTTTTTATAAGGAAGCACACGTGTCGCGTATGTCTTTACACAAATGGTACCTCCAGGAGTGGAAAGGTTACCGGATGACCGCTTTTGGGGGTGGGTGAGACCGCCGATGGACTGAATTCAGAGGGGGGGTCGAGAGACGAAGAGTTTGGAGTGAGGATGGGAGTGAATTCGATCGAAATAGGGCCGGCGGAGTTGCGGGAGGGCGATCTCAAACGACGTCGACGGATCTAGTGCATTCGGGGAGGTCGGGCTGGCGAGGTTTTAGTGGCGAAAACTTTGCTTTCCATGGCTCCCTGAGTGGCTGCCTCCCTGTATGTGTGTGTGTAGATGGCGGCGAAGTGGCGGAATGGGGGAATTGACATAAAAACACAATCGGACGGAAGGATTTTGTGGAGTTGTAAAGGGAGGATGGAGGATCGGGGTGGTCCAAGCGGAGACTGTTTCGGAGTGGATGGTCGGGGTTCTTCTGCTCGAAGCGGAGGGCGGCGGTTGGGTGCAGGGAGGAAGGGTGCGAAAATGGTCCCAGAAGTTTCGGTCGAACCGAAGGGGGTTTGAGGGAAGGAAAACACGTGGCGGCGACTACAAACGGCTCGAAACTAGGAACCGAAGGGGGAGGGGGGGTGTCATGCTCTCATCGGAGTGGGCTTTTGTTTGGGGAACACGGCGATCTGTGCAAGGGTTGAGGAGATACGTTTAGAGTTACTGCCGAGGTGAGAAGGTGGGGGGAGAAACACAATGGAGCATTTCACCATGAAGTACAGGATATTCCGGATAAAGGGTTCCCTGCTTTTACAGAAAAAAATAAATTGAATTTAATTTTTAATTCTTTCCTGATATCATAAATGGGATGAGTTCTGAATTGAGCTTACTTCCACGTGTAATTAATGATTACTATTGGAATAACCTTACTTTTTTTAAAGTTATGATTCTCTGGCACTTTGTTCTCTCTCTCCATTTCAGTTTTTGAATTGAACAATGGATTGTATGAGTTTTGTAATTCTAATAAAAGGCATTATTGAGAAATTCCAATGCTGTGTTCCATTAAATAAAAGAGGGAAAACACCTACGAGTATGCATGTGGCTAGGGCACAGGAGAGATCGTTAATGTGAGTTTTCTTCCGTCGGAGGATGTCCATTATAAGATGTATAGCTTGAATATATCAAATATCGATGGAATGTAAATAAAATTTGGGAGTTCAATGAATGATAAAGCTAAATAAATTGATGTCGACTTAATGGGTCATTGCATTAATGGAACAGACTGTAATACTTGAGATACGTAAAAAATACAATAGAATAAATGAAAGCAAAGGTTAATTGAGGCACGAAGAGGCTATAAAATTGAAATTACTTAAATCATAATTTATGATTACTTGCCGTGATGATACTTTCTGTAAATACAAGGATTTTAACCCTCTTTCACGGCAAATATTATGTATGCATGGTAAACCGAACGAATCCTGAACAATGTTCAACCCAAATCATGTAGTCTATGTGCCTTTACAATTCTGAACAATGGACTCGCGAAACAATAGTTTTAAGCCGCTTCATTAGTTGCTATCTCGCTTCATTATTCTTTTCATATCAATGCCATTGTAAGCAGAAATAATGTTTCTATAGCTTTTACGACGACCTAGTTATCTCTTTGACATTAACAGATGCTAAAATGATGCTTTGACTTGGACGATGGAGCGTTATGTCATATTGTCTACTAAAATGGAAATGCAGTACGAATTGGGATGGACTAAAGAAGTAATATCAATCGATTGTATAATACGTGTTTTATCTCTTATTCCATCTATTGCAGTGTCATTCAAATATATGAATCCGCGATTTTTATGGGAACATATTCATTGGAACACTAGATGTATCACTCGCCGGGAAGATAAAGAAAATTATTACTTGGTTTTGAAATTTTGTGATACCAATAAATGCGCATTAATGGCTTTGAGATTGTATAATATGGACACGGAAGTAACCATATGACACTTTTGGAATTTGTAAAATGGTTAACATTTATTTTTCACGATATTTTCTTTTATAATTTAAATTGTTTGGAATTGAAATTAGCATAAAATTCACTCGATCAATTGTTTTGAAAGTAAACACAAAACAAGCGGGATGCATAATCCGGAATTGTGGAAACTACATTTTTTCGTTTGCTGAGCTCATATTTCTACTTTTAACACCCTTTTGATTTCAAAAACTTTCAAAACCGCTCCCCAACAACCCGTTTTCGAAAAACTGAATAAGTAAGTTTTTTATTACGCAAATGATTGATTTTATAGGACTCGTATCCCTGATAAACGGACCTCTAGGTATCCTGGGCAGTACATTTCCACCTCTTTGTTATAATCAAAAAGGCACTTTTTTAAAATGTTACACATCAAAGTCGTTGACTTGGGGGAATAGATAAGTGTCATAGCTCAGAGTTCGACATTAATTGAATCCATTCCCCTCGATACCATCAAAGGAAATAGTCAAATAAACTCTTTCTTAGTGCTGATTTTTAATAATCAAACCACTTTACTTTTCCACATAAACTACGTGAACACGTTCCACATCAACTAAGTTCATCTCTTCCTAAGTTCCACATAAACTACGTTTCAGATAAACTAAGTTTATGTGGAAAAGTAAAGTGGTTTGATTATTAAAAGTCAGTATGAAGATTTTCCACCAAGTTACGCCAGAAACTGTTTTATTTATCTTTTTTAGTGATTGATCAATATTATATTAGTGTATTATTATCTCTGGGTAGACGCCGAAGGACTTTTAATGGACAATACTGTAATATGAACACTTGGTTTCCTCTTCGTCTAAAGCGTAAATTGATAAATAATTTTATTTAATCTATCTTCGAAAAAATGACAAAATGCTAATGGAACTCACATTAAAGTACAAAAGTCAAATAAACAAAAATAAAGATAGATAACAACAACTGCTGAAGAATGAGAATGAATCAATGTCATGAAATATTCCGTATGGAATAATTAACATGACATAGATTGCGGTAGATTGATGGTGAGGACATATATATAAGTGGAGTTGAGCATCAAAAACAGTAAAACTGATTGTTCCTCTTTTGAGCATGCCAAATTTCTTTACGAGAAAAGTGAAATGGATATGGCGGGAGGAAAATTTGCTGTAATGTGCCTATGAAATCGTTTTTCTCCAATAAATACGTAACTTTCAGTGAATAATTACCTTCGTGATTTATACCTAACTTCCATATTATCCAAAAATATAGTATTTCATTTTATTTTTAGTTTTTCTCACAGTTCCATCTCCACTCTTCCGTATCTTAACTCTCGAGTTGAGCCATCACATCCACTCACATTGACCCAAGTCCGACGCCGTTAAACATTCGAGATGCGGGCGAGGTCGGAGGAGGGTACAGGCCTTCACGAGTGGAAACGCCGGGGCCGAGATGGCTTTCCTTGACCGTCCTCTCATCTGCCCTGACACGAGTGATACAAGGCCGCCACCCCACCACTCTTCTCACCACCGATTTCTCCCAATTTTCCACTGATACGAGTTCCTCTCGGCATGTGAAGAGAATCTACATCCTCTTTGGGACAGGATGTGCTGCCCTTACGTCGGGCACATTTATGTTGAGTGGTTATCGAAGTTTCCGGTAGATTAAATGTTATAGCACCCATGCATATTTTTTCTTCCTCCAACGCGAATAATTTCTGCCTAAGGGGTAGGAATAACCAATTTTGTGTCAACCAAAACTCATTTACTGACTTTTAATAATCAAACCACTTCACTTTTCCACATAAACTTCAGTAAAAAGTCAGTATGAAGACTTTCCCCCAAGTTACGCCAGAAACTGTTTTAAAAACTCATTTATTTAAACATATTTTCAGAGCGCTGAGTTGAAATAAATCGTGTAAAGGATTACTATAAATATTTTGTATTTTAAACGGTATTTCAAAATATCAAGTCTTCATTCACAAGGTGTAGCTGGTTGTGGGGGGAAGGGTAAGGGGAAGAGAGGTAAGGGACCAATAGGAAACGTATAGGGGGGTGGGAGGAAATATTTAGGTAGCTATTGGATCCATTCAGTGGGCTTGGTTCAGTCCGGGGGGTTTAAATGACTGGAGCACCCAGATATGCGTCATCTTGCGGGTTCTCACCTTTGTGCTACCTTTCTTTGTGTTTCTATGTTCTTAAAAATATACATCTGTGTTTTTATATATTAGTGAGTCACCGAATAGCGTTCCGCGCGCGCACACACACATGCAAAAATATATGTATGTGTGTGTATTTGAGAGAGCTAGGTAGCACGTGCGCTTACGATGTGGCGATAGACGAGTAGCATGCTGGAGAGGGGCAGGCGCTTGGAAAGAGACAGACGGAAAAATGGGGGGATGGAGATGAAGGGAACGAAGGAGGAGTGAGATTGAGAGGAGGTAAAGGGCGACGGCAAAAAGAACCGTAATTCTGAGAAGGAGAGCGATATCCACGCATAATGACGGAGTCAGTGGGACGCCTTGGGAAGATGGAAGGACGGCGTCGGATGGAGGAGTCAGTGAGGCGACGAGTTTGTGCACCCAGCTGGGAAAAGAGGGGGAGGTTCGGAGGCCAGGAGTGGCTGTCGCCATGGAAACTAAGTGTTGAGAAGAGTTACGCTTAGCGTAAATGTTTAACGAAGAACGGTCTTTTTTTAATGTAAATAAAATGAATTTTCCATTTAACGTGGTTGTTAAAAGACCCTTGTGCAGTTGAAAATTCCATTGAAATTGTACTCACGCAACAAATTTGATATCACTGTCGCTAGTGTTTAATTTTTTTGCCATGCTAGAATTCTGTACCACTATGGTAACATAGCTGTGATTCTAATGAACGTGTATGCATAATTTCGATATTTAATTCTTTCTAATGGATACATTTCTACCGCAACGTCTTATTTTCGCTCCTTTCGATCTACAATTTGTGAATGCGAGAAAATGGATGCGCGATATCACATGAAGAGTACATCGCAAAATGTATTTATTTTATATCAGGAATGTCTGGAGTCATGGTTCGTATAATATTTCAATTTGACCTTTCGTCCCCAATTTTTCCTTTATTAATGGATCCTTTGAGGAAGATGCACGTACTTTTTCGTCATAAAACAGGTGAAACGATATTTTCTGTGGGCGCAGCCAAGAAAGAATATCATTTCATCGGCTTTGTGCATTCCCTATCCACATAGACAATAATGATAAATACATATTAAACCCTGGAACCTTCAAGCATCTTCAACTGCTTCTATTACGGATTCAATGAGCGTAAAAAGAGGCTCAGATTTATAATAATATGTGTTCAAGTCAGATATTCTTCACGAAGGAACTGGTTAAATGTGATATTCATCGATTACATTAGGATATTATTCAGGACATGGTGAGCCATAATTCTGATGTTACCACCGAAATTTGTAGGTTATTATTTGTTTGAGGTAATCAATCATAGTTACGTTTGTATTTTGCGATGCATAGGTTCGAAATCACATTTGTTTTTTTTTCCTTCTATGTTATAATTGAAGTGTATACTTCCTATTGAGTAAATCAGTATATTTTCTGATAAGCATAATTATTTCTTACATGAAAATATTGTGGTTAACGGTAGGTTTTATCAATTATTTTAGTATATAACATTAAATTATGTTGTTCAACTTAGATTTGTTTGCAGCTCTTTGCGTCTCAAAACCATGGTTAAACATAAGTTTTCCATTTATTCGTAATTGAGCGGATTCTTGGAACTTAAGTTCAGGCAGTAAGGTCATTCTCATGAACCCGTACTTACTAGTCGGACATCGGATTAATAAAAATTCTGTGACTTAACTGAATTTATTTTTAAAATTTTGAAACTATTCAATATCATTTTAAAAAATACAATCTAATTCCCGAAGTAACTAATAACAATTCAGACAAATATTACATAAAAAATCTTCTTCCGAAACATACTATAGGAAATCTTCAGTTACTGTAAATTTTTTTGCAAAAAATATTTTAAGTTTCAAGTTTTACCCCTTAAAGTTTAATACAAAGACTGCACATGCACTTGTATGCACTTTTACTAAGATAAATCTAGTTAATCACTTTATCATGAAACCCATGGACCTTTGAAAAAACCTTCTCCTTTTTAGTTACCTTAAACGTGTGGGCAGTTCTAAGTGTTAAAAAATTCAGATTATTGATCTTTGGCCAAAAAGACTCTTGGTTAAAATCAATGACGGGAAACAGTGTTTTTTAAAGCCCATTTAAATTAAATGAATGTGGAGGCTATCTCCTGAGGAACTCATAACATCGGAAACGATTTCATTTCATTCTCTGCGCGGGGGAACTTGTAATAATTGATACTGGAATCATCTCCTCTCAGCAGCATTTTGCTTAACCGTTCATCATTCCCTAAAACTCATCCCCGTGATATTAAGCAGTGAATGCAAAAAAACAAGGTCTAGGAAGGCAAAATCTAGCATGTGTTGTTCGTAGGATGCATCCTGCTCCCCGGAGAATGTTTGCTTGGCGCATCCCACAACACCTGGCGACGAGCAGGATAACGCTCCCCGAAGTGGTGCTCCGCTAAAACAATTTTCCAGTCTCCTGGGCGTGTATTAACGTCCACAGCCCATGATTCCTTTAATCCAGAGCGCCGTGAAAACGCACCTATTTAAACTTTTTATGCGTCATTTTTTGCCTCGAATATTTCTGCAAGTTATAACGCCCCGAAATAAGGAAAAAAATAGCCACATCCCCCTCCCACAGCCCCACGCACTACATCCCCCTCACTCTTTCCCTCCCATTCATCCTTTTCCGCACCCTTTCCTCGGAGCAGCCCCACATGCGAAGAAAACATTCAATTACTCTTCGGCTGCACTCTCAAGGCTTCCACCATCCCCTGCGATCCCTCTCTCTCGTTTTCCCGACTCCAGCCCGCGTCCCCCACCCCCACATGGGTTGGAGAGAAAGAGAGGGGGGCTGCTGTTGGGTGGAGGAGGAGAAAGGGTGAAAACGCTGAGGAAGCTCGGGGAATAAAAAGTGGCCATAAAGTTGAAATAGTGGGCGAGATGATTGAAAAAAAAGGAAAGGGAGGGGGTAGGGGGTAGAAGTTGGAGAAGGGGTGGGGGAGCGTGGCGGAGTGGGTTGGGGATATGGGTTTGCGGGGTTGGCAGGGGGAAGGGGGGGAGGGGAGAGAAGTGGCGCGAGAGGGTGTGGGGATTGCACGGATGGGAATATGGAGGGACGTTGGGCGGGGTGGAAGGATGTCGGGCGTGGGGCGAATGTAGAAATTACATTGGCGACGTTAGCAAACCGAGGATTCCTCGATAAAAATATTTACGGGATGTTGGAATGGTGATGGCATTACGCATACATATATGATTTCTGGATTGCGTGGCAAAATGACTCGAGAGATAAGGAGGGAAATGCCATCGTTCATGACGATTGGAGTGTGTAAGCGGTTCATAACTTTTTTAATTGATCGCTCACGATAATCGATGGGAAGGGAGCGTAAATAAAATTCACACAATGGGCCATTGAGTCGATTCTTGGTTCGCAGTTACGTTTGGCATTATAAGTGAAATTGAATAGTAAGGATTCGATTAAACAATAAGAATGAGCAGTATCACTTCGCAGAGATTTGTAAGGAAATAAATAATATACCATTGAGCAACTCTCGTTGGTAACAAACGATTTTACCACTCCGTACGCACGAGCTATGGTTTTCAACGATTTTTAAAACGTCGAAGTTAAGTTTCTGGTAGGGACAACACCAAAGCGTCAATAACCCAGCTTTTTAGTTGAATCAATAGTCCCATCGTACTACGGTAGAAGAGATAATGTTAATTAAATTAGGAGGGTTAAGTGCAAAACAGGTGTATAACGTTGCCATGTAAAACTGAAGAGCGTATCGAAATTATTATAGGAGCTAGGTTGGGAATCATTCATGAAGCTAAGGTTACAGTATAGATTAAACCTCTTACATTGATTGACTGGTAATCTGCCTGCTTAGCAATGATTTTGAAAATGTGTTATTGGCCCCATCGCATTACATAAAGATATCTTTTGAATAAAATTAGAGAGAATAAGTGTAGAACAGTTGGATTTAAGATATAATTTTCCCCATGAACAACATAGGAAAATAAGGAAGTTATCCCAACTTGGTAGGGGGGTTAAGCAACTATTTTGAGGAAAAATTATTTTGATGTGCAATCACCCTCTAACGGTGACTTTCAGTGTGGCATGTAAGCCGGTTTGTATGCAATAATGAACTGAATCCATTTCTGGAGATTTGTAAGGAAATAAATACTGCGCCACTTAATTATTCTCGGAGGCAAAAAACGATTTAGCCAACAACCGCTGCACAGCATCTTGCGTGCGTAACTATGGTTTTCTGTCTTAAAGTCAATTAAATGGCAGGGGCGTCCCCTTTTAGTTGACAAAGGGTCGCTTGAGATCCCCGTTAAGGAATAGTACATCAAGCAGACCATGTGGGTTACATGGAAACTAATGCTTCACTAGGGAAAACTTACCACACTTATGGTAATTACTTAACAAAGTGGTTTATGAGGAAGTCAACACAGAAACCAATGAATAGCCTTGACGAGAACAGCCCTCCACGCAGAAGATTACAAACGAGGACCAACGTGCACACGAGGGAAAAATTCCCTAAGGTTGTTCCACAGCAAAGGAAGTCTATGCTTCTTTCTGAAGTAAGAGGGACATCCGTATAGTTCTGGATTGATTTAACACGGTTACCAAGGCGGACTCTCACTCTTTCTGATTGATGTCAGCGTGACGATGTAGAACATCACTCTGACAAAATAAAACACTATAAGATAGGTGTAGTATTGGTGTATTATATATCTCAAAGGAAAAAATTGATTCGAAACAAACTTACATGCTTGACTTGAACCATTGATTATAATAAAAAATAATAAACGTGACGAAAGCAAAATACTGTCCGAGGGTGAAAACCACTCGTTAATGGTGTTAAGTCAGAAATAGACTTCATTAAGTACTCCCTTATGAAGAGCTTGATAAAAAATTTTTGATTTGCGTTCATGCGTTTTTAGATCCAAATTCATCAAATTGATTTTATTAAGCGCTGTATGGACAGAACGTTGTGATTTCTTGTGGCATGTTGAATCATTTCTTGCCTTAGTGATTTAGACATGGTTATGTATGAGTTAAATTTCCACTGACCACCGAATAGGGACTTTGTGAATATTTTAGTCCATGAAATAGTTGTTGTTTAGGTAAATGAATTATAAATGACCAATATAAATTCAATCAAAGGAGTTCCGATATTTTATTTTTACATCATTTATTCCTTGGTGGATTACCCTAAAAAATTGATATTTCATTATCGTCACTCATGTAAAATATATTTAAAATATTATTTGATCTAGCAGTAAGTCACGAATGCATAAATCATTCTAAGTGTCATTATTTGATAAAATAACTTTTAAAGAATATCTTAAATGTAGGAACAAATACTTTGTAATAATAGGGTCCATTATTCCAGGGATCCACCGTTTGAAACCCTTACTATGGACAACCACCAGTACTTCAGTTCTGTTCTCTGTAGTATTGGATTTCTACTGGAGTCATAGATTCTCGAAGCTTTTGCATCAGAAATACCGACATAGAATGTGTAGACTCGATTAATTACTTCGAATTTGCCCTCACTCATGACCTCTCTTAGGTGAATCATATGCATGGAATGCGTAGATTCGGAGAAGCTAACAAAAATTTCGGATTTATTAGAAGTGTTGGGAAAATGGAAAGAAAAGGTTATAGAGCAATGGTAGCTTTCACTAGTTAGGTCTCATTTAGAATATGCTGCTATGATGTGGAATCCTGACGAATTTTAATTGCATACACCATAGAGGAGCTAGATTTGTGAAAAGTTGTTATGAAAAATTGAATAGCATATCAAAGCTATTAAAGCAGATAGGTTGGGAATCATTCACAGAGCGAAGGTTAAATTAAGATCATAGTGTTGCATCAATTTGAAGGACGTCTGCTTAAAAACGACATTGAACATGCACGAGTATTAATGGAGCCATCGTTAATGGAAAAGGTATTTTTGGTCGCAAGTTGTCTCTTTGTATTCACCCATTGACATATACCCTAGCGGGGGCTTGCAGGGTACTAAAAAGTACTAAAAGTATTATCTCAAGGAACCTGTGTGTCTTTCGGTGCAATGAGGTTTATGCATCGACCTTAATATTGAGTGTTTGTGAAATATTAACATGCTCCACTGCCCAGCCGTATCATGGAGAGTCAGCAATCGGTATAGATTTTTTAAATACAGTTTGTCAGTTCAAAAGTGATCATTATATGCAATCTTAGTTATTCGAGGTCGATTCGAACATATGCTTTTTCTATTTAATTAATTAATTGCCGTATAAATATCGATATGTACTTTTTATTTTGCTCTCTTGAACTTCTTTTGGCGATAATCGATGGTTTCAGGCGTTATTTTATGGAATCAGTTCATTCTTAAGCGGATAAAATAATACTTTGTAATTCCACAGATTTATTTCACAAACACACGACCCGGGTTTCGACGTACCTGAAGATGACGTTGTACGTCGAAACCCGGGTCGTGTGTTTGTGAAATAAATCTGTGGAATTACAAAGTAATATTTTATCCGCTTCTTTTGGCGAATTATCTTACTATTGCATCAACGGATTTTCTTGAATGCGGCGGTGAATCGTTTACTTTCCAAACTTGAACTTCCATTTTATTGCCGTATTTATATTATTTTCGATGAAGTCTTTTTCTGTAAACAAACAAATTAAGGTACTTTGGATCTAAGTCATATCTAAGGGTTTGAAAATTTAACATAAAAATATCATGGATTCTCCTTCCCTTCTGCCATAATGCTGCAAGAATTACTCATAACTCAAACACTCTTAAACGTTTCTATAGATTGTTCTACATGACTTAGTCCCAGTTTTTCTCTCTGTTTCCTCTCAGTATTTGTTACATCCAAATATCTTTTCCGGAGTCTTAATTTATTCTTCTTCTACAATTTTCCTATTTATTCGAGAATTTTTGATACGTGAGATATTAGGGTCAATATTCAGCAATATTCTCATTTGTTTTTTATTGGTTTCTAATGTATTGCAAACATTAAACTCTTCTTGAAGTCCTCTAGTAGTTTTTCAATATTATAGTTATTTTACAATAGCAAAGACGGTTTCCTTCGGCTTGACTCCGAGTGCTTTGATTATATCTCCGTTTAATTTTTCAACTTCTGGTGCCATGTTCTTCATCAGATCTCTCATGAAACAATCAAAATTTGCTTATGAATATATTTCATCCCCATCCGCCTTTTTTTCTCTCAATTTCTTCCTTCTAAATCACCTTCAAGTTGTTTGGGATCCATGGTAGATTACTCCAATGTATTCCTTCCTTGTTTTGAATACTTTCGTTTGCTATCGGCACTTTTCCATCAGAATCTTGGGAATTGAGGGTTTTTTTCTGGATACTATCGCAACCAATTAATAAGCCATTTTGCTGATTCCCTTCGTGTGCTATCATTGGATTCCTCACACCAAGTGTCTATCAACTCTTCCGAGGCTTTCTTCCGTTCTATTATGGCTTGGTTACGCAACCGCTAATAAAGGGTTTCCTCGGTTCCATTTAATGGAACCTTATATGTTTTTCTTGCCTTTATAAACTTTATTCTTCGAGCTGTTAGCCAAGGCCACTTTGATTTTTCCACCTTACCTGCGAGTTGCTTATATTCGTCTTCGGTCATGATGTGGGTCTTTACCCTCTATGTCATTCTCATTACTGATAAGGCCGCGGAGAAATTTTCTCTTATTTGGTGCTTTTCCTCAAATCTCTTCATGTTTCATCTGAATTCACGTCTCACTCATTATGTCATTGTATCATGGTCAGTTGTTCATGTCAACCAGGTTATGGTCAATATTAGAGGGTGCGTTCCAAAAGTAATACAATTAATTTTTTCGGGCTGCTTTAATTCGTTAATTGGTAATGAGTAGAATCGAATCAATTAAGGTAGGTGCAGAGGTGCTAAGTCTTGCCGTAAAACGGGTCTCAGTGCTCTCCAAGTGGTGGAAGCGGCAGAACATCAGGTATTGTAAACCTCTGCCCGCCGACCGTGTCACGAAAGGCCATCCGAGGGGAAGTTTCAAATGCATTTTTGCCACGTATTGAAAATGAACCTCGTTATTTGAAAGAGTAATCACTTATGATGCCACCTGAGTTTTTAATGCAACCCAGAAACAAAAGGTCAAAGCTCTGAGTGGCACACCGACCAGTCCCCTAACTCCAAAAAGGAAAGAATGAGCAAAGTGAAGGCAATGCCCATTGTCTTTTACGACAGTATAGGAGTGGTCCATAAGGAGTTGGTTCCTCATGGAAAGACAGTTAACGCTACTTACTACGTGGATGGATGTGCTGGAAAGACTCCAAAAAATGGTCATGAGTTCGCAATGACTGATAGTATTTCTGATGAAAATGGAGAGGTTAGAGGCATAAGTATAAAAATATAAATATATATATATACATATATATATATACCGGTAGATTATCTAATAATGGTATATATATATATATATAGATGATGCGGAAGTACTCACGAGAGCAATATAACTTTTGGACGGCACAATAGAACACAGAATAAAACAGATAACACGTAAAAGGACACTCACACTGTAGATGATTTAAGCTTTCGGCCTACTCCGAGGCCTTCTTCAGGTCAGACTGAGAGGTTTTGAGGGAAGAGTTCCTGGGGAGGGGAGGGGGGGCGGAAGGTTTAGGGACTGTTGGGAAAGAAATTAAAGATGGCGGTTAAGGGTGGGAATTTTAAAGGATCGGAAATATAGGATTCGCGAGTTCTCACCTCTATGTTGGTGGCTGAGTCGGGTAGGGATTCTAGAACTGTTAGGGAAAAGCATTCGTCAAATGATAGGTTGTGTGAACTTGCGTGTAAAGGGATAGGAAGAGAAGAGAGTGAAGAAAAATTACATGAGTAGCGGTGATTGTTCATTCGGATGGCTAAGGGGATAATGCATTCGCCTATGTAGAATGAGGTGCATTGTTTGCACGACAAAAGATAGATAATATTTTTTGAGAGGCAATTAGCGTGGGAACGGGGTGAAGGGACAACGAGGGGATGTGGGAGGAGGGGAGCAGATCTGATTAGGAGACATGTTTTACATCGGGGCCGATTGCAGGTAGAGGAAATATGTGGGAATTTGTCAGGGCGTGGTGTCAAAGGGTTGGTGGATCTCAGAAGGTTTCTTCTCTTCGAGGCGAGATGTAAAGATAGCGGGGATTAATGGAGTGACAATTATAGAGTGATATACAGCGGCGGGGACGAGAGCCAACGAGGGGTTGCCGTAATATTAAAAAAAGAGGTAGGAAGAAGCGTAGTCAACACAGAGCAAGCAACAGATAGAATTTCACTCGTAGAGATTAAAGCAGAGCCGACGAACTTAGTCATTGTTCAGGAATACGTGCCACCAACCAACCACATCTAGGAAGAAGTCAATAGGATGTACAATGAGTTAGAGGATATAATCGCGTGTGTTCCTGCAGGGAAACATTTGAAGTGATGGGGGATTGGAATTCGACGGTAGGCGAAGGAAGAGAGGATGGTGAGGTAGGGGACTATGGGTTAGGCACGAGGAATGAACGCGGAGAGAAAGCGATTGAATTCTGCAGGAGACATGGGTTAGTCATCACCCACACATGGTTTAGGCACCACAAAGGCGTAGGTATACTTAGAAAATGCCAGGAGACTCGGAAAGGTATCAGTTAGATTATATTATGGTTAGGTAAAGGTTTAGGAACAGTGTGATAAATTCGCACAGTTTCCCAGGAGCGGATGCGAACTCTGACCACAATTTAGTTGTTATGAAATGTAACGTTCGTTTCAATAAGATAAGGTAAGGGCGGCGGGTTAGGAAATGTAATTTAGAAGCATTAAATGGATTAACGAGAAAGGAGTATCAGCAGGCTGTAGAGAAAATGATGGATGACGGTAAAGAACTGAGTACTATCGAAGAAAAATGGGAATGAATCAAGAAAGGGATATTGGAAGCCGCTAAAGACACTATAGGAACCGTTAACGGGAAAAGGATAAGGAAACCATGGGTAACGGATGAGATGATTGCAAAGATGGATGAGAGTAGAAGATGGAAAAATGTAAACACAGATATAGGCAAAATGAAGTACAAAGAGTTAAACAATAAATTGAGAAGGGCCACAAATAAAGCAAAGGAAGAATGGTGGAAAACGCAATGCGAGGATATGGAAAGTTTGCAGAAGTAGGGTGACATTGGTGCTCTATACAGCAAGGTTAAGTTATTATCGGGAAGTAAGAAGGCAAGATCTGTGGTAACAGTTAAAGATAAGTGGGGTAAGATAATAGTTAAACCAGGAAAAATCCAAGAGATATGGAAGAAATGTATCGAAACACTTTATGTTAAAGAACTTTGGCCGACAAGGTTAGACATAAATAAAAACCTGACGTAGAAGAAGATAGCTTAGGTCCAGGCATACTCGCAGATAAAATAGAAAGGGCATTAAAGGAGATGAAAGCAAATAAGGCCGTGGGGGTGGAAAACATTCCTGTAGAACTGTTGAAATGTTTACGAAAATGTGGGAAGAAGGCCCTATATGGACTGATTCGTAGTATCTATGAGGAAGGAATTTGGCCGGAAGATTTTGTGAGATCAGTGTTAGTTCCTATTCCAAAAAAGGCAAAAGCTACATTATGTGAGGATTAGAGAACAATAAATTTGATATCCCACGCAGCTAAAGTTATTCTCAGGACGATCAATAAAAAGATAGAGAGTAAGACAAATGATTACTTAGGGGATGATAAGTTTGGGTTTAGGAAAGGTAGTGGTACACGTGATGCCATTGCAGTAATGCGATCACTAATCGAGAGGAATATAGAATACAATCAGGAAGTTTTGCCTGTTATGTAGATTTCGAAAAAGTGTTTGATAGAGTGAATTGGGAAAAATTAATGCGTGTATTGCAGAATATAGGAATGGATTGAAGGGACAGGAGACTGATCCGCAACCTGTACATGTCTCAGACTGCTCAGGTGCGAGTGCGGAACTGAGAGTCCGGATGGGCAGAGTTAGGAAGAGGTGTAAGGCAGGGTTGCCAATTGTCACCGGTGCTGTACAACGTATATGTGGAGGAAATGATTAAAGAGGCATGGGAAGAACTGGAGGTAGGAATGGAAGTCGGAGGGGAATTCGTAAAATCGGTTAGGTTTGCTGATGGCCAAGCATTAGTTGCTCAGTCAGCCAAGGAGTTGCAAGCATTGATGAGTGAATTGGAGGTTCAGTGCTATAAATATGGGATGAGAATCTATATTAATAAAACAGAGGTTATGCGATTTTCCAGGAAGAAAAAGGCTAAGGTAAATATTAAAATAGGCGGGGAAAAAATAGAGCAGGTAGAACAGTTTACATATAGTATCTCGGAAGTGTTTCAAGAGGTCAATGTGGTAGGGACGTAAGGAGAAGAATTGCGCTAGGCAAGGAGGCTTTCTCAAGGAGGAGAGAGTTGATGACGGTGACGTTGAGTAGGGATGTTTAGACAAGACTGGTAAAAACTCTGACATGGATCGTAGCTATGTACGGCGCGGAAACGTGGTCGCTGAAGAAGGAGGATAGACGTAGATAGGAGGCTTTTGAAATGTGGGTGTGGAGAAGAATGGAGAAGGTGAAATGGACCGAAAGGAAAACAAATGAAGAAGGACTGGAGATGGTGGGCGAAGAGAGGGGTTTGTTGAGAGAAATCCTATGGAGGCAGGAAAAATGGATGAAAGGCGTATTGAGCGGTAGTGGAATGTTGAAGAGGGTAATAGAGGGGAGAATGTTGGGCAAGCGAGGTAAGGGTAGAAACAGGATAGGGATTTTGGACGGGATGAAGGGGGGAAAGAAGTACACCGAGATGAAGAGGGACCTGATATAGATTAGTTTTCTAGGTTGGGAGTCACAAAATTTTTATTTGATAGTTGTGTCCATCCAAAAATCTACCTTAACCGGTAGATTACCTAATATAATAATATATACACAGTCACAGCAAAGTTTTCTTGTGTGTATTGTATATTTCTCCTTTGGTGGGCGAAAGAGCTCATTTAGACCATCTCTTGGTCAAGGAATCGGAGCCCCTTGGCGCTTTAATACACCGGAAAGTAAATTTTCCTAAATAGCTCAAGTGGTAGAGTATTCGCCCAGCAAGTGGAAGATTTGGTGTTCAAGTCCCGATTAAGGAAATATTTTTACTCTTGTGATATTCTCAAATTTGCCCTCCCCATCTCTCCTTTGTTGGTCTTTTATGTGTTTTCCAATCCCCTTACCCTATACCTATTTCCATGTGAAAGAATATTTGTTCGCTATTTGGTTGGATTACCAAACAATTATTCATTTACATAGAAATAGGTATAAGGAAAGGGAATAGGAACAAACATAAAGGACGAACACAGGAAAGGTGAGGCAAGCGAAATCAAGCAGACCAAGAATGTAAAAATATTTCCTCGGCCGGGACTTGAACACCGGATCTTTCCATTGGCCGGGCGGATGCTCTAAACACCTGTGCCATGATTCAATTAATTTTTATTATAACGTTACACAGCAAGTGTTTACATTGTACATAATATCAGCTTATATATTATGGTTACAGCATTTTTCCCATATAAATATAAAAAACCATAAACACAGTAATCAACCCGAAGCTCCGTTTAGTAGGTGTTGGTAGAGCTCACCCATGTACCAAGCACGACGGCGTATGAATATTCACACATCAGGGTAGGGGGGCCAGTTCCTTTTCCTGTGCTGGTTATGGTTTCCAGGAAAAATCTGGTACCCAAAAATCAACTAGCTTGGGTGGAGCTGCAGGTGCCCAAAGTGCCTTACCCGGGAATCGAACCCGGGACCCGCCGGTCAGAAGTCCAATGCTCTACCCACTAGACCACCGCGACCCGCTCTATATATGTGTTAATATATCCATACACAAAAATACACATAAACAAAAAAAAGTTCATATACACACATACTATACATGCATAGACACACATTCATATATATGCATATACAATTGTGACCATATGCAATACTTTTGAAGGAAATAATGAGGCAAGGTTCACAAGATATACATTATATGTGGTGGGAGTTATCGATTAGTTTGAATCACATTCGGTTAGGCAACTCTTCAACCACTGGCGAAGTGTGTCTGGCACCGGGGGCAGCCACATCCGTTCCACCAATGCTTGCATTCCAATTGCGGAATTTTGTTCACTGTTCTTAATTGCATGAACTCCACAATTTAAGTAATCATTATTAGAGTTTTGAAGCTCGCAAAGAGCCGAAAGTTCAGGGTGCTCAGATTTATTTCTGTAATGGCATCACCGCCGAACGCGTCCCGGGTTTTCTGTGTCTCTTTCAGAGCTTCCCATTCTCTAAGTTTTTCGCCGCAGCCAAGAATCAGATGCGCGAACTTGTCTATTCGACCGCACGACGGACGAAGGGGCGAATCAGCTAACCGTTGGCGGTGTCACTTCCCTCGTCATGACCGTGTTCGCGATTAGGTTGAACATTTGACTACGTGCCTCATCGTTCGCTCTGCTGGCCAGGAATAACACAATGTATGCGGACAAACAAAATATCCCTTCCCCCATCCGATAACCCAATACAATCAAAAACTATGGAAATGGCATTTATATGGCTGTGCAAATCCTATCAACATTCGGGTCTCAATGTCGTTCACTAATTATAGAGGGTTGAATCGGACCGGTGTATATGTGTTTATGGTGGATAGTTAGATATTTTGTTTGTTAGCCAGACAACACGTTTTGTACGTGGGTCCGAAGCGCTGGCATCTCGTAAATTGGGGTGGCCCGGGAGAGGAACGGTATGGCTTGATTGTCATTGAGAGGCCACAAAGCCCAGTGTTTTCTAGGAACTTGGCCTTATCTCTGTCATTTCGAACGCACACTTGAAAGAGTGGTAGGAGGCGGGATGGTAGAGGAGGAAGTGGGACCTCCGGATTTATGAGAGCCCTTTCTTCACGTTCTAACTTTTGGCTCCTAGTGGGCCGCAGTCTTCATTTGGTGGATGACCTCGCCGATGAGCCCCTTCTTGCATAGGTCTGCAGCCAGTTCCTCCTTCGTGGTGTCGACGGTAAAACCCCAGATGACTAGATTAGTCTTTTTGTCTTCCTCTAGTTGATAGTTAAAGTATCTTTTTCCTTGAAAAAGGATGTTCCTGCCCTGAAGTCCGAGATCGAGGCGCAGTTTACTTTTATCTGAGAGCCAGGAAAGGAGCAGACGGGGGAAAGTCGCATTTTTTGGACAGTTGGCGGTGTTTGGAGGACCAGTTCGTGTAGTCTTTAAGGAAAATAGGAGTAATGTTCTCCTTTTTTGCTGCAGGGGTAGCCGCTGTGGGCGTCGACTGAGGAGGCTTCTGTTGCTCTAGCGGAGAGTCCACGGTTCGCGGCTGGGGTTGTTGCAGTGGCGCGAACTGCAACTGCAACAACCCCATCCGCGAACCGGTTGATGCCCATGATCTTCTTTTTCCCTGGGTCTGCTGGCGAGGGAGTTTTGCTTTGTTTATCTTTTCTGGAAGTGACGAGGATAAAAACCATGTCTTCTTCATGCTGGGAGTTATATTGTTCTCATTACGGTACTCGTGAAGTCAAATTGACCGTATTTGAGCCGAGTTTCGTTTCCGTTCTTGACGCAGCGGTCAGTGGAGTTGTCGTCAACCTCGCTATCGCCTCGAACCTTGGGTCACGTAGGACGTGACGAGGTATGTGCACTGCAATGAGTTCGTCCTGAGGAGTGGAGATGGGTGACGGAATTGGCGCCAGCAGCCATTTGAGGGCAGCATCCGGGTTCATTTGTGGTGAAGTAGTGTCATTTCTAAGTCAGCCGCTAGCGTATTGAGCGTCAGGCTCTATTCCCTCTGGACTTTTTGATTCAGGGTTTCTAAATTTGTGGGGTGTTTTGGAGACATTCTTCCCCAGCTCTGAAGTGGGGAAGAGAGTCGACTTTGAGAAACTCAATAGACAAATATTGCGTTTTAATACTTGGAAATGCCGCTGGTGTCGCCACCGTCAGTGTCTCAAGTACGATTTCCTCAATCTCGGAAAAGGTGCCAGATAGCGCGATTCTGAGTGAAAATTTAGAGTAGAGAAAATTGGGAGGTAGGGGGCCAACAGTCCTCGTTAGCCGGTAAAACCGTGTAGGGGGGGGTCTTATCTGGATATAATAATATGAAACATGAGTGTGTGTAAAATGTGCCTGAGTGTATGGAGTGAGTATGGGCGACTTGAGCCGACCTACAGGAGGGGAGGTGGAAGAAGGGGGACGCCTTAGACACCCCTGCCGATCCGCAAAGTGGGCACAGCAGGTCCGTGCCCAGGTGTATT
Source organism: Hetaerina titia (assembly GCA_037158775.1). Lineage (NCBI taxonomy): Eukaryota > Metazoa > Arthropoda > Insecta > Odonata > Calopterygidae > Hetaerina > Hetaerina titia. The sequence goes on from CM073771.1 coordinate 9,272,556, forward strand.
CCCGCCATAACGCCCTAAGAAGTGGACCCGCCCGGGTCCCACGGAAGTGCCAGGGGAGATTAGCTCCCTTTCCGAGGTCACCGGACGAGACGACCAGGGAGGGGCACAGCGCGAGCGCCTCCGGAGGGTGAGAAGAAGGAACTAAGTTAGCCTCTGCCCACCCGAGCTACGGCTGAGAATGATTCAAGTCGCCAGGGTGTAGGTGTGGTGCTAAACGTACGGTGAATTCCAAAGTGCAGACTGGATGGCACGTTGAAGGGCCAATACCAGAAGGATTGCAGCGGCCTCGTTGACTGGCTGTAGCACTCCGGCAGGGGATATACGTCCGTTCTCACCGAGAGTTGGAGTCCGTTTGGTGTGATATGGGTGGAAATCGTTGTAATGTAAGTATTGTTGTTTGTTGGTCGGTTTTATATGTACAGAAGTGTGAAATGTTTAGTCTATTAATGATATGTTTACATCTAGGAAACACATTTAGGCCATAAAGGTTAACAAAGAAAGGGAATACGAGGCAGATGAAGAGAGCTTAAGTCCAGGGTTATTCGACGGTGAGATAGAAAGGGCATTAAGGGAGATGAAATCAAATAACGCGGTGGGGCTAGACAACATTCCAGCAGAACTACTAAAGTGTTGAGGGAAAATGTGCGCAAATATGATATAGTTAGTTGGGTAGGTAGGATTTTCTCTCATAAATTGGTGGAATTAATGAAAGATAACTCTGACCGGTAGACTTTCTAAGGACAAGTTTAGTTCCTCTTTAATAAAAGGTAAACGCTGATTTAAATGAGGACTACAAAACAATATATATATAATTTCGCACGAAGCTAAAGTGGTTATCAGGATCATCAAAGAGTTGATGGAGAGATGGGTAAATCATTAATTATTGGTATGTTATAATCAGTCTTGCTTCATGGAGGAAAGATTCTCACAAGATGCTATTGCAGTAATGAGATCACAAACTTGAGGATCATAAAAAACCAATCAAGAGGTTTTACATGTTTAGTAGATTTCGAAAAGGCATTTGATATCTCGAAATGGGAAAACTAATAAATATATTGTATTGTTTCAGGCTTCACTTCGTGGAAGCATTTAATATCCATACTAATTAATATAATTCGTAAATTACCAATTTATTTCCTGTGGAAACGCAAAGTCTTTTTGTTTTTTCCTTCGTGCAAATATTTTGCAAAAAATGTAGATTGAAGAGATAGGAAACTAAGCCGCAAGCTGGACAAATCTCAGACTACTCATGTGCGAGTGGGGGAATGAGTAAGGTAGGGTTCTCCAGGCGGAGGAAATGGTTAAATAGGAATGGAATGAACTGAAGTTATGAATGAAGTCGGCGGTAGCTTCATAAAATCAGCTGATGACTAAAATTTGCTTAGTCAGCCAGCCTAGAGGTCATAAGAATTCCTGAGTGCATTAAAATGTCACTCTGATAGATATAGGATGAGTATAAATGTAAATTAAACAACGGTGATGCCGTTTTTCAGAAAGAAAAAGGCCAATATTAACATTAAAATAGGAGGGCAAAAATTAGAGTTGGAGGGAGAGTTTACGTTTCTCGGAAGTGTTTGGGGCCAGAATGGTCAAGCAGTAGGGATATATAAAGAACAATAACGTTAGGCAAAAATAACAGGCATGGTAGAATAGTTAACAAAGACGGTGAGCGCAGATGTTAGAAAAAGCTAGTTCCAAATTAGATATGGAAGATAGTTATGCACGGCGCGGAAACATGACTATTGAAGCAAGATGATTTGGAGGCCCGGTTTCGATTTCCGGGCAAGCTTTTCTGGGTACCATGAGCTCCACCAAAGTTTTGAAAATTTTCGGGTATCAGGCCACCTCGGGAACCCATAACCGCCACATGGAAGTGAAATGGCGATGGAATTCTCAAATGTGACATTTACTCGGCTTCCTGCTAGTATTGGGTGAAATCTACTATCACCTACCAAAACGACCTATGGACTGATTACATTGTTTGAGACTTATAGTTTCATATTATGGTTTATGTACATTTATGACAGTGAATAAGGCAGATGCCGATGATTTAATGATATTATTTTGATAAACAGAATGCTAGGGAAATTTCATTTTCTTCATATTTTAATCAAATCTCATTCGATTAGCTTACCAAAAACATATTTTAAATATGTCTTCATGGAATATATCTTATGTTAATGGCCGAACCGCTAGAGAATTTTTTTTCTGAGAGGTTGAGTAAAATATGGAAGTTCCAAGTTATCGTCTTGTTATCGGAATTAAATCCAGCGACCTTAGGGTGGGTAGTTGTTTTTCTGCAGTGGATATTTGGAATTGGGGCTTTATACTGGATAGTTATGAGCTCAAATTATCTTGTATTAATTGCATTATTCCTTAGTTTTGTTATTAATTATATCACGAGTAATTTTTTGACATTGTGTGTTTTCACCAATTTTTAATAGTAAAAGGATTTTAAGAGCTTAACTAACAACACTCTTTTTTGCAAGTTTAGAAAGTTTTGAGTGTTGTTAATTCTTCTAAAAACAGTAGTAATTTTGTTTAATCACTGTTAACTTATATAACTTTGTTACGTGTGTATGAAATACTATTTTCGGTGACCTTTACTTTATCATATTCTGTAAATTTTTAAATATAAACTTTGCTGTTAATCATGTGATGCACTCAATGTCATTTCAATATATCTGATGCACGTGATGACAAATAGATAGCTACAAATACTCTATTTATAAATCAGTCCATTATATATTTATAGGAGTTACTTTCCTTTGTATTAGAAATCTATGATTGCAAAACAGTTACTAAATTTGGGAGTATATTTCAACTGTATATTTCACCGTAATTCGAAAACTGCACTTTTGCCTTTACATTGGACTTTTAACAACGGAGCCTATTAGAAACACAAGCCCAAGACCGAGAATACCCATCTAGGTAGGAATCGAACCCTTGAGCTCTAGGTCGGCACACGTGAACCTTAACCCTCTGCCAACGTGGTAGGCGACTAATTAAAAAAGGTACAAATATTAATATTTTATGATGAATTGGAAAATCGTAAATAGATATTATTATAGCAAATATAGACAAATTTTTACATAAAAAAACTGATTTATCTTCGATAGGACATCAATTGCTTCTTTAAATCAAAATATATAATTATAGGTTGTTATTAATTCGAGTCAGAATAATAGTCTTTTTAAAGATTTACCATTATTCCTTCTAATGAAGAAATGGTAGATCGATCGCGAGTCTGTTATTGCATGCATAACTTAGTATGCTGTTAAAAGCATATTTTAAATCGACTTGCTAGATTTTGGACTTTTAAAACCTCCCTTTGCACCAACGGGGGAACATAAAATGACAAAAACGGTGCGTTCAAATAATGCTCTTGTTCATTGAGCGGCATAAAAGAAATCCCTTGTTACAAGGGTAGGAAAACACTGGTCATGAACTTTTGAGGGTGTTAAACTCGTATCCGGTCATCTGTCAACAGAGTTTTTGAATCCGTGGCTCGATACTCCTGATTCTAAAAATTACGATGGGAATGTCAATTTAAAGTTTTACGGCGCCATCTCAATAACAGATCGAAATAAATCGACACGAACGATAGCGTGGGCGTAGCTCCGAAAATTTTATTTCCCATCCCGCTCTATCTTGCTCGCAGTTTTTTCGCATTCACGGGGGAGAAAAAGTCCATTAAATCCCGAGACGACGTGCTCTATATTCCTAATATTGCTGTAAACTCCTCCTTCCCGAGTAATTTTGACCATCGTAAACCGTAACGCAGACAATATAAAACTCCCCATCCACTTCTTTTCCCCGTGCTCATTCCCCCTTCCCAACTCCTCTTTAATTTGATGTGAACTTATATTTTACGTCCCAGTCCGCTCGTAATCAACGGTCGGCACAAATCAGCCGCAAAACGTCCCTTTCCCTCTCGCTCACTCGCCTCTCTTTCCACTCCTCTCCCCTCCGCCATGTTTACGCTAGTCTCACTACGACGGAGTTGGGGTTGCCGATGGGGGACTGCCAACCAACGATGTTTCATGACTGATAATATGTTCTACTCCACAGCGAGTAATTTGGAAGTTGAAAAAAAAATCAGAAATTTTTAATATCTAGTATGCAAAGAGCTAATAAGTTGGTAACAAAAAAGCGTTAACTCCTGCAGTAATCTCATTTTCTTATCATATGTTTATCAACCGATGCTACGACCCGCTGATTATCAATCTTCACTCGCTGCGGCTCACTCAAGACTGCAGCTGTTGCTTAGTATAATGAGGTTGTTGCTGATGTGTTTATTATAAATGCCAGCAAGCTGGGTGAAAATAAATTGACCTTATCTGAACTAAATATGATTGTTGAAGTTATGAATTATTTAATTTATTATTCGTGATTTAACCTTCGTCTGCCTGGATATTTTAATTTAATGAATCTGATCCGTAATTATTGTTCGGAATATTGGTGGAAATTTCAGTGGTATGCGATTGATATTGCGATGATAGGGGGGATTGATTGATGATAGCCGTGTTTTGAAAACAAATCGTTCTTTTCATAACTATATGTAGAGTAAATCCACCACTTTTAGTGACAAGGCTAATAGAAACAATAGGGACTACAAATTCTCGGATAATGTCATTCCTAGAATTGATAGCTGTATATACTTAGGTGTATATTTAACTAAGGCTCTAGGGTAGAAAGTAAACGTGGAATATATTGTCAAGAAAGCTTTCAAAACTCTACATTGGGAGATGAGAAACCTTAAAGAGAGCATCAGAGAAACTAATAAAAAGGCGATTAACACCCTGGTAAGACCAGTTTTAAGATTATTTACACTTAAATGGGACCCGCACGAAGTAGGGCACACTACAAAACTGGAGAAGGTATAAAGAAAGGCTGAGAGATATGAACTGGAGAAGTAGGGTAGGATAGAGATTGGGACTGAAATGTTAAAGACACTGGGCTGGGAACCTATACAAAGTAGAAGAACAATAAGCGAACGCTGTGAAATGTTCCGTCTCCTGAAGAGTAGATTCTGGTAAGAGTAATTAATTGATTACTTTAAATATTCAATTAAAATTTTTTTGTTTTACTTTTTGTTTTGAATATAAGCTTCTCTCTGTACATTTTCATAATTCCTGTTCAATAATATCTACTACCCTCTGGTAATGTGGAAATAATGGCGTAAGTGAAGAAAAACAGTACTATTCAAAGAAGTCACCATAAAATTATTGGTAACATACTTCTCGGAAATTCATAAACTAGTGATGTGTCGTAGATGGTATACTTAGTTAAATGAATGCCAGTGTCGAATAACAGACGGTGGTTATTTTTCTCCGCGATTTAATTTTCGTAGATTATATCTGCTCTCCCCCCTTCAAGTTAATTAACTGGCACGGTAACACGGTACAGCAATGGTAGTAGGTTGAAACGAAAACACAAATCCTCCGAGACTGAAACGTTTTGCTATGGCTAACCTTCAACATTCGGTAAAACTACTTCAAACGGGCATTTGGAGGAATTCTGCGCATTTATCCGTCTTTACTTAGTTTTTTCAATTGTTAAGCTTTGACGCAATCGTAGGTCGTAGTCATTACGTGGATTGGTTTCCACATCTCCCGGAGAAGATTGATTCTCACAGGATAACTGAAAACCCAAGTCGTACATCCTCAGAGTGTGCCCAGGAGAGTCAAAACACGTAATTCGAGTTTCCAGCGCCAACCTGTACGACCCACTTGTGTGAACTGTGGTAATAGTTTGTGATACGCCGGTACTTCTGTGACATATTCCCTACTGGCTCACTCCAAAAGATATTTTAAACTATCCTTTTGTGCGTGAAAATTAAAAATATATATTTCTTATTTAAAGGAACGTTCGACCAATCACCGGGGTACTCCTCCCAAGACTCTCTCCCGCGATCCATTTTCTCTCGAGAAACCCCACCCCCCCAATCTCCACGTCTCCGAAGTCCCCTTCGCTCTCCTCCTACCGGAGCAAACCTCTCCGATTCCGACCATCTTTGCATTTCCCCCCTCCCTACACCTCTTCTTACCTTCCCTATCGCCCCACCCCTTGCCAACCAAACACAACTCCTTGGGAGCTCCTAACTCCTTCACTCCCAGATGCTGCATCCCCATCGCAGGCCCAGCGATGTTCGAGGTGGCTGGCTGCGGAGGGGGTGAGCAGGGGGGACAGCCCTTGAATGGAGCGGCGAGGGGTGGGTTTGTGGAAGGAGGGCGGTTTCGGGAGCGAGAAGGAAGAGAGAGAGAGAGAGAGAGAGGGAGATGAAGGGAGAGAGATAAATATATAGGAGAGAGAGAGAGAGATGGAGATGGAAGGGTGAAATGGGTAGAAGAGGGTTAGGGGGTTGGAGAGAGAGAGAGAGAGAGAAGGACGTGAGGGTTAAATGGGCCTGGCGGGGCTCGGGGTTAAATGGGGCTGTAGGTGGATAACGGGATTGAAGCGTAGTGGGTGGCTGGTGGTGGTGTAGGAGTCGGATGGTCTGGATGCCCCCGACCCCCTAGCCTCCGACCAGGTCCGCTCCCGCTGTTCCGGCGCCCGGGTGGAGATGAATGTCGTCGGCCGTGGGATGCCGGTGCGGACCTTGATGGGGTGGGAGGGGAGGGGCTCGGAAACCAGTGTGGGTCCTTGCCCTGCGTGTTTGTGTGCGCGGGTGGGGGTGGACGCAGAGAGAGGGAGAGAGACAACCACCGGCCTTATGAGAAACATGAAAGTCGGAGTGACTTGTTTCCTCCGAGGTGGCAGTAGTCTTAGTGCTTGCTTTAGAATGAGGGGTTGGGCGAAAGGTGAGGGATTGTGACAGGGCAACCGGATTACATGTAAATAGACGAGATTTGCTGCCGATTCAGTTGCAATCTGGCATTCTCATGGGGACCTTTCCCGATTCGACGAACACGAATGGTAAAGAGGTGTCTTCGCCTTTAAAAGATTCCACTCTTTGGACTAAATTCAATCATTTCACTCGCCCACCGCTGTTTCACTCTTTGAACCACTTGGTATATTTTTAGAGAAAGAATTTAATCCTAGAAGGGATGATATATATCAGGAACACGTATCGATTAGTATATGTTCTCAGGTACGTTTCTTTAGTTCCTGCTTCCTCACATAATAAGCGAACTTTAAACTTATTAAACTAAACATCATCTGTCCCCACGGTGGGAGCATTACGAAGCGTCATATCCAAATGTATCTTCGAAATTAATGTACCTACTCACTATGTATTTAAATTTTCTGTGAATATACGTATTACAGCTGTTCACTTTTAAGGGGTTTCAATGTGGTGGAGGAATTAATTACTCTCTAGAATTAGGAATAATTCTTTCAATTTTAGAGTTATAATCGTCATAAATTGCGATTTATGGCTGTCACTCTTTCGTTTAGTATGACACATATCTCCGCTATAACATAGCTGCAATCTTTCTCTTAACCAAATCAGTGAATACAAAGAGTTTCCACGATAACAAGTTAAACTGATTACGCATTTATTCATTGATGTAAACGAGGTTTGGCGGGTTTATATAATAATTAAGGGAAGAGATTCGAATATATAGATGATTTATATGAGGGGAAAATACCAATGTGCGGACTAAATATAGATAAATCGGGAAATGGTTTGTGTGATGAAAAGGTTTTCATGGTTTATCCATCTTGGTGTTTGAAGGAAGATGATGGAAATAGATCCGCGGTTGTTTGGATGGAAGTGTTGACAAGAATATGCACGTATATATCATAGAGTGGAAGGCAAGAATAGTTGTTGACATGTCGTTGTTGATTTTGTTGTGGCAAGACATACTTTTGAAGGTAATGGTGTGTTTTGTAGAACTTTGAAGGAAATGAATTAAATGAAGGAAATACAACATTCTGAAGGCCACTATGGTATGAACGAGGAAATGTAAGACGGAGAAAGAAGTTGACACGTATGGTACTTTAAGTGGGATAGAAATACTGAGGCATGACAACGATTATCCGCTCAATATTTCGGATTATTATTGTTGTGGTAGAATCTCATTAGAATAAAGAGTTTCTAATAATTTCTCCCAATCGTTCCGAACCTTAATTTTCACAGTATATCTACAATAATTACGTATATTTCAGAGTTTGGCTTTTTATTTATTTGTCTTTTTTCAAAGGTGGATTTATTTTTTTCCAATTCTTTGAAATATTTGCTAAAAAATGAATTTAGCTCCTATTTATTTGAATCTTGAGTTTCTGCATCAGTGTATTTCCCTGGTGAGCACAGTGAGCCTGATACGCAGGCCATTTTCACGCCAGACACGCACCATAAGTCCCTGCTGCAACGTATTTGTGCGGAAGTAGTTCACCAACCTCCCATAAGCATATTGCGACGAAGTATTTTTTTCTTAGAACAGTTAGCAAAGGCTTTGAAATAAAATTCTAGTCATACCTTTTGTTGACATAGCACACATTTACATAGCATACATTTACATAGATGTAATGTAAAGTAGAGTAAAATAATTGTTTATTCAATAAAAAAATAATTATCTTATTCCGATCATCAAGAACATCTCAAAGATGTTTTTCTATTTTCCACATTAGCAATCAGAACTTCTTTGTAACTCCGATGAGGACTCGCAATCGGTGTTTTTAGGTGCCATTAGGTGTAGATTTCAATTCGCCTTCTTTTCCTATTCTCATTCGCTATCTAGCACCCTTAATTCTAATATAATGAATTTTTAAGTAATCAAATGTCTTTTACATGTGCTACATCCGGCCAAACGTCTCATCCACGTTCATAAGTGGTGAACAATTTGGCTTATCTATGAGTGGATGTAAATGCTCGCAATTTTTGTTCAATTACTCTATTGCCTACTTGAAGTTGTTGAACCTTCCATGGGAAATTTCTTCGACCGAATTTTCTGAAACCAGTCAAATGACGTTTGGTGTGCGGCGGGAGAGTCTTCCTTCTCCCTATGGCAGTAATTAGCTTCCGACGTTTTCCACTCCAAAGAATGATCGCCGTCGATATCTCGTTCCCTTCGTCTCCCTTTCCGCCTCCTCGGTAAATCCAAGACCGCGAAGAGTTCAGAGAAGAGTTCAGCACCGATATTCTCCAACCCATCCCGAGAAAGGGATGAACAAGCCCCACCTCGAAGCCATCCCACCCAGAAAAGGATGACCCAGAACGTATCCATAATTGGAGATGGCGGCGGTTCGAATGAGCTCCTCCCTCCTCGCTCTCCCGTTGGATTCGGTGAAGAGGGAATGGAAGGAAGTGGGCGGGATGGCAGAGGGTAGGGCCGCCGGGGGAACCGGTGCGGTCGGGATGAGAGGTGGATGCCGGGAAATTGGGAAGAGGGAGGGAGGGAGCTTGATGGGAGGTCAGGTGAGGAGGCAAGGGGTGAGAGAGGGAGGGGGGATTCCGCAGGAAGGTCGCGGGGAGGGTGCTAGGGGTTTCGAGGATGGGTTTTGGAGATGGTAGGGGAATGGGGGCATGTCGTGTGTGATAAACCCTTTACCGCGGGACGGAGGCTGGGATTGTGTCATGAGGGGTTGCCAGGAGAAGCGATGATGAAGGGTCGACGTCGGTGAAAGTGTGAGGTGGATTGAAGTGTGCGAGTCTAAGGTTGGTTGGCAAGGGACTGCTCCCGCGCAAAAAGCCACTCGGATCTCTTCCATCCCTCGGCTACGTTGCCTTCTCCATCTCTCTGTCCCTCCGTAGGGAGCGAGAAGGGGAAGGGCATTCGACGACGGGACGAGGAGGAAGAGAGAGAAGGTCGCGCAGGAGATTGGTTCAAGGCCAGCGGTCGGGGGAGGTTGAAGTACACGCAGAAGGGGTTGCACCTGTACCACATCCTTTTATCCTTCCAATGGTCGCCACTTGAGTAATTAATCCCTTGATGAATGGCGATGATCTGGATCGTGCGGGGCTGAGGGAGAGTAGGTTACCGAAGAGCCGGAAGTGGGAAAAGTTGGGACAGTTAACTTTTCCTTGTATTCTGGGCAAAAATGTCCCGATGGTGAGGACAGAGAAAGAGGGACAGAAAGGGATTTTCTCTTACTTTTTCTTTCGGAGATATATTCTGCTCGTTCTGCACGAGCAGAATATACCTCAGAATAACTCATGTGAGGAACCTTGGCCAGTTCCAACTTGTCACAGCACGCGTTTGCATTGATATGAGCCCTAGGGCACATGTGTGCTCGATCTCAGGTGTGGTAACTCTTAAAAGCGAATGACTGTTAAAACTGACCTCATTGACTCGTGATTTGTTGCTGTCGAATTGCATTTTACGCTATGCATGTATCCAATATAATGAAAAAATATTTCTTATTGGATATTCGTTTTTTTTTATCTGGAAATGTACTGCCAATCAATACCTGTTGCAGATACAATTTGGCACGTTTGAAAAATAAATTTTTATTGTGTGCAATGTCGTTAAAGTCATATTTTATTTTTAAGAAAACTCATCCAACTTGGATACTTGTTTTAGTTATTAACGCAGTGACGAAATGTTAAAACTAGTACCGTCGTGTTTCTAACGAAAAATTATTTAATGTAGTTGGCATTATTTTTATTGCTTTTCTGAATGAAAATCAAAGCCTAATCCTTTGGTCCAATGTGCTATGAGTGAAATTTCATAATGCGTAGAGTTTCTCGATTTAAAATATTGGCATTAGATTTTTTATTTAGGGTAATGTGTTTATTCTCTTTTGTAATGCCAGAATTTCATAGTTCATGAAGAGTTAGACCCTGTCATTATAATAATTGTGGTAAAGTGACTTTACTACATACCATATAATGTGGGTGTCTTATATCTTACACTTCGACTTAAGCGCTCAACATTAAACAGTACTGGCACAACTTCTCGCCGCCAAAGCATATTCGTTTCCTAAATTCGTGGCACACAGGCAAGAACAAAATCTTTTCCCTTCCCTCAAATTCTCTTTAATAACTTTTTCCGGAAGGAAATTCCAACAGCATCTTTTAAGCGCATCCTATACTCCGTCGGAATGCAAAAGGAATACACAAAAGTATAAAAATAATTCTTGGAATTCTAAAGGTAAATAAAAATCCAACGGGGGTTATGTGTGAGTTCAAAAGGCGCCAGGAGCCGGGCGTCAAAAGTACTCGTACATCCCGCCCCTACCGCCGGGAGGATACCTCTGGCATCACACGCGGTGATCCAGATGTCTCCCCCGAAACCACTCCATGGAATTCGCTATTGCCGTACTTTGAATCCTCTCCGGTAAGGTTTTCTGTAGGTAGCATGGAAAGATTTTTACGGATGCTAGTACGGCCAAGAATGAAGGAAGCTGCGTGGTGAGGGAAGAATAATTCATGTGAGGAAACTTTGACTATGGAAGAGAAATAATTCGCAGCGCATTGTAAACCATATATATGCATATACATATATATTTTGTTTTTTGAGAACACAAAAGAGATGAATACCAAGATAAGTATGATTGGAGGCCGCGAATATGAAAGATTGGAGGAGAGAGCTGAGACGAGTGTTCATTCAGAACGTAAAAAGGCAGAAATATATTAAAAAGAAGAATCATTAGCCATTTAAATGAATTCCACCCTCTATTATCCAATGCGTCGAAAGATAAAATTTTCTTTAAATAATCGCCCGAGGTTTCACAATGAAATTGAAACACGAAAAATGAAAAATCAAACAGAGATAACAAAAGTCTGAATTCAATAAAGCAACTTGATTTTGTATCAGGAAGGAATACAACAATAATTCATTATAATCCGAATGTTTGAGAGAAAATTACTATTTTTTAATAGCTGACATGTAGCATTTAACAATGATGAGCCGGTAATTATTGTTAATTATGTAAACGAGGGTGTATCATAAGCTTTTAATTATTACTAAAAATAATTGAGGCAGAAAGAACTTTTTTTAAATTATTTTGATGACTTCTCTACGTAGTTGATATCCAGAGTTATACATTTCTCCAGGCGCTTCTTAATTTTCATTTGTTATTCTTAGAACTACTCTATGTGGCCACCACCCAAAAAAATACTTTTCTCCCTGCTCTTTTGACCTTTATTTAGAACTCAGTAGATTGCGCCGAAAATCATTATTCCACCAATTTAATTCCAACATTTGTATCGTCAAATCTCATATCCCGCAATGGTGTTTCAGTTCTGGGAATGAGAAAAAAAGTTCCTTTAGGCAAGATCGGGAGAATAGGGCGTGTGTAGCAAAATTTCAAAGCCACGTCGCTTTGATGACCGGTAAATCCATAGTCGCGATTATAAGTCACGTCATGTTTGCTTCTGAGAAGGATTGGGTAGCCATGAAACCCAGCGTGCTGACCCCTTTGACATGTGCAGTTTTCCTTCGTGAATAATTTTTCGCACACTGACGTAGTTATCAGATCGGTTTCATTTAATGATCGTTTAGATGGTCACTCTTTGGTCTAACTCTCTCACTTTCTTTTCCGTGGCATCTTCACCCGTGAAGGATGGTTTTCCACTTCTGTGAATAATATTTTTCGAGTGAATGTTGATACTAATATTTGTGCAGAGGTTACATATTGGGATTTTGCAAGTATGGTTGATGGCCTAACACCCCCCGACCCACGTCCTTGCGACGAGGTGCAGGGTATTGTGTAGATTGGAATTTTGCATTTTAAAATTGGTACTCAAATTACGATAAGTCATCTAGGGGATTCTAATACAAGTCACGTAAAAATTGTCCTCTTTCATGTTCTTCTCCACCCGTTCAATGGGATGTGAACCAAACATGTGAATATAGAAATTTCAATCTCTACTTTTTAAAATATCTCCCGGAAAACTATACTTGTTTCGATTTTTTCAAGTATCTTTTGGACAAAAAATTGTTTTTGATATAATTTATTATTGTTGCTGCTCCTGTTCTAGCATACTGGGGTTTTTTGAGGCAGAACAATCTATTAGAACAGAAAAAATGAGGTATTTTAGTTATGCTACTGAAATATTATATGTCCCTATTATTGGTGGTTTGTCGGTATAAATACGCAAAAACTCCCTAATGCATTTTACAATTATTTACACTGCATGTATACTTTCGTGGTTTACTCCATCAAGTATTCTATAGCCTCTCAGCAGCGATTAACTCTCGTGATCAAGAACTTGGTGACTAGGCGACAAATTAGCCCAAAATCAGAAACACAACAAGCTAGCTAATCATTGCTAAGCTTTGATGGAAAACTAATTGTGGAATTGTTACAAAAAATATCCACGCAATATATTACTTCACACAGAGAAATAGATATAAGGAAAGGGGACAGGAAAATACATAAAACACAAACACAGGGAAGGTGGGGAAGGCGAATTTGAGTAGATCACAAATATAAAAATATTTCGATATCCGGGATCCTTTGTGTTTTCCTATCCCCTTTCCTTGTATTTATTTCTATGTGTGAAGTAATATTTGTTCGCCATATGGCGGGTTTTCGTGTTTGAATATATATGTGTGTGTGTATGTATGTATGTATATATATATATATATATATATATATATATATATATATATATATATATATATATATATATATATGGGTCGCGGTGGTCTAACGGGTAGAGCGTTGGACTGCTGACCAGAAGGTCCCGGGTTCGATTCCCGGGCAAGGCACTTTGGGCACCTTCAGCTCCACCCAAGCTAGTTGATTTTTCGGGTACCAGATCTTCCTGGGAAACCATAACCGGCACAGGGAAAGGAACTGGCCCCCCTACCCTGATGTGTGAATATTCACACGCCGTCGGGCTTGGTACATGGGTGAGCTCTACCATCACCTACAAAACCGACCTTCGGGTTGATTACTGTGTTTATGGTTATATATATATATATAATATAAATATATATATATATATTATTAGGTAATCTACCGGTTAAGGTAGGTTTTTGGATGGACACAACTATCGAATAAACATTTTGTGACTCCCCATCTAGCAAACTAATCTACATCAGGTCCCTCTTCATCTCTGCGTACTTCTTTCCTCCCTTCATCCCGTCCAACATCCCTATCTTGTTCCTACCCTTACCTCGCTTGCCCAACATTCTCCCCTCAATTACCCTCTTCAACATTCCACTACCGCTCAATACGCCTTTCATCCATTTTTCTTGCCTCCATAGGATTTCTCTCAACAAACCCCTCTCCTCCCCCACCATTTCTAGTACTTCCTCATTTCTTTTCCTTTCGGTCCATTTCACCTTCTCCATTCTTCTCCACACCCACATTTCAAAAGCCTCCAATCTACGTCTATCCTCCTGCTTCAGCGACCACGTTTCCGCGCCGTACATAGCTACGCTCCATATCAGAGTTTTTACGAGTCTTGTCTTAACATCCCTACTCAACGTCCCCGTCATCAACTCCCTCCTCCTTGAGAAAGCCTCCTTGCCTAGCGCAATTCTTCTCCTTACGTCCCTACCACTTTGACCGTGTTGGTCCAAAACACTTCCGAGATATGTAAACTGTTCTACCTGCTCTATTCTTTCCCCGCCTATTTTAATATTTAGCTTAGTCTTTTTCTTTCTGGAAAATCGCATAACCTTTGTTTTATTAATATTGATTCTCATCCCATATTTATCGCACTGAACCTCCAATTCACTCAACAATGCTTGCAACCCCTTGGCTGACTGAGCAACTAATGCTTGGTCATCAGCAAACCTAACCGATTTTACGAATTCCCCTCCGACTTTCATTCCTACCTCCAGTTCTTCCCATGCCTCTTTAATCATCTCCTCTACATATACGTTGAACAGTACCGGTGACAATGGGCAACCCTGCCTTACACCTCTTCCTAACACTGCCCATCCGGACTCTCCGTTCCCCACTCGCACCTGAGCAGTCTGAGACATACACAGGTTGCGGATCAGTCTCCTATCCCTCCAATCCATTCCTATTTTCTGCAATACACGCATTAATTTTTCCCAATTCACTCTATCAAACGCTTTTTCGAAATCTAAAAAAGAGGCAAAAACGTCCTGATTGTATTTTATATTCCTCTCGACTAGTGCTCTCATTACTGCAATGGCATCACGCGTACCTCTTCCTTTCCTGAACCCAAACTGATCATCCCCTAAGTAATCATTTGCCTTACTCTCTTTCCTTTTGTTGATGATCCTGAGAATAACTTTAGCTGCGTGGGATATCAAACTTATTGTTCTGTAATCCTCACTTGACGAAGCCTTTGCCTTTTTTGGAATAGGAACTAACACCGATCTCACAAAATCTTCGGGCCAGATTCCTTCCTCATAGATACTACGAATCAGTCCATATATGGCCTTCTTCCCACCTTTCCCTAACCAATTCAACATTTCTACGGGAATATTGTCCACCCCCACAGCCTTATTTGCTTTCATCTCTTTTAATGCCCTTTCTATTTCATCGTCGAGTATGCCTGGACCTAAGCTATCTTCTTCTACGTCATGTTCCTTTTCTATGTCTAACCTTGTCGGCCTAAGTTCTTTACCATACAGTGTTTCTATATATTC
>CM073771.1:9293019-9532222 GCA_037158775.1 Hetaerina titia
CACCTACCGCACACGTCTGCCGAAAGAGTGCCCTCGCTGGAGGCATGACCAAAGAAATGTTAAATCATGTATGTGTGTCCTTTTTTATGTGGCCTCTGTGTTTTGACCAAGTCGTGTCTTATTTAGGGTTTCAGAATGATAAGACCGCGATTATGAGCGTGTTAACGTTTTAGGCTTGATATTGTAACACTTCTTATCTTCAACTATCAAAGGGATATTCAAATGTTTATTGCATATTTAAATTTATTATAAATACTTAAATATCTCCATTATTGAAAGATAAGTTCTCTAAATGGTTTAAGTTAATAAACGTAAATTAAATAAAAATTCTGAAGAGTTTTTATTCCTAAGTTTTAAAGAGAACGGTTGTTGAAAGAAAAGCTTGAAATAAATTACCAAATAAGATTCACTCTGTGGGCCAGACTATTATATATTTTTAGGCCATATGAAGATACTACTGCGTGCCTAGTATATGTTTAATGGATGAATGTCCATAGTTTAATAAATGATGTCAGTTGAATGGGCGCTATTGAGACAATACTACCTGTATTTTCACCCTGCAGGAAAATCATAGAAAGGAATGGCGTTTGGGAAGTTCTCTGTTTTCAACGGAATTCGTGGAACATTCTTTTTTTCGTTCGAAAGGACTCGTCAACTTTCTTTCGTTTTTTCTAAGATATACTGTTGGTCTACTTTTACTACAAGATAGCTTTGATTATTATGATTTTACTGGCTCTCAACCTTTTGCAAAGACATTTTTAACATTATTCTCGTTCATGTACCGACTCGAGTTTGAACCTATGTATTTATATAGTTTTCTTGCCTCAAGGTATTACTTTATCATGATTTATGGTGCCTACCTCGAGGAAAATATTAGCAATGGACTTTGATTGCACTCCATTTCCCTACTTACACATTGTAGTATATCGGTTGAAGCAGTTTCATTCTGTAGTAAGATATACCTGCATATAAAAAAGCAAATTATTTTGCTTAAACGTTTTTTCAACCATTTTATTATCACGCTCCATTCGTGAAAGCCGTGAGGAGATCTTCTAGAACGGGCCATCTGCCATCGAATAAATTCTTCAGAGTGATCAAATGAATGCAAATGAATATTTAACTAAGAAAAAGCTTTTAGAAAATTATCGAAATTGCAAGAAAGGGCAAAAACTGATGAAAACTATACGAACTTCGTTTTTCAAATCTAAATCACATAAATATTCTTATAAATATGACCTAGGTTTCGATATCTTGTTATCATCTCATATGGAGATGATTTAGTATTGAGCCCTAGATCTTAATAATAAAAAATATTAAATCGATTCAACCAAGTTTTTTCATTTCCTTCAGAAAAATAATAATTAAAATAAAAGTTTCAGTAAATTCAATTCTTACATTTTTCACGTAGCCGCGAAACAATTGTAAAGAATTGAAAATGGAATGAAAGTAAAATAATGCACTGCAGCTGTTACCGACGCGAATTAAACTGGAGCGATTTTATCAGAATTCTTAAAATAAAATATTTTTGCAAGTAAAAAGAACATATTTTTCTGAAAATCCTTTGCAGCAATAACTGTCATCTGTGTTTATGGTGGTTAGTCTGTAGATTTTTAACCTAGTAAAACCAATAGACTTATAAAAAAACGTAAAATATAATAAACGTGTAAACGAAAAATACATGAAGTGTTCACCCTTTCACGATTACATAATATGCTTTTATCCCAGCCAATTATCCGTATTGTGGAATATATTTATTTGAAAAATTTATAGATCCTTAAATTGAATTTGCGTTTAGGTTGCAGTTTTGCCGCTTAATGGGAATCGGAAAACCCCTAAAGATTAACGAAATTGATTATCCGCCCAGCTTAAGTACCATTTTGCTTTTAAATTATTGATTTTTGAGGCTTTACTGAACACTCATTTAGCTGATAAGAGACGAGAAGAGAAGTGCTGTCTAAACTTATATGACATTTACAATTTCCCTCAGTTTTTAATCAATTTTAAGGTATTAGATTGAAGAAAGAAGCGGGATACTACAATTAGTTTTAATTACTTCAACTATCATATGATTTTTTACGAATGACTATGACACGCTGGAAATAATGTCTCTCAGAAAAATCGAAAGGCATCTAAAAGATATATATTTACTTGTAGAATTCCCATTATATTTCATAGCCAATTATCAGAAATATTTCGTGAATTTACCTTGACTGCATATCCATTTATAACACTACCAAAGGGTCAAGGTGAATATGTCTTGTCATTTATTATTAAAGATTCGACTCTACATCCCCCTAACGTTTGAGTGGGAATACATGATTTTTGATTTTATTGCCACATTCTGTTATAATAGTTCTTGTATTAGTTTTTCAATGATTTTGCCGAATTCTTTTACTCATTGTTTAATTCACTTGACCATGACTGTGATTCCAAGATTATCAGATCAGAGAAACTTAAGGGGATCGCGACATTCAGAACAATCGTCAAATTTGGTATATGAGGAAGATGGCTAAAATTTAAATTTCAAAAATCCAACTCCGAAGTCCTTTGGATTCAAAAGGTTTAGGATGCAGATTACATGTCAGTGGGCACTGTCAGTGACACTGCTAGTGGACAATGAATATGTTCCTTTGAATTATGAAAACCAGATTTTCCGCGTGAACACCACACCTAATTGTATGCTCAAAACTCGCATCAGTTGAATGTGTTAGCTAATAAAGACTATGGTACTTGGTTTCATTTTATTATTATGAAGGGTCTAATTTTTGTGAACCTTTGACGTATCTTGGTACGGAATAACACGGGCTCTGAGCGAAATTGCACGACCCATGAACATGGTTGTCTTTCGGAAATATTCTACTCAGTGGAATTACAAGCGTACGCAAAACGATGGATGTGGTAGGTTATAATCAGCTAGTTGATGGGCTGGACTGGAAAATGAGAGTAGGTTTCTCCAGGAGGATTGTGAGGGGACGACGACACGACTGCAAAGCCCGAGATGCACGGTGGGCTGGAAAGGGGCAAGCATGAAAACGCTAGTGAGTGATGGAGATGTGGGGAAAGGCAAGGGGGAAAATGGTTTAATTTGGAAAGTGTGGGAAGAAAATGAACACGGATAATGAAATTGGAGATTTGTTTGAGTCAGAGTGAAGGAGAACACACAAAGGATGTGGGCTCAAGAGAGACCCTCTGGGGTGATAATGCAGCAATATTAAAATCAAGGCTCGCGTACAATGGAAGCTGGAATTAAGGAAATGATTCAGACCATATATCGATGCTGCTGGAATAATCACTACTTGTTAAGCAAGAGGTTACTATGCGATATCTCTAATGACTCTATTCTCTTTGTAAACGGAAATTCATTGCGACGTCTTAAACCCATAATGTCTACCCGGTGTGCTCGTGGTGTATGAGTTTCTCTGCAACTATTGCTGAAGCTTTAGTAGCGAGTTGAGTTTTCAAATTTCTATACAAAAAGTGTAATTGTAGTGAAATATAATGTATTAAGGGAAATTCTGAGGAAACAGTCAATTTCTCAAATATTGCCTATAAATGGTCGAGATCTGAACAAGTCTTTCGTCGAACGTTCATTGGCCGCTCGATACATGTATACCGTTGTTTAGCGAAAGGTGTGTCATTAGTATATTTCCATTTGATCATATCTGATCAAAGTAAATAAATACTAGTAAATGGTCGAAGATTACCTGTACTACTCTCATAATCATGGAGAAGAAAGGGTATTTCACATCATTCCTATTGCATGAAAATAAGGTCCTGGTTGATTTACGTACTTTCTTTTTTGCTTCCTCATAGAATGACTCTGGTCAGATATATCAGATATTTTGGGTTAACTATCAATTCCAGCAACGTCATTATGTGGTCTGCAGTTTGCTAAATATTTTCCATTCATCTGCACTACGCCTCAGTTGTCATGTGCACGCTTGAAAGTGAGAGTTCACCCATTTGGTGGTGCCTTTCTGAAGGGCATAAAAAAAGGTCAAAGTGAAACAATTTCAAAATAAAAAAAGTTTGATCGTTTGAAACGTAAACTCTTTTCGGTGATTACAAATATTACAATGGGATGATTTTTAGAAAATTATGCTAATGGATATGAGAGGCTCCTTTTGTTTGTAATGCTTGAAAGGTTCTGCGCCAAGAGGAGGAGGATGGAGTGATGGAGGCTAGAGAGTTAGGTGCAGAAAGAGAGAGAGGGAGGAATGCAGGGAAAGTTGGTGTCTACTCGCGGGTGTGATGCGCGTCGGAAGTGGAGAGGGCGTGAGACGGGCGAGGGTGAGAGGTGGAAGCGGTAAGGGTAAGAAGATAATTAAACGTTTTTGAGGATCGCAATGATGGGATCTGAGTGAAGTGGAGTGAGAAGGGAAGGGAGATGGGAAGGAAGAGGCGGTCTTGGCGGAGAGATGAGGGCTGGGAGAGGAGATGCGGAAACCGCGGGGGGAACAGCGCGAGGAATAAGAAGAATCGGTTTTGGAGAGAGTGAGAGAACTCGGAGAGAGTGAGAGAACTCGGGGAGAGAGAGAGGAGAGGAAGGAGATGGTGGTGAAATGAGGAAGGGGAACGGAGGAAGCCTGGGGGGGATTGGGCGGGGGGAGGTGTGGTGAGGAGTTTTTGAAGACGAAGAAATGAGGAAGGAAGGCGTGCAAGTTAACGTGATGAGGATTGGGAGGTTTCCCTATTTTTTTCCTCTCTCTCTCTCTCCGTCGCCCGTTCCCTCAACGAGTAGCGCTTCCCAGAGGCTGGAAAGAGAATGGAGGGGAGGGGAAGGAGACGGGGTAAATGTGTGAACGGAAATGTAAAAGGGTGCAGTGAAGGAGAAAAAGATAAAGATGATGAGAGGACTGAGGTGGGGTGAGGACTGAGGTGAGAGAGGCACTGCTGCGGGGAATGGGAGAGAGTGCCTGAGAGCGGGGAGGGGGGGGGTAGGATGTCGGAGGGATCAAGGGCGAGAGCGGGGGCGGGCGACGGTGGCCGTGGGCGGGAAGGGGGGGGGTGGTGGTGGGAAAGAGGATCGGTAGAAAGAGACGATGTGAACGGGAGGTAACGAGTGAATGGAAAAAACCAGCGAGGCCGAACTTAAGGAAAGTTTTCCTCGCTTGGTTGGCATGAGGGAAGAAGAGTAAGTCCAGGGGAAGGTAGGCTTGGGTTAAAAATTGATTCGACAAATGTATGCTCCGGAGTGTGGCTCCGAAATTGTTTCATGAAGGAAAATTACTCTTTAGAACTAATATTTACAGAATACAATTTGTTGTCTGCGGTGTAACTTTATGGAATTTACACAACATACATGATTTAATTAATTTAATTAAAAGGAGTAACTTAATAATTCCTCACAAATATAATTGATATACGACCTAGGTATCGGATTTGGACGTCATCATCTTGTGATAAAATATTTACAAGATGTAAGCAATAATTAAGTAATTTATGATAAAGATATTATTATGTATTAATTTTAGTTTTAGTATTGATTATTATGTATTAATTTAGTTTTATGCGTATACATTAAATGGATATTTGTATTATCAAAGCTAGATAATTCCCCCTAATAAAGGGTGCTCAACGGATCATATCCACCCAAATATTAAAATAACTGTGTTGATCAAGTAAATTTCAATGACGTATTTTTTTCAGAGTTTATTCAAGTATTTTTCATATCTAACAATAGTTTGTGGTTAATAAAAAATTCAATGTCCGTTTCAATAAAAGATACATTACCCTGTAGATTAAATTGGATAATTTGTTTTAAGATGTTTATGGCGTTGAGCAGCAGTGGCATGTCGTTAATAACTGTTGGAATATCTAAATAAAAATATCACTCGGTCAATAAATTTCTGTGGTGAGAATGAATCTGGAGTTTGAAGTGTGCACAGGGCTTATGTGCAATTGAAGTCTGAATTTTAGATTTCCAGCAATCAATACCAATTCTTAAGATGTAAGATATTTTTTGTCTAGAAGAGTATGCATTTGCCTACTTTTTGAATGGTTTGCTAGCAAGTTTGAAGGCATTTCTAGTGAATCAGATATTTTCGCATTTAAATACTGTGGATAAAATATCAATCTCATATTATTGTATTATGTTATTAGAATTTTTCACAGAATAAAAGAGATGTTGCGCGAAAAATTGAATGTATAAAATGCAATTTTTGTAGACTCTGAATTTTCATGGACATAATATTCGTTCGTTGATAATTTAATTTAGTGCGTGGGTGAGAAATTAGCTAATTTTCCTCTACAGTGGGCATCATTATGTCAAATTATTTTGCTGACGAAAGGATAGAAGGGACCATGTGAGAGAGAGAAACGAATGTACGATACGATGTCTCGTATAGTATGACTGAAGCATTATGAGAATTGTAACGCACAACAGGAGGTGAGGCAAAGGGAAAAAGGCGAACTAGCCGTAACGGACGCGCGAGTATTTAGAGTTATATATATATATATATATATATATATATATATATATGTGTGTGTGTGTGTGTGTGTGTGTGTGTGTGTGTGTGTGTGTGTGTGTGTGTGTGTATATATATATATGCGGGTCGCGGTGGTCTAGCGGGTAGAGCGTTGGACTGCTGACCAAAGGGTCCCGGGTTCGATTCCCGGGCAAGGCACTTTGGGCACCTGCAGCTCCACCCAAGCTAGTTGATTTTTCGGGTACCAGACCTTCCTGGGAAACCATAACCGGCACAGGGAAAGGAACTGGCCCCCCTACCCTGATGTGTGAATATTCACACGCCGTCGGGCTTGGTACATGGGTGAGCTCTACCATCACCTACTAAACCGACCTTCGGGTTGATTACTGTGTTTATGGTTTATATATATATATATATATATATATATATATATATATATATATATATATATTCAAACTTGAAAATCCCGCCATATGGCGCACAAATATTCATTCAAACATATAAATAGGTATAAGGAAAGGGGATAGGAAAACACATAAAAGGCGAACACAGGACATGTGGGGAAGGCGGTTTTTGAGCAGATCACGAAAGTAAAAATATTTCCTTATCCGGGATTTGAACCACGGGCCTTCCACTTGCCGGGCGGATGCTCTACCACCTAAGCTAATAAGGAAACCCATTAAGATATATATATATATATATATATATATTATATATATATATATATATGGCCGTGGGGGTGGAAAACATTCCAGTAGAACTGTTGAAATGTTTACGAAAATGTGGGAAGAAGGCCCTATATGGACTGATTCGTTGTACCTATAAGGAAGGAATTTGGCCGGAAGATTTTGTAAGATCGGTGTTAGTTCCTATTCCAAACAAGGCAAAGGCTACATCATGTGAGGATTACAGAACAATAAGTTTGATATCCCACGCCGCTGAAGTTATTCTCAGGATCATCAACAAAAGGATAGAGAGTAAGGCAAATGATTACTTAGGGGATGATCAGTTTGGGTTCAGGAAAGGAAGAGGTACGCGTGATGCCATTGCAGTAATGAGATCACTAGTCGAGAGGAATATGGAATACAATCAGGACGTTTTTGCCTGTTTTGTAGATTTCGAAAAAGCGTTTGATAGAGTAAATTGGGAAAAATTAATGCGTGTATTGCAGAAAAGAGGAATGTATTGGAGGGACAGGAGACTGATCCGCAACCTGTACAAGTCTCAGGCTGCTCAGGTGCGAGTGGGGAACGGAGAGTCCGGATGGGCAGTGCTAGGAAGAGGTGTGAGACATGGTTGATCAATGTCACCGGTGCAGTTCAACGTATGTGTGGAGGAAATTGTTAAAAGGGCATGGGAAGAACTGGATGTGAGAATGAAAGTCAGAAGGTAATTTGTAAAATCGGTTAGTTTTGCTGATGACCAAGCATTAGTTGCTCAGGCAGCCAAGGGGTTGCAAGCATTGCTGAGTGAATTGGAGGTTCAGTGCCATAGATATGGGATGATAATCAATATTAATAAAACAAAAGTTACGCGATTATCCAGAAAGAAAAAGGCTAAGCTAAATATTAAAATAGGCCGGGAAAAAATAGAGTAGGTAGAACAGTTTACATATCTCGGAAGTGTTTTGGACCAATACGGTCAAAGTGGTAGAGACGTAAGGAGAAGAATTGCGCTAGGCAAGGAGGCTTTCTCAAGGAGGAGGGAGTTGATGACGGGGACGTTGAGTAGGGATGTTAAGACAAGACTCGTAAAAACTCTGATACGGAGCGTAGCTATGTCTGGCGCGGAAACGTGGTCAGTGAAGCAGGAGGATAGACGTAGATTGGAGGCTTTTGAAATGTGGGTGTGGAGAAGAATGGAGAAAGTGAATTGGATCAAAAGGGAAACAAATGAGGAAGTACTGGAGTTGGTGGGTGAGGAGAGGGGTTTGTTGAGAGAAATCCTCTGGAGGCAGGAAAAATGGATGAACGGCGTATTGAGCGGTAGTAAAATGTTGAAGAAGGTAATAGAGGGGAGAATGTTAGGCAAGCGAGGAAGGGTAGGAACAGGATAGGGATGTTGGACGTGATGAAGGGAGGAAAGAAGTACACAGAGATGAAGAAGGACCTGATGTAGATTAGGTTGCTGGATTGGGTTTTGTTTGGAGTTACAAACTGTTTATTCGATAGTTGTATCCATCCAAAATCCTATCTTAACCGGTAGATTACCTAAATATATATATATATATATATATATATATATATATATATATATTTGTGTGTGTGTGTGTGCATCCGAGGTCAGTATGGATCAGTGAAAAGGAACCGATAGAGGTAACAAATGGAAACCTCTAAGAGTAGAGGAGACAGAGGGGAAAATCCGATTTAATTGATTGATCGATCGTTGGTGGGTGAGGAAGCTATTATTGATGCGGCCTCCTCTCCGCCCTGGGACTTTCCCTCAACCGAAACTCGTATATAGTTTGGAAAGAAGGACGTAAACATCGGCTCGTCCCATGGCGACTCCTACATTAAACGAGAAGGCATGCAGAAGGTGTCAAGAGGAAAAGCAAAAATGTGTTCCTTGCCGCATATTTTGACACTTAGAATTGAATATTTCCTTTTTTTTGTAGATCTAGATGAAACTAATGGCTAAGTCCAGGTGACAGAGGTGGCTCCTTAAATCTTGGGTGATCCCTCATGATTCACGTAAAAATACGTGACTTTGGGGTCGTAAGGGACCTTAAAATGGTTCTGAGAAGTAAAATAAAGTTTTATACCTTCCATCTTGATAATGTAGCTATCTACCTATTTCTGGTTCCGGAGCGTGTTGCTTTGGTGCCGCCTACGTTGTTAGAGACTAAGGTTTCAAAATTTGAAGCCTCACGCCCGTGCCTATTTCAACTAAGCATTCCTTCCATGAAAATATCACGCTCATTTAATCCAATATGCGCTTAGATAATGCGATCCAGGAAGGTTGCCTGGCTGTTGGCGTCCTATTCTGGGCCCGCAAGATAATCTAGCACTAAAAACTGGCAGATGATGAGACCTTATCTTCTTTGCGTCTGCCTTCGCTAGTTTTTCTGCTTAGAGCTATGGGATATATAGCTCTTGAACGTTAACGTAGATAAAGTTCATACACCTCGAGGACTTATAATTTTATTATTTACTAAATAATAAAATACGATTGGTTTAGCTTTCCCGCTGGGAATTGTTCGCCCAAAATCAGAAGCTGTACCGAAGGGGTTGATCATATGGATAATAATAAAAATGAAAACCCGTCTAAGCTGAGAGTCTGTGTATCACTTTGTACTTCTTAAATCAAAATGACAAGGTTGATTTCATTTCATAGAAAAAGGAAGAAAGGGATTGTACGGAAAAATCATGAATCACAATTTAAGTTAGATTGCGACTCATCTCCCAGATTTATTTCAGAATCAGCGGCATATTATGCGAAATGTGTTGGTTTTTTTATGATTGTGCTAGAAAAATTTTTGAAAAATTTGCCTCCCTATTAATATAATTTTTACTCAGGGTATTTCGGGACTGTATTCATTTTGTGAAGATGAAACTTCGGTCTGAATGGGATTATAAAAATGTTTGAGCCTTGAACGTTCATGATATATCAAAATTTCTTCCGTGATGACATTGATACGGATTTATCTTACTGTAGTTGTTACATTCTGCTCATCTCTTACTACTTTACCCCCTGATTGAATTATAAGGGGATACACACTTATAAGTATTTTGATTTTGAATATGGTTTGTAACGTGTATTCTCCTGGGCAACCATCAAATATAATATAAGTTAAGATTTGGATTTACCATTATAAGAAAACTTTTAATGTTTAATTGAATCCTCCTGCTAATTACATGTCTATTGCACTATTATTCGTAGGTTTACTCCTCTGTGACAACCTTGAAATATGCGTTTATAACCGTAATATGTTCCGTCTGGAGTGATGAATTTAGTCTGCGTAACATATGGACGGGGAGAATTAATGGGAGGTAAAGCGGTTAATAAAAAGCCTCTCAAAATATTCGTACTGCCGAAAAGTTGCTCCTTAAATGTCGTCCCTCGTATTCGCGGCTTTGGACTTTACATTATATACATTGCTTACATTCATCATTAGAATCATAAAAAAATATCCGCAGAAAATAAATGCCTTTTGGGAGAAAATGAAAATTAACGCATGAGACGTGCAAAGGTGTCACAAAGTTACATGGTTTAAACGCGCTCTTTGCCCCCCTTTACCTCTGCTGATTCCGCACCTGTTTATGCCGTTGAATTATTGATGTGATTACTAAAACATTTAAAGTAATTAATATCAAGGGTGCGTAATTGTGCGTTTTGATGCGGTTTTGTACATATTTAAATTATCAATATTTGCATTGCCGTACATATTTTCGTTCTGTGCTTCCTTACTACTTTGATCCGGAAAGCCAGATTAATGTCCCAAAAAATTTCACGCTGGAGTTGTAAAATGAGTTAAAGCAATTCGGTTACTTCTCAGCGATTTTTTTGGTACCTGGTTCGTTCAATGTCGCACGTGTTCATGTTTCAATGACTGAAAATAATGCATGTATCTAGGCAACTATTTAAGTTACATACACAAAAGGTAGTAACCATTGATAAATGAAACCTAGTATTTACAAAAATTTGATTGAAAATCTCCGGCTGGGGGCTTCTTATGGGACTGAGCTATGGATTTGTTTTTAAATTAGGGCAAGACTCGACCATGGTTTTAATGACGGATGTCATTCGAGATGAATGAGGAGAAGCACCGCTAATGATAGCATAATTTCGATTACGCTTGGATGACTAAGATAAAAGGAGTATAATAGCTTTAGGAAAGGACAATGATAAGCAGTATGTAAAAATAAATGTTTGCTTCGGTAAATACTCCCTGTGCATAAAATTTTAGTCCTCTCAAAAATTCGTGGAGGTAAAACCATGGTAGTACCATGGTATAAGTATGATGTACGCTGAATAATTGCAGAAGATGACGGGACCTGAGGTGCATTAGCGTTGGGGTAGAATAGACGGCATGAGGAGCAACTGGGTTATGAAAGTACAACGGTAATAGACAACTTTGAAAATCGTGTGCCCTTACTGAATTGGTCATGCTGAGGAATTGGCAGGAGAGTTTGATCCTCAAAGGGAAACTACTATGAGAGAAGTGTAAGTGGTTTTTAAAGAAGAGGGTTGTGCTAGAAATTAATAGTGAACACTATTGAGAGAGTTCTCCAGACGAGAAAAATTCTGTCTTCGGAGCAGGAGAGCATCTATGAGATGACTTAGCCTAGGAATGTGGCAAAGTTGAAAGAACATTCACCCCTCCTCCTCTCACTACTATCTTCTCCCCTCACCTCCATCCTGTCTCCAACTGCTTCCTTCTTTCATCTCACGGGTATATACATGTAAGTTAGACCCCATCGAATGCTACATTTTTACAAAATTGTGAGAAAATTCAAACCTATGTAGTCTTAATAATATGGAAAAGTATTCTGTTTTGAGGGAATGAGAAAATTTGACAAAGTAAAAGATTTAAAGTGAAAGAAGAAGGATGCAAAGGTATAGAAGTATGAAATAGATAAGGGAAAGTGTTTTTCTCACTTCTCTAAATTCGGTTTTCTTAGTGTTCTACTCAGAACAGGAACGGGATGAAGGGTGCATCCGTAATCATGATTAGGTATGACCTCGCCAAAAGTCCATACTACAAGTAGAGTATTATTTCATCAAATAACGCAGCTTTATTTAATGGAACATGTTACTTGCAACAAATCTAGCGTTTAGAGGTCGCACCAGCTGTGCATTTTGCAGGCCTCGGAAATACTGTGCTGATCCGAGCTCCGATATGTTGCTGGAAAGGACATTGGATCATCCCCGAAACTAAAGCCGAGAGCATACCAGGATGGAATGGGGAAACCAGTGGCTGAGATATAGAGGAAAAGACGGCGACGAGAAGAGAGGAAGGGCGGAGGGTAAGGAAGGCAAGTGCAGGAAGTAAGTCGTGAGCCTGGCTTAGTGGGGTACTTCGGTGAATGGGGAGGGGAAGCATAAGAAGTCGCAGTTTGGAAGCAGCGTGTAGGGTTCGAGAGAAAAGAAGGGAGAAGGGGCTAAGGCGATAAGGGGCCATTGTTTGGAAGGCGCAAGTCGTTCACAGAGTCACATTCACGGTGACACGCCATAAACATTTTCGAGGCGTAATAATTGCCTCTACTTTATAATGTATATATATATCCCGGATAAGGAAATATTTTTACTTTCGTGATCTGCTCAAAAACCGCCTTCCCCACATGTCCTGTGTTCGCCTTTTATGTGTTTTCCTATCCCCTTTCCTTATACCTATTTCTGTTTGAATGAATATTTGTGCGCCGTATGGCGGGATTTTCAAGTTTGAATATATATATATATATATATATATATATATATATATATATATATATATATATATATATATATATATGTGTGTGTGTGTGTGTGTGTTCTCATGTTGTGTGTTGATTTCTTCGAAGTATAACGGAAGTGTCAAATAAAAAACTTAGACAGCAACACACAACATGAGAACACATAAAAGGAACACTCACACGTTATTTCTTGATAATTTTTACGAAATCGAGCTATAGTCGAGAAATAATCTTCCGAGGAAGACGCATATACAAACACACGCACACATAAAAATTGTGTGAATATTAATATATATATATATATATATATATATATATATATATATATTCATTCATATTGAAATAGAGATAAGGAAAATGGTAAAGGGACACATATAAAGGACGAACACAACAGAGGTGGGGATGGCGGATGTGAGCAGATCACGAATGTAAAAATATTTTCCTCGACCGGATCTCTCCACTTGCCGGGCGGATGCTCTAAACCACCTGAGCTATCGAGGAAGAGTACTTTTACACTGAAATCTGCGATCTTATAAAGCGCCAAAGTGCTCCGAATCATTACCCAGAAGATGGCGTTAGGGAGCTGTTACACCCACCAAAGGAGAAATTGACAAACACAAGAGGAGAATGGGCAGTAGGTTAGCAATATATATATATATATATATATATATATATATATATATATATATATATATATATATATATATTAACCGTAAACCATAAACACAGTAATCAACCCGAAGGTCGGTTTAGTAGGTGATGGTAGAGCTCACCCGTGTACCAAGCCCGACGGCGTATGAATATTCACACATCAGGGTAGGGGGGCCAGTTCCTTTCCCTGTGCCGGTTATGGTTTCCCAGGAAGATCTGGTACCCGAAAAATCAACTAGCTTGGGTGGAGCTGCAGGTGCCCAAAGTGCCTTGCCCGGGAATCGAACCCGCGACCCTCTGGTCAGCAGTCCAACGCTCTACCCGTAAGACCACCGCGACCCCCATATATATATATATACATATATATATATATATATATATATATATATATATATATACATATATATATACATATACATATATATATATATATATATATATATATATATATATATATATATAGATGATTTCTTCGAAGTAACACGGAAGTGTTGAATAACAAACTTAGACAGTAACACACAGCACGAGAACACATAAAAAGTGAGTGTTCTTTTTATGTGTTCTCGTGCCGTTTGTTACTAAGTTTTAGATATATATATATATATATATATATATATATATATATATATATATATATATATATATATATATATATATATATTTTTATAGCGACCATCCCTTTGCTTATGCTCCTCTGTGACACACATACGTACATGCCCGCAAGGATCTCCGGACGAAAAAAAAATCATCCCTTCCCTCCACAGTCTTGCGTCTTGGTGTTAAAGCAGGCATCTGGGACCCAAATAAATTACGCGTCCTAGCGGAAAACATGTTTTCTGCCAAATCATTATATTGAATACTTGGCGTTCTAATCTTTTTTCGTTTTATTTTTCTGGCATGCAGGAGGATATTTCAACTGATTTATGTCTACCTCACGGAGGAAATATGCATTTTCAGCTTACTTATCTCTGGGATTCAATTGGAGGAAAAATTTCTGAAGCGATCTTTATTCATTCACGCAATTTAATCTAGGAACATAAAACGTGCGCCATACTTCTCCAAACCCCAAAAACGCTCTCACCAGGGAAACCCGTCAAATTCCAACTCACGAGGCCTGTTCAGGATATAGACTGGTCACAAATTTTAATTTTGATTTTATATTACTCAAAAAATTTAATTTATAATTGAATTGTCAACGTGATAAGTAATTAGTACGTGATATAAGTGTAATTGATTTCAATTCAGTGTCGTGTCAGCAGCAGTTGCAATTTCAACTATCCTTAGTTCTTATACGGCAAATATGGAAGAAACACGAAGCGTGGTACGAAAATTTTACTTTGGCCTAAAAAAAAACATTAGCAGAGGCTCATGCACTGCTATAATAGGCTAATGGAGGCCTGTTCTTCCCTATATAACAGCTATAAGGTGGTTTAAATGTGTAATGGGAGGAGAGAACCAATTAATAGCAAGATGGACCCAGAGCTCTACTCACTGCTCTTATGTAAGCAAGCATTAGCAACGCTGCAGCTGTTATGAGAGAAGATCGTCAAAAAAAACGTTAAGAGCACTATCGGGAGTATTTAAAATTTCATTGGTTACCACGAAAACGTTGGCAACAGAAAAATTTCACATAAGATGTGCACTTTGCGAGGTAAGTTTCGCGAGACCCGCCGCGGAATTCCGATAAACTCGCAAATATCAATATGAATTCTGCTTCTTATTTTCCCTATAGTCTATACCTAACTCAAGAACCCAACCCAGAGACTAATACCTGATTCTCAATGTGGAGAAACTCGTGGCATTTGTTCTTCGTCGACAGAGAGACAAAGACGTACGTACTAAGCATGTTTCGAATTTCCAAATACACAGTTCTAAGTTCAAATGACTCAAAATTTTATGGCATGTGCATAATCTGCAAAGCTGACAATATTACATAAAATAAAATTTTGCACAATAAATCTTCAGAATAAAAAATAGTATTCACTCTTTTTTGAACGAATTTTGTATACTAACACTCCCCTTAATTCAAACTTTTTGTTTAGATATTTCTGCTATTAAAATAATTAAAAAATTGAAAAATATTTACTAATTTATTTTTTAAGGCTTTTGCTCATCAGATATTGGCTTTTTTAATTTAGAAAGCATATGAACATCACAAATTATCCTTACCATCCCATACAAAATATAAATTTGATCAAACTAAAAATTCGTTAATTATATCACCGGTCGTAGGGCGTTAGCCACAGGGTGTAACCTTTATACCATAAATGGGTATTAGAAGATGTTCGAGCACGAGAGAGGGAAATTAAAATTTGACTTTTAAATCATCAAGTTCTTGCATCGGCAATTAGTCAACCCAGAGCTTCTCAGGATACGCCCATCTGAACATCGCTGCCCGTTTTGGATTCCCGTTTTCCGAGGTTCTCGCAGTTTTTAGTCGCAGATAATGCTCATAGAAAACCTGTATCTTCTTTTCCATAAAATCTGCGCACTTCTCGAGATTATAAATCCGCATCAATGTATCCACCGTTTGGAGTCTTTGTGGAGATTCGACCCGAGAAATGCGATTTGGCTGGCCGAGATCCCGCCCGTTGTTACACAAATGGAAGATCGTTTCTCGATCAAAACTTGTGCCTTTAAAGGTCTCGGGAGCAATGACGTATTTTCGCAAGATTAGATTGATCCACCAATCTCCTCTCGATCGACCCCTCCCCTTCCTTCGCCTTCCTCCCCCACTCCTCATTTTGCTCCCCCTCTTCTCATCCCCTCGGCCTCTCGTCGTCCCTTTTCCTCTTCAATCATCCCAAATGCTCTTCTCCCTTATCCTCTGCCCACCAACCTCCTTCTCTCCCCCCGCCTCCGTTTCCTTCCTTAGTCCCCTCGATATACAAATCCACTCACATAACCTCGAAACCCACTTTGCTCCTCACTCATTTTTCTCAGTCTCGTGTCTCCTTCCCCCGCCCCGCCCCTTAATGCTTCTCCCGATCATCATATCCCTCTTTTCCCGCTCGCTACTCACACACCAGGCTCTCACGCACTGCGTCCCCACTCCATTCCCGAGGACCTCCTGCCCACTCCATAGCGCCGGAACACGCACATGCATGACCTCATCTCTCCCACCGGCATCCCTTCTTCTTCCCCTCACGTCCTTCCCATTCTCCCTTTCCCTCCCCCCCCCCGCATTACACTTCCCTCTTTCTCTCGCTCCCCGAGTGACAGTAGACGGCCGCGTTCCTGCAGCCGCCGAGCTCCTCCCCAATCCAACTCCCTTACCTGTGACGACACGCTTTGAAGTCATTAGTTAACATGCTGATTCCCTCATCTCACTCCTAACATGTTAAAAAAAGGCATTTACAGCTTTAAGGGTCCAGAAAAGTGGATTATTTTTCCTTTATCGAATTGGCCCGAGAATCGTTCACAGCGTCGCAACACAATATATATTTGCAAAGTAGAATTTCGACCTCTCGGTCTCGCCATGGCCCAACACGTATTACTGTTTTGAAAATCAAGTTCAACAAAAGGTCGCTTCCCATTCTGTTTGAGCAGGACGTATTATTTTCCGGTAATTCAATTTAAAATGCAGTCTTTCCATTTATGGAACGTAATAGGAAAGTTAATAAATCACGGACTTAACATTAATCTATTAAAACACTCAATTGAAACACACAAGGACACCTATATCTCTTTGAAAATTTACATTCTGGATATTAGCGATATTGTTCAGTTCTTTTCCTTACTGCCCATATATACGGAATAAAATATCGAGAAAAGGAGAATTATCGAGGAAAAAGAGGAGTGTGCATATCCGCTCACTCATCAGAATTTGCTACATTTTTTACTTGATAAATAAACTACAAATTTTAAATGAATTTTTTCACCTGCATGTTTTTTTTGGTCCATCCTTCACTGTTATCCTGATTATTCTGATCTCAGTACAGTCTGTGATGCGTTTAACCTGAAAGAATTTACTTAGATATTTACAGTCCAATGTTGCCATTAGTTTTGAAGTGTTTATAATAAAGTACCCATGATCACCACCTATTGTTTGAGCTTACTTCAATCATAATTAAAGTATTGTAAATATTTTAGCATTGGATTTTGTAAAACGCTTCATGCGTTCGTTGAATGGCAGTTTAAAATTTTTGTACTTTCAGTTGTGTTAACATGGGTTATGATGCGTTTCAAAATTCCTTGGTGCATGTAAGGATACCTTAAAAACAGTTACTGATCCCCGCGCCACTTTCATTCGTGTCTCCTGGCGACACCACAGGATCGCTTTGGCGGTCCCTTTTCCGTCTCCAGCGCCCTTCGGCTCGCCAACCGTCTCAGAGCCATCCGATATCGTCCCTTCCACGCCCCGATCCTTGGCACTCCCTCCCTCGCAACGGATATTCAAATGCCGTGCGTGTGGGAGCCGAACAGCGAGAAAGCAGTGATCAGAGGGGGATGGGTCGCCATCAAGCCAACGGATCCGGCCTTCAGAAGCGGAGCGAAGGGAATGGATGGATGGATGGGTAGAGCGGGTGGGGGTGATGATAGGGCGGGGGAGAGAGATGGAAATAGTAGTGACTGGAAGAAAAGACGTAAGGAAAAGGGCGGGGGGGTTCATTTCCTTCGCCGAACGGGTCGAAAGGTCGCGGTATTCTACTTTTGCCTGGAGGAGTTGAAACTGGGGTCTTGAGGGGTTGGGGCAGAGGAGGGGCAGTGGTAGGGACGGGAATACGGGGAGGCTTAGGATTTGAAGGCATCGAAGGAAGATATTTTTCCCCATCTTTCCTCCCCTCCATCGCACTGCTCTCCCCCCCCTCCCCCATCAACCCTCCCTTCATCTCTCAATCATTCCATGCGTAACGCGTCGGATTATGTGTGCGGAAAGAGGAGGCTTATTTTTTCCCCTCTCTTCCGAGATCTTCTCACTTGCGCCCTCTTCCCCCTCCTTTGTCCCTTTCTCCTGCTCCCCGCATGAAAAGGGTTCGGAGAGAGGGGAAGGGGAGACGATGGTGCGTCGAAGACGGGCGGGGGATGAAGGAAGGCGCGGGGGAGAGTAAGTTTGACGATCAGTTCCGAAGCGAAGTTGCTCACGCAGAGTATTCCTCAATGCGCACAGTGACGTTTTACACTTTGTGATAACAAGTTGGCTCTTCTCGGTACAGTAGTTGAGCGCCATTTTTTTATTGGATTCGTTATCGCGACAGAAAATATCTCTTACTGTGAGCTCAATCCCCCCCCACCGCGCCACGCGCCCTTGCGGCGGCTTGCGGGGCATGATGTTGATGTATGATGTAGATGCAATTAATCAGAAAGGAAGCCGATTATCATCATTCACGTAACTACGTAGTCTCTAAGGGATCAATCAAAGCTTGCTGTTTAAAGAGAAACTTTTCAACCCAATCGCAGTTAGGTAAACATTGATTTAATCCCTTATCACCATATTCGGGTGCATGTTGTCCAATTATAACGCTTGAAAAAAGGTGATTTTTATCTCTTCTCTCTAAGCTGTAACCATTTCCTTTGCCTAAAGGATAAACATCCAATTAAAGAAATCGTGATTATGAAATATACAAGAATGAGAACGCATTGAAATAATTGATAAACTCCTGTTGGAATTTGCCGTGAGGAGTCTTTTTATTGGTAATGGTTGGACGGGGATGACCAAAAAATAATTTGTTAAAATAGGTTTAGACCCTGTAAAATCCGCAGTACCCTTTCATTTGATGATAAAATATGCTAATTGTACCGCAAGATCTCGCTTATTATCTAAGATTCGATTTTTTTGGCAGAATCATAACATACGTATTTGACGAAATGTTACTGTCATTTCAGAATAAGGGATTTTTGCGAAAAATATTTTTCTTATGGATGTTATCATTGATAAGTTGTTGCTTGTGCATAAACATTTGAAATATAAGTTTGTAGTTTGTAAAAAAATATTTGACGAATTTGGAGTGACTTAAATGAAGATTTCGTGTTCACTAATCCTCATTATTTGGATGCTTAAATCCGTATAAATGAATATTTCTCTCATAGATACAAAGCTAACTCACGGAACATGTTTGCCTTTTGGTTGCAATGAGAATTATGTATTGACGATAACATTGAGTATTTTTGAAACATTGGTATGCTTCAGTGCTCATGAAGAGACGATATGTGGAATTGATTTCATAGATACAGATCGCCTGTTCCAAAGTGATAGCCGTGAGCAGTCTTAATTACTCCAGTTTGAGATGAACACAGGTTCTTATTATTTAATTTCTTAATTGTAGTAGAAATGTCGATAGAAACTTTTTTCTTTTACATTGCTGCACCACTTTTGGCTAATTATTTCAAGGGGATTAATTGATTGTCTTGAATTCGGCGGTAAATCGTTTACTTTAAAATCTTAAACTTGAATAATCTTCTTCTATTTTATTGGCGTATTCCTATTACTTTCTACGAAGTCTTTCTCTGTAAATAAACAAGTATAGGTAATATCAATAAAAGTCATCTAAGTGTATAAAAATTTACTATGAAAATATTATTTTTCCATTCTTCGGTCATAATCCTACGGAGATTACTCATAGCACACGCTCATGACAAACGTTTTAGACTGTCCTATATCCCTAAGTTCCAGTTATTTGGAGTTTAAAGAATACTTTAAGACCTTTCGTAATGATATGTTCTCAAATAATGAAACTTGATAGATGTCTTAAGTGTTCTTATATGCCTACTTCAAGTACGTACTATTGAGATAAGGTGCCGTACAGTCGTGTATGGAAAACGTTTTATATTTAACTTTGTTCGTTTGTAATACTCGTGTCCAATATCGATTGAGCATCAAAATAAATGCGTCTAGTTTTGTTACTAACCCCTTTCCTACGCCTTTAGCAACTGTTAATTAATTCATATAAACCAAACTGAGGGCATCGATCTAGGGTCAGAGAATACAGTTCATTTGACTTAGATTACTCACAGTTGGCCACTTTTTTTATGTCAGACAGAAATTAAGTTCTTCTTCTATCGATTTATTGGAGTTGGGTGTGGGAGAAATACTTCTCTGTATTTCAGAAGTGAAAAACTTTTAGACGCTTATGAAGACATGAGGTTCATTATTAAGATTTTTATATTTAGTTTAGGTAAATTTTATAATTAAGCTTTTGACATTCTTACTCTGCTGTGTTCGCCCCTTAGGAAAATTCTAATATGTTAATGCAGAAGAAAAACTTTTGACGCAATAAAAATATGTTAAACTGAAATCCCACCTTGAGAAATTTATATTGTAAAAGGTGGCACGGAGAACTTGCAGAACGTAAAGATTTTAGACTTGCTTCAAAACTACTTACGTATCTATGTCACGTCTCTTTTAACCCTCGAAAATATGGAAAACCTAGAAGTTTGGGAAATCCTGGAAATGGGGAATTTTATTGAAGGACCTTGAAATTCACGTGCTTATGCTGGCTAATGTTCTTTAAAAATATACATTTGGATTTCAGAAGATTTTTTTGCCTGCATAGCTACTTATGACCAAATGACAGCTGATTTTGCAAATTACTTTTAAAATGTATGAGTTATGGTGACATAAATCGTAGTTTAAAAAGGAAGTTGAAGAATGAATAAAAAAAATCGGAATAACTTACGTAGTTCCACAAATCCAACCTCATATTTGTAATCCAAATATGTTAACAGCATTAATTATATATTTTTTTGACACTGTAATTTTGGCTATTTCCTCATACACCTTTGATTGGCTGCTCATTATCAGGGGTTTGCTCGTACGGTTGTATTGGAGGTACATTGTACTGCAATTATCCATTTGTAGTATTCAGTGATTGTTATTTTAAACACATTCACTTCATTGAATGGTTTATAACCTTTGGAAAAATGGTCTCATTTAGTAACTTCAACATTTGTAACTCTAATTTTCCCGAAATTGAGGATGGTGCAGTCGAATTTCCTTTTATTTCCTTGGTCTCCAATTTTATTCCTGGAGTAATATTCAATTTATTTAATGCTCCAAGGCGGTTCTGGTTTCCCATATTTTCCAGACTTTAAGCAACCACGGTTGCACTGTCGGGAAGTGGATGAATATAGAAGCAGTGGAAAGGAAAGGACGGAGAATGAGACTGGGAAGGAGGTGAGCGAAGCGGGAGATGGGGGGGGGGGTGGGAAAGAGGGCGAAGGGGTGAATGGAAAAATAGGGCTCTCCTTGGTGCTCTAGGGGGGAAAATAATAAAAAAAAGATTTAACGTCGCCCGTGGGCCATTTCTCCCGGGCTGATCCAGTTCTGTCTCCGGCACCTCTCTCCCCTGCCCAGTTTAAGTGCGTTCTCGTGGAGGGATAGGGTTTTGTGGGGAGTGAGGTCTGTGGGGGAGGAGAATGAGAAGGGAAGGGGGACTATTCAATGGGGTAAGGAGATTGATCGATTATATTCTGAATATTTTAAAGGAACTCTCACCGGGTCGCCATCGCGATCGGGAAGTCCTCGGCGCGCACTTTTTGTGCAAGGGCTCCAATCATCTGGCCGCAAGCGTGGGTATAAATCCGGGAGAATGGGTCGGGGAGGGAGGCGTGTTCTCCCCTGGCGTCTCCGGAACGTCCCACCCACTCCCGCTCCACCACGCGCGAGGCATGGCGATTAGTTGCGGACATTAATTATCGCGTCACGGATGATTTCCTGCATCTCAACCTGTGATTCCCTTTGATCCTAACCCCGATGCCGGTTCCATCATTGCCCCACGCACACACGCTTGCATGAGAGCGCGCGAGCTCGCATCTGACTCGTCTTGATGGGTCACGTGAGGGGGCGACAAATAACGTGGCTAATGGGCAGCGAGGACATCTGTGCTCCTTTTCACCATGCGTGGCGCGGTGTGTGCACACGTTTGGTCCATTTAAATGCCAAGGGCCCACTCGACTGTGCACACCGCACCATTTCTTTTACAGTTACTCGCGGGACGAGTGGAAGCATGCCCGATACGGCATTTTACTTCTCTCTCGCTATACCAAAATGCTAAATTTCCTCCAAATTATTTCCTAGACCGAAGGCATAATACTTCCTCAGTAGTTATATTTAATGTACTCAAATGCATATATTTAATAGGATAGAACGAGTTGTCCTGCGAGTAATATCTTCCATGCTCTTACCCATTAGATAAATACATTAACTATAACAGATATTTTAATACCTTGAACATTTAATAAACCTTACAGGTTCAGGCTTTACTCTGTGGAAATGTTGTCTTTCCCTCCAATGAAATATTGAGCATACTTTTCCTCAGAGCGTATTTGGTGGGTATAAAACTCACTCTCATTCGTCGCACCATGTGAATATATAGCCCAAATGTGTCTCTTTATAATTTTGTTCCAGATGATGATGAAGCTATATCAAACCAAATACGTCTGTGCAAAAGTACGTTCTCTCTTTTACATGATGAACTTTAATATTTAATTTCCTCTTTTCTAAAACACCCTATGTCAAACTAACAGCAAACCGATTCTACAACGTTACTTACTAGTTTCATCATATAGTCTCCATGTCTCCTCAGTGCCCAGTTTGGCGTACAGTTGGCTTCACCTTTCTAAAATAATAGCGTTAGGGCTTTCGCATGCCTGTACCATAAAGAATTTATGCACTAATTTTGAAAAGGGTCACGTCTCAAGTACGAGTAAGCTCTTTGAATTGAAGTTGGGAAAAAGTTGCGAGCGCAACTCGAGGGAGGGAGGCAGGGCCTCGGAATGTAAATCACTTCACTTTCCACGTCTTTTTCTTCCTGGCGGGGGGGATTATTTTCTTCCTCAAGAGCCTCAGGGCCCATTCCATAGTCATTAGCCTGCTCATTTCATTCCGGATGCGATTCGAGTGCCTTTCGGACGGACTTGGGAGGGGACGTCCACCAGACCCTGTCAAATTGCTGCCGCTCCTCCTTCAAGGTCGAGGCGGCGCTCGTGGTCACGTGATCCGTGAAAAAAGGGACCTCTCTCTGGAAGGCAAGATGGCGCGGGGGCGGATAAAAGAGGAACCATCTCGCCTGTGTGAGTTAGTTGAGGGAAAGGCTGTGGTGGGAGGGAAAGGAGGTGGGAGAGGAGGATGGGGGGAGGGGGGATGGGAAAATGGCAGAGCGAGTCAGCGGGTAGAAAAAATATGGAAAAGAAGTCAACTGAAAAATTGAACGAATTTCTGGGATCCAAATTTCATCCTGACTGTGAATTTTTTCTTTTTTCCCAAGGAATGTCTCTCTCTTAGAACCCTCCTTGTCTTCGAAAAATAGACGCTTAACGAATCCATGGAAAGGTGGATATTTTTTGCAATTGTCTACTTTTTCAGCGTTACCTTGCCACCGATAGAGATGGACGGAGTCGTACTGCTGGGATGGAGGCCTCAGTGTATCCACTTCGAATAATATGGGCTCCGTGGCGACCTTTCAGCTCAGCCTCTTTCCCTATCTCCCTCTCTCTCTAGGTAGCGATGGTAATTGGTCTTTGCACCGTCTTCAGCCGTATAACGACTTCCACTTGGGCGAATAAGTGACCTAGCTAGGAGATCGCGTGGGTCCACCGCGCTAGCGCTCGCTCATTCTTAAGTCTCGGTAGGATCTCGTCTTGGAATATCGGAGTAAGGAGGCATTCTGATCGATTCAATTCGATGCATGAAATAGCCGTCTTCTATAATTGAGTTCAACCGGTTAACTCTTCTAGTCGTATCCATAGCAAATTCGTGGGCCGATCACCAATTAGTAGGGCTCGTGATCGTGAAGCTACGATATTTGTTATTCTCTATCACTAACTTGAAAGCATTTGCTTGGCCACGAAAAATATTGACTTATCAATGTCTCCAATTGATTTATTATTTATTTACAAATTGATGCCGTTTCAAATCGTGATATGTCATTCAAATATTTCCATTCAGAGTAAGCCGTTTCGTCGGCTTAAACTTATTGTGTCTTCTCATAATTAAAAAGAAATATTTAATTCATTAGTTTTGTTTCATAATTTGCTGAAAATACTCCAATTTTTTTAATGTGCTTGTTGATGCTTAAAACGAATATCAGGACGTTCATATAAGAGTACTGACGCTTTTTAAGTAATTAAATACATTTTTTTCGAGTGTGGAAAATAATCCTTCAAGTAATTCCTTATAAATAACTTACAATGTAGGTAGATGCTAAGCAAGTTAGGATTCTGCGTACTTTTTTACTAGTAATTGCCCAGAATAATCAATAGGAATTATAAATCTTTCGAAGTAATCCGTCCGCCCCATCGGTGAACATGTCAAAGCACAAGGCACCAAATCACGGTGGGACTCCGAGCAAGCTGTCGAGAGAGACCCGTGGGGGTCAAGTAAATGGGGTTCCGCCTGTACCTAATGAGTCTCCAGGTCATCCTCCGGTCGGACATTGGAGACCTCGCAATATCGACGGCTTGGAGCTGTAGCCAAGCTTCGCCAACTGACCACACGTGAGATATAGCTGGAGCACCTTAATTTCCTACCGTTTCCATACTCCCGACGCTGTCCTTCCAATATACGATATTAGAAAAAGTAGTTTTAGCCTCTATTGTGCCTCCAAATAAGATTCAATACAAACTGATTTTTTGACTGTTATCTATTTTTTCCGTTTAATGATATTGCACGGAAAGGAGATAAACGACCAATTCTCCGTTTCCAATTGCATAAACAGAACGTCAAATCCATTATTTCCACGGGCACGTTTGTGCAAAATGCATGTAGCGGACCTTCTTTTTTCTTTGTTTTATGTAATGGAATTGCGACGACAAACTTTATGGCCTTTTTTCTTCCGTTACTTTCTTTCCTTTAAGTATCCAACGCCATACTTGCTCTACTTCTCCCATTGATTGGAGTTGCAATTGTTGTTAGGAAATATGAGCAGAGGTATAGGTAATTTGCATTACTTGAGATATTTAAGTAAGCTGCTGGTAGATGGGCTTTTAGGACCCCAAGGTGAGACGTATTGGAACTCAAAATCTATATACAAATCCTAGCGAACATTTTTCAGGGTTATACATTCAAACGCCATATCTCACAGAATTACTCAAAAATGAATGAATTTTGCCGATCATTGTGCATTCTTCGGGTACCATTATCGGTGATGTTTTTATTGCTCCGGAAAATCCACCTCACCGTGAAGAAAATGCTCTGGGTGAGAAGTCACCGGACGACTCAGATCCCTTTTCGGAGAGTTAACTCTCATTTTTCGTCTTCAAATGGTCCCATCTTTACCCGCTACTCTATAAGATTGCAGATTTCAATGTAAATTACACTTTCTCGATAGCTCAGGTGGTTAGAGCATCCACCCGGCAAGTGGACAGATCCGGTGTTCAAGTCCCGATCGAGGAATATATTTTTACATTTGTGATCTGCTCACATCCGCCATCCCCACCTCTCTTGTGTTCGTCCTTTGTGTATGTTCCTTTCCCATTTTTCTTATCTCTATTTCAATGTGAATGAATATTTATTCGCCGTATGGCGGTATTTCGTGTTTGAATGTATATATTTATATTCCACACACAGAAAAATAAATGAAGGACACTTACAGAAGATATATACACACATAGAGCAACCGCCCGGCAAGTGGAGAGATCCAGTGTTCAAGTCTCGGTCGAGGAAAATATTTTTACATTTGTGATCTACTCAAATCCGCCTTCCCCACCTCTCTTGTCTTCGTCCTTCATGTATGTTCCTTTCCCATTTCCTGATCTCTATTTCTATGTGAGTGAATATTTGTTCGCCTTATGGCGGGATTTCGTGTTTGAATGTGTGTGTATATATATATATATAATATGTGTGTATGTATATATATATATATATATATATATATATATATATATATATATATATATATATATATATATATATATATACACACACTACTGTGATCAAAAAGTAAGGTGATTTTTTTTATAAAATGTAATTTTTTTTATTTATTCTTCCAAATCAATGTCATCCCCTTCAAAATCATCCCCGTCCGATAAAACGCACTTTTGCCAACGCTTTTTTCAGTCCTCGAAACAGTCGGAATAGTCTTTCCGGCATAACCTTCAAGACCGTCTTCGATTCGGTTTTAACTCCTCAATCGTGTCAAAACGGCGTCCCCGCATTGGCCTTTTGAGTTTGCTGAATAGCCAAAACTCGCACGGAGCCAAATCAGGTAAATACTGTGGTTGCGGAACGATATGAGTCGAGTTTTTGGCAAAAATGTCGCGATGAACCAATGCAGTATGACATGGTGCATTATCGTGATGAAGGAATCGAGAATTGTTCGCCCATAATTCCGGCCGTTTCAGACTAGCTTAGAAGAATAGCTTCATGCAAACGACGCATAACGCTCAAATAACATCCTTTTTGTGACAGTGTGGCCCGGCGAAAAGAATTCGTAGTGCACCACACCACGATAATCAAAGAAAACTGTCAACATGGCCTTGATTTTCGATCGACTTTGCCTTCTTGGTCTTTTCGGGCTTGCTTCACCTTTGGCACGATATTCGCTGAATTGGTCGGTCGTTTCAGGGTCGTGTGCGTAAATCCAAATCTCATCTCCAGTAATGATGCATTTCAAGTGGTCCTTATAGTCAGACAGCAAAGTTTCACATGCATCAACGCGACTTTTTTTCCAAAAAAATGAGCGATTTTGGCACCAATCGAGACTTGACGAGTTTGAGAACCAAAACATCCTTCAAAATGGTTTGGGCTGAACCAAATCATATTCCAACACTATTAGAGAGGTCTTTAATTGTCAATCGACGATTTTCAAGCACCAAATCTTTGATTATTTGGACGTGGCCCTCGTCGGTAGACATTGACGGTCGTCCAGAGCGCGGTTCGTCTTCGACGCGTTCTCGGCCCGCTTTGAACTCGTTGTACCACTTATAAACGTTTTTTGTGCCATAGTTTGATCACCAAAGGCCTTCCGCAACATTTTCAACCTGTCTGCTCAAGAGTATTCGTTCCTCCAACTAAATATGAAGCAAGTTCTTTGCTCAACAAAATCACCCAGTGTAAAAATCGAAAAAATTCATTTTTGGTTGTTTACAAAAACACGTGTAACTCGGAGATAATTGAACCTTTAGACAAACAGGCGCTTGGCAAATGTAATAGACAGTCCTACCAACCTAGAAAAAAATACCCGCCTTCCTTATCCCCAGGAGTTTTAGATGGCAATTTCCTCTTACTTTTTGATCACATATACAGGAATACACATATACCTGTATATACATTATGTCCATTCAAATATGAGCATTGAGAATTTCTACGGATTAAAACACATATTCCTTCGTTTCGTATCCATATTTCGGTTTACAAAATCTATTTCATGAATGGTTTGAAGATCTCATTATTAAGTATGATTGTTATCATCCCTATGTTCATCCAAGCTGTGTATTTTTTCGGGTACCAGATCTTTCTGGGAAACCATAATCGGCACAGGGAAAGGAACCGGGGGCCAGGTCCTTTCCCTGTGCCAGAATTGAATATTCACACGCCGTCGGGCTTAGTACTGGATGAACTCTACCATCACCTACCCAACCGACCGTCGGGATGAATACTGTGTGTTATCATCCCATAAATTATTTTAAGCACGCTTTTAGAGGCCACATTTCATTTATAACATTTTTTCTGGTTCCCAAGAGAGCTGCTTGAAAATTGGAATCATACGTGATTCTCAAGGGAAATAATTTCCAAAGTCAACATTAAAACAAGAGATGAATTACTTTCCCAGTGTCACCATATGCTTGCTAACGATAAATTCAACTTGCCATTACAATTAGTGTCGTCACTTCCCTTTTGGAGATTGGTTGCAAAATTGAGACGCTGGCACCTTTATTAATGCGTAGTTTACTGATAAGTGCATTTGAACGGTTTTATGCAGAACGATTAAATTTTCGTGAAAATTATTTTTACGTAAAAATTATGTTTTCCGTCAAATGAACTCTTCGATTTTGGTGATAGATATGTAATATCCGTCTGGACATAAAGAAACCAGTTGTCTTCAAGTGAAGGCATATTCCATGATTCAGAACTTAGTGGACAACCATGACAATTTGGGGGGGGGACTGCCCCGTTTGAAATAAGAGTGAATTTCAAACGTACTTAGAATTTATTTGA
Source organism: Hetaerina titia (assembly GCA_037158775.1). Lineage (NCBI taxonomy): Eukaryota > Metazoa > Arthropoda > Insecta > Odonata > Calopterygidae > Hetaerina > Hetaerina titia. Next base: position 9,321,585 of record CM073771.1, read on the forward strand.
AATGAATCAGTACATTCACTTACCAAGATCTAACATTCTCTTTGATTAAGAATTGGGATCGATATGATGTTTTTGGAAAACTTCAACTAACACGAAAAGTTTTATACAAATATTACAGTCTTGACGCCAGCAATCACGGCAAAGAGCCATAAGCTAGTGAGGGAACGAACACTATCATCCTTGCATTCATTCTGTTAAATCAATATTTAATGAAAATTATTGATCACACACCATCCTACCCACATTTCATTTCATCACAATCCGTCAACAATGTCCGAGGGAATTTGTGATCTGTTTGAACTCTTTTTATAGTCCGGGCTCCTTACAGAAGGAAACTATCGCCCTCTTGTCTTCCGAGGCACGTAGGCATAACTATTGGCTTTCCTGCGATAACGAGACCTGCAGGCCATTAGGCCCACCTGCCGAACTCCTTACAGTAGGACGCCGCCTAACTGACTGCCACCATGACGCAGGCAGCACACACTTGCACACGCGGCAACACGCGTCGATCGCGTGAATTTTTTCCTTTCGTGGATCACGACTCGCAATCAACTGAACCGAGGCAACTGTTGAATAAACTGCTGGCATCCTTTCAGCCGTCTTTCTTCTTTGCTCCCCTTACCTTTACTGAGGCCTTCCGGACATACCAACCGGTTATCCGAGAGAGAGAAAAAAAATAAAGCAAACAAATGGAAAAAAAGACCGATATCATTTGATAGGGAATAAACTCCTACCTACCTCCCGTTTCCATTTTCGTCCCACTATCCGTTTAGTCCTTCCAGCGTCCCTTCATATAGGAATATCCCTTAAGACTCGCCCGACCAAAAAAGGGCGACACGCATAAAAGGGAGCGGAACCTATCGAGTCAAATGGTTACGTACTTTTTTCATTTTTTATCTCCCTCCCCGGCAAAATTTTTATTTCGTTTCCACACACCCGCGCAGAAGAAGCGGCCGTCTCGATCTTTCTGCGCTAAAGACCTCAGCCCCGCCCTCCCTCTCCTCCCATTTCTCGAGCCGAACGGCAGGGAAAAGAGACTGAGCGAGAGGCACCGCCACGGGAAACGAGTCGTCTGGGAGTGTGTGCAAGGGAGAGGAAATAGAATTGGAACAGCAAATAAAAAAGAAATGGGTGGAGGAGTTGGTGGGAGAGGGACATTGGAAAGAGTGAGGATTGTCTGTGGGGTGAAGAACGTGGTAACGAAACAGTTCCGGGGCACGTATATCATATCACCACTAAATCGTGGAGACCCTCGTTTTGTGCGATACCCTGAATACCCCTTCCTCCCTTGTGCCCACCCCTTCCCCCTCCCCCTTCTAACCCTGGGGAAGCCGCGCAGCATGCATGTCGTGGGTGGACGGAAGTGTCCTGGAGGAAGCTCTGGAACATGGGGTTGCCTGTCCCATTCCGATTTAGCCTTCACGCTAATATTTGTGCTGCGGTAACCTTTTTGTGGGCATCTAATAAGTAACTCATCGATCGATGTTTGTGTCTAGAGCCGTCCAAAGTTTACCAATTTATCCAGCTCGTAGCCCTCTGTGCGCATTAGAGATCGGGATGTTATCCGACAAAAATCAGAGCGATGATTCACTATGGATGTACGAGATGTAAAAGTTTCGAAGTAGACGCCGTGATCAATCAGTCCGTAATTTTGTGCGATGGTAGACAGTTCGTTGTCATTTGTGAAGTTTCTTGAGCGCGCGCTATGATTTTGATCTTGTTACAGTAGCTGATGCAAAACGAGAGTTTATTAGGCAACTAAGTAGGTTTCCTGGTTGAAATAACGTTAAATATCGTTCAACAGACCCACCTAAAATCAAAGATTTATAATTTTTTGATTTCTAGAAAATCGTGGGAAAACAAAAGGTAGCTCAAGGAAGATTCCAGCCCTCAATTGAATAAATTTTACACATGTAAATATGCAGTTATGGTTTAGCTTCATATTGTCCTCCCCGTTCTAAAGAATCTTAGATAGGTGAGTTTAAAGACTTTTTCATTTTAAAATATGCAAATAATACTTAGCAGAAATTAACTAACTTGGAAATGTAAACTTTATGTCGTTTACTGCCAAATGAGACTTTCTACAGTTTGCCCATAGACTCGCTCTCTGTATACATTATATATCTTATAAAACTTAAACCTATTGTGGACATTCAGTTGCTTTGGCCTAAGTTAGACACCAGTAAAAATAATCTAACTATCAAAAGCAGCCTTTTTTATTGTTGATTATTTATTTCGCACTATTATGTGAATATTAATGCCTTTAATTAATATATTTGCATCATTAACAACTTTATGGTTCCCGAGATTTTCGGGTATAAACTTTAGTAATTCTAACCTTTTTATCGTTGAACGGGTTTGATTTTCGGCCAAAGTTTTCTGCTATACAATACATTATTATTTTGTTGGGGGGATCGGAATGGAGCGGTCGCTAACATACAGGTTTCTCGCTTAGAGGGCCCAGGTTCGATTCCTAGGGACAAGAAATATTTTTCATCGGTATCCCGATCCCTGCCTGAGGTGCTTTGTGGAGAGCACTCTGAGTGAGTACGACGTCCGTCGGATGGGACTTTAAACTGCGAACCTCTTGTCGCGTTTCGATAAAGGTAGGCTAATGCCGACGCCGAGTTTCTCTCCCCCTTTGCTTTACCATCCATACCCGATGGCGCAAATGATCTTAGTTGTCGGTCGCCTCCCCTAAAAAACGACTACTACTTATTTTGATAGATAATACGTTATAGGTAACGTTTAAAATGTCCGTATGTTAATTTGAAGTAACCATTTTTCTCTTTAGCAAAACGCTGTTTCAACGAGTTTTCTATAGTTCTCCAAATATTAGTTGGCGAGTCCTGGTGACTGACACTGCTTTCACTGTTTGAGGAAAATTGTAATGATAAACAAAACCTATGGGCAAAAATAATTGATTAATTGAATTTGATGGCAGGTGGAATAACACCGCCAAGCAAGTTGTCTTATTATTCCACTAAGACGTGACGCATGAATCTCGATATAATGCGGAAATCAACTTTGAAGGTCAATGGTCTTTAAATTGATTGTAATTTTCTCTTAAATTAGTTTTATTTAAGAGTTTTCCTGTCAGCTTGGAATGGTTTATTCACTAACTAGAGTGATTTAATGCATTTATTCACTAACTAGAGTGATTTAATGCATTTATTCATTTAAATTAGTGATTTAAAGCATTTCTTAATCATAATATTTGACGATAATGTTGGAGTAACCGACTGTGGTGGTGAATGTTTTACCCCCAATTAGGTTTGAGAAATTTTTTTCCTGCTACGAAATTGTGGAAATCATTTGTCAGTAAATTCACCCTCTACGGCGATTCCTAACTATTTATAGCTTAATTCATATGCAGTTCGATTGATTCAATACACGGCGATTGGTCAATTCCTGCAAGTTCTTTGTGTTATGGTTACCAGGAACACGGCATCACCTTCCGAAAGTGTCGAGAAACACTTTTCCGACTCATTCCCCCCCGTACTGGTTGCGACGCGCCGTGGACCACCGGTGAGCGGAAGATGTTGGTGATCCTGTTTCAAAGAGTGGTGAAAGGAGAGGAGACGCCGTCAGGGAAGGAGCGGAGGGTGGGTGGACTGGAGAGGGAGGGCGTCCCCTCGGGAGTGAGGTGGTCGCTTAGAGGGTGGGTAACCATTGACGCCGCGTGTCCCTAATGGTCGTAGTCATGGCGACAGGCCCGAAGGGGCGCCTTCTTTCCTCCCGATCGACATGGATTCCACCGAAGACGGGCGAAAAGGGGACGCGGTATGAGAATGAAAAGGGGTGCACATGGTCTGGAAGGAATTGCAATTTGACCCTTCCCGACTTCGCTCCATCCCGCGATACCTTCATCTCCCTTCGCCCTTAGGGGTGTAAAATAATTCACCCGAACGGCGTTGTAAACTTATATTAAAATTCTGGCTCAATGTCTTGTCGATAAGCACTGCACTGGAAGTACTCATATATTATAAAAGAAATGATTAATCCCATTCTGTTGAGGGATTTAGCTGACTCTTCCCTTGTCCGGCTTGGCTTAACGCAGCGAAAATGTCAAGGGAGACACTTTTTCCGGAATACTATTTGGTGTTCTCGGATTATTAAGTTCTGAAAAAAAAAGGAAAATATCGTTGCAATATTATAATATAATATATCTTTCAGGAGGGTTAACAGTTAAAATTCCTATCCCAGGGACTTAAAATCTTGTCTGTACACTCCACTTGAGAGTCGAAATACTCGTCCGTAAGGTCCGTTGGTGAATTTCACTTGGAAAGTTTTCTCTTTAGCAAAACGTTTTTTAAAAAAATATTTCTATATTTCTGGAAATGCTAGCTAATGACCTCTGGTGACCGACTAGTTTTCACTATTTGAGTAAAATTGTGATTAATCCCAAAATCTTTAGAAAAAACAAAATTGTATGGTGCTTATTTCATGGTAAATGAACTTTATCCGCCGACCAAGTTGCCTCACTTTTTTGCTAAGACGTGATGCTTGAATCTTGTGGTATCAACAGTTACCAATCAAAAACTTTATTTGCCATCGCTCTTTCTTCAGATTATCTCCCCACTATCTTCTGAGGTAGCTTCTCCAATTCATTTTAAGTTATTGCATGTAAGGAAATGTCATATTTGTATTCCGTGCAATATTTTATTCGCCTGCATTCGGCTGTAATGCATGCGATAGATTGACTTTTATTCCTTTCGGGGCTTTCCGCCCATTTCTTCTCTTGCTGGCCAATTTTCATTTTTGGTCCGTTTTGTTCATTTTATCTTCTTACTAATGTGTGTCTTCAAATTTAAATTGGGTCGAATCTTCTCTTTAGTTCTCGTGCATTTATTGTAGCCTCAGTGCCATTTAATGGTATGCTACGTACACAGTTTTAACGTAGTGTTTCGTTATTTGCACTCCAGATCTATAAACGTCATAATTATATTTTGAAGATATGCCAATTTTTTGGGATATCCTCATCACTATTCCTTACTAACTTCTACCATCAAGAAAATTATTCCAGTTTTTGTTGCTCTTTCGACTTTCCCTTGACTTTTCTTAATTTTTAAATGCCATTGTTTTGGACACTCTTGCGTGAGTGCTCGCTTTGTTGAAAATTTTTGTTTTTCTTTGATGATTTATGCCCAACGGTGATGGAAATCTTTGGTCGTCAGCTGTACCTTTTCAGCCAAATTTTCCGTTTTATTTTCAAATATCATTATTTCTCGTACTTGTTGTATTTTTAATTTTGTGCGTATGCATGTGTGAATAGGGGTTAGGTGGAAGAACGGAATATAGACTCTCCATTTGGTCCCAGCCAAGTCGTAAAATAAATTAAAAAATACTTCTTGTTGACTAAAATGAGGTTATTTGAACCTCCAGTGAAATTAACTATTACCAAATTATATTTCTATATGAAGATACCCTGTTGATGATTTATGCTGAAAATATGAATATTTCATAGTTGTTTACATTTTTCTGTCAAACTTGAGGTTTTGTAATATTTTTAGACGGAATAACCTCAATCATCGATCTATAACTAATAACAATCACCTTTATTCAATATATATTTTTAATTCAGCACTTTGATTGAGACATTAGTTTCTTTTCCCTCCAGTTTTGCTACTAAAATTTGTGGATGATTATTTTTCACTGGAATATTTTAAAGTTTTGATGACTATGCGAATATATCGACCTTTTTGATGTTGATCACATCCGGAAATTATTAAATCATAATTTTATGCAGTGTTTTTTTCAATTTTCATGGAGAACATTGACTATCGCTACTTTTCAAACTATTGAAAAAATGTAATTAAAAAAAAACAGAAATTTATTAGAATACATTTTCCAGCAATATTAAGTAAGTTTTAGATTTTAGCATTTTTTCGTATACGAAAGTTATGAGTACGTCTTATGTCAAATTTATTCGTTTAAAAATACTGACTTTAACTAAACTTTGCCTTATAAAGTATAAAATTAGAATGAAACGTTTTGAGAACTCTCATCCTCTCTCATTAATTCCCTGGATATTTTCAAAATCATGCTTAAAGTGCATGGCCAGAATTTGTAAACCCAAATTAAATTCCTCAATACTTATCTTTTTTAGTTCTTATTGGAAATTGTATTCTATTCTGGATAAATTAATAAACAGTCAAAAGAACAACAACCTAAAGAGGCATAACATTGTTCTTTCTGTTTTCAAGATACATTTAAATTCATCATGTTGCTGCGGTCTCCATTGTTTCGGGCTAAACTTTGTGGAAGTTCATGATCATTAAATGTAGAACACAATGTATATATCCACTGTTCTTTATTCTAGTACAACTAGTTCAACGCTTAGGCGTCATGACGCCTAAGAGTTGAACATGTACATATACATTGAATATACACTGTGTTCTACATTTAATGATTGCTGCGGTTGATTAAAAATATTTAAAAAATAATAAATTCGTAACACATTTTTTCGGGTCTTCCAGAACAGCTAAGATATTGTTCCTTGATCTCATTTAATTAAAATCTTGATGAAATATCAATTTAATCCAATCCATATTGAAATTGAGATAAGAGAGTGAAACAATGTTCAGTGGATGCTTAGTGGAAGTTCTGTCTGGATATAATGTGTCATGTTAATGGAAATACCATGTTAAAAATGCGTATATCCTCTTGAAAAGACATTTCGTTCGATGAACATTTTGAATAAATTTCAAGGTCTTTTTTCGTGGGCGGTTGCTGTTGAGTGAAAGGGGAGGGAGAAGCATTTCCAAAGACCCCGAGGGTTGGCAAAAACAAAGCATTTATAATTTAGTTTGGGAGGTGTATTTCAAACAATCCCCATTAAATTCTTTCAATTACGTCCACTGCTGATTAACAACGATGCCCACGTTATTATCACAGCTAATTGGTTAAAACCGCTGAAGCTGCCGCTTTTTTTTGGGGAAAAATGAGAAGTCCACAAGTTTCAAAACGTGAGAGGAAACTTTGTTAGACCGGAAGGTTTCAAATCGTCAAATTTAAAAAATTATCATATTTAAATTTCATAATTCGACAGCATTAATATGTTCTGCTATAATTATTTTCAATCGGTTAACCTTATTCATATAATTTATTATGCTTAGCTTTAGGGAGAGCTGACATTTGGAGTGCTGATTGCATATTAGAGCCAGCATATTTTTTTTAAAAATCGGTATGTGAGCATAGGATATCGGTGTGTTTGTGTTTCAGTTCAGTATTGGCTACATATGGAGTTAGCCGGTTGGAAACTCAAATTTTAGTAAGTTGCTGTATGTCCAGTAAACTAATATTTTGTAAGCATAGAATGCAGAGATAGCGAACTACTTGTTCACTTTAATCCATACTAAAAGCCATCGGATGTCAGACCTAAGATACACAATATTACCATAGTACAAAATTAATATAATACTGTTAATTTTGTACTATGGTTATTTTAAACCACCTACTATGAATTTTGAAAACTAATATTTTTGGATTAGTTTTCTCTCCCCAAAGGAGTTTTTCTTGATAATCTTATAAAGACAGATAAAAAAATATGAAAAAGGTTTAGGGACTAACAAGGAGGAGAAATGATAAAAAGTTCCTCCTCTTTATTTTACCTTTCAATATATACAAAAAATCTATTACATGTTTTCCAGAAGCCATTATGTACGAATAACAAATTCTCATTTAATTAAACTTTAATAAATAAATAAAAGATTAATGTCATTATTAATGTTCAGCTAAATTGAAAAAATCATAGCAAGATGAAACATGTCACTACCATAATTTCACTTTGGTACTTATTAGCAGTTTTAATATTTAGCGTCGAAATTACATACATGTCGATAGAAATTACTACAGCCTTAAACTGATCGATTTGGTTCATATCCGTAAATTAATTCACTCTCGTCCACAAATATTATAATCTATGCGATTATTCCATCCATAACATCGGCATGATTTAAAAAAATCAGGTTGGCATAGTGAAAACTAATAAATCGAGTATATTATCAAACGATTTTCAGTAAAATATTCGTTTCCCTAGTTAGTTTTTTTTGACGACCGGTCACCAATTACAGAATCAGGGAAACATATTTAAACTAATGAAATTAGCAACTCCTTTATGAGGAAGTAATGTATAGAACATGAGCATCCTTCATTCTAGAAGGATTACCCGTTTTTTAGTAGAGTAGATTATCAATTTATTTCCATTGCCATTTAACGGGGGAAAATTTATCAATCTCAAAATTTGTTTGTAACGTAATAATAGATTATTTCCTTAATCTTTCCTCGGATCGCTTCTCCGATTATATGATATTGTGTTCGAGGATATCTCATATTATTTTCCCTGTGCATTAATCCATTTGTCTGTTTTGCATTAGATACATTGACTGTTTTTCACTCCATCGCACTACCTACTCCGATTGATAACTTCCCTTGTGGCATGCACTGTCTAGTCGAGTGCCCGATACGCGTGCCATTTTAGATGAACCAGTTGTGTTTGACTTGCTTTTACCGAATAAACCAGCTTCATTCTCGGTCTACGCCGTTTCTATTTGCCGCAGGATCCAATTGCCCGGTTCAGCGAAGACACACACCCAACCATTGCCGATGCTACCTTCCCGTATGCGCATAACATGTAGATGTATGTATATCCGCGGACTGATTGCCACCCACAAATGAGATGGCGCGTCGTCGACGGTCACTCACTCCCGCTCGTCGAATTTAATTCCTCATTCATCCCCTTCTCCCAGTACAAATCATCCCTCCTAACCGTTTCGCGATCCCCCCATACGCGCGCTCTTTACCCCTCGCGCCCACCCCCCCTCGCGCCCACCCCCCCTCAACACAGCACTCCCCTCCACTCACTCCAAACCTTCCTCTGGACCCTTCACTCTCGTTTCCCTTCCCCCCCCCCTCTAAACCAGACAAACACAACTCGAGTGGGACATCCCCAAGCACAAAGGTCGCTTCATCAACCCCTTGTCCTCCATTAATTAGTCCCATTTCTTTACTTATGGAGTGGTATTCTGTCACCGCGCTCCGCAGTTTGGGCTTGAGAGGAGAAGGGAGGGTAGGCATTGGTGGAGAGGAGAGGCGCATGAACCCTTCCTTTCTGCACACCGCCTCTTTGTGCTTCTCTGCCGCCTCTGCCCATATCTTGCCCCCTCTCCAGTCACTAACCCCCACCCATCCCACTGACCTTTCTGTTGCTTTGCATTTTAAGGACGCAATCAGTAGTCCGAAAGGGCAGGGTGCTCATCATCTTTGCTGGCCCTTTACCGGCCGATTCCTTAAGTTAATAAATACATTTAACGTAATTGCAGGGTACAAAATTTGAGACAAAGAGCGTAGTACAAATTAGTAGAGGACAGAGTAGCAGTTCGAAGTAGTGCATAGCACAAAGTACACAATACAGAATTCAGTACAAAGTACCGAATGTGGTTGTAAAAGTAGAGGAAGTAACGTTGGGTAAGGTCTGAGGATTTCAATGTGGTTTTATATCGATGGGGAATTAATGGTTATCTTTTTGCCTGCCCATGAGAAATTTCCATTGATGCACGAAAAAAGGGCTACTGAGCACTTTTTTTTATTTGGAGAAGGCACTTTACGCTAGCCTCGGAAAAAAATGAAGGAGAGAATTCAGATAAACGGTGAAAACTTAATTGTGTATTAAAAAACGAGAAAATGAAATAATTCCCAATCGTGAGTGATTAGAGCTGGAGTTTCTGGTCTTTTAAGTGAAGCAGGTGTTTTGCAAACGATTTTTTATATAATAATTTTTCCTTGCATCGACTATTAGCTTTTAGCACCGCTTACTCGAGGGACTATAGCGAAACATGTTTGTGAGTTTAATGGATTCCTAATTCACTCTCCTTTTGGTTTTCATGTCATATGGGGTTTATTTATTAATGCGTAATTGTGAAAAGGGGATTGCGGAAAACTCCGGAGAAATCGTTTTCCTGACAGAATACTTCTTTTATCGATTACGACTGAATTTGCTTGCACGTCCTGACAATATTTGTTTTGAGATCCTGCTTCAAATAGTAAACTTATCCAGAATCAACACAGAAATGTATCATTTAATTCTCTTTTCGATGAAATCCTTCATAGCTAATTATTTAATTAGCAATAGCCATGTGAGAGAAAAATAGAATAATTTCATTTTATTTTCCAAGGCATAGAAGAATTACAAAATACTTTTTATGGCTTCGGTTTAAGCAGTTCAAGAGAAAGGGACCCATGCAGAGGTTATAGGTAGCGATTAAGAATTGAAAGCGATGAGGTCAAGTTTATAATGGTGATAGGAAGGTATGGTCTCCACTCTAACGAAAGGTACATAAACATTCAAATCTTGCCTACTTGGTCGGTGTAATTCACTCATTACTCACTCAAAGCTTTATCTTTGTAGGAAGCTCATCAGATATTATTCACCGGACAAATATTTTTGCCTCCCGTTCGGGATTGTGTTCTAAGCTCCAGAATGATATCTTTTCCATAACAAGAGGTTTACCCGAGTTATATAAGTGATAGCCCTATTTTGCTTTTTAAACCGAGTGCTATAGCATGCTATTTGATATCCGTCTCTCAAATTGGTAATCTTAAAAATTAGGGCAGTTACCTTTCTCTTTCTTCTTTTCCTCGCATTATACAGTGTTAGGCTCCAGTAATATGCATTCAAAGTCGGCATAAAGATCTGATCCAACTCCAGAATCACTATCAAAGTACAACATTTTCGTTTCCTCTACACACTGCTTCCGCTATCTCCATAAACCTCATCGTATCATCCGAATTCATTGGACCAAAGTAATTGCTTGGTAAATAATGGAACGAATGTTTATACTAAAATTCATCCCTAAATTGTCGGCAGTGGCGCGAGTTCACTTCGACAGAAGAATGAAACGCCATTTAGGAATACATTTTTTTCGGAAATTTACACTCGATTGCATTCATAAGCGATTCTCGTGAAAAAAATAAATCTTTCACGGTTCGAATGCTAGGGCATTTTTATGACTAACTTCCAAGAACTGTTGACCGAGGCGATTTTTTTATCGCTGGATGTGGTAGGAAAAAAATAATCTTATCGGGAAGGCGCTTGAGCGTGAGAGCGATGCTTATTGATATCGGTGGCATTGGCCCCAGCGTGGATGCGCGAGAAATGCCAGCGGAATTTGGCACACGCGGCCGCGAAAAATGTAGCAGTGGATATTCACGTGGAGGCCAAGAAAATGACGAATAGATTGCCAAGTGACACTATTTTGTAATAAATGCTTTATTTTGTCTCCTTATTACTTCAAGATAATATGAATGTTAGTGTTCACTGTTTCATTAACCTCCCCTTTAACTTTTCGTTAGATGGGGTGGTTTTGAGCTAGAATCTAAGAGGATTTCTACAGCGCATAAGTTGAGCCTTATATATTATATGTTGTAAATATAATAAAAGCACTCGAAATAATTGTCGGTGCCTAAAGTGTTGAAATTACTAAGTCGTCAATAGTTAATAATTTTTTAGGAACATATTACCTATTTAATTTCGTGTAACACCCTTCTGTTTACTGTAAACATGGAGTCCATATGTTTTACTTCGGTTGAAAAAATATTAAAACATTTAAAAGAAAAAGCTTATTTTCTTACAGTGTATGAATGATAGAGCCCAATGGTTTACCTATTTGTGCCATTTGGAATAGAAGAGGATTTGTCGCCCTTCTTTAGCCTCCTTATTCTCAATTTTTTGTTTTCCTGTTCTGAGATCATGGAAAAATGTAAAAAAATGCCGCGACCATAAAATTGATTGGCACTAAGTGATTCGAAAGAAAAAAGCCAAAATAAATAATAAATCAAACTTACAACCACTCGACCACTAGGGTGTGTTACGAAATAACTTTTATTCTTGTGAATCGCATTCACGCACACACTCAGGGTTTGCAAGGATCCCTCCAATGTCAGTGATCCGTCAATCACACAAATAAATGAAAATTATAAAAGGATGCAATGAAACAGACACGACTTACGTGATTTTAGTTCCTTAATTTTGTTTGTGTGCTTGACGGGTCCCTGCCATAGGAGGAATCCTTGTAAACCTTGAATGAGTGAGTGCGTGGGATTCACAAAGGTCGGATACACCTGAGTGATTGCGTTTTTACCGAGGTCCCTTATTTTCCGTTTTGTTATTTGTGTGATTGGCGGGTCCCTGTTATAGGAGGAATCCTGGTAAACCCTGAACGTCTGAGTATTTGTAAATCGCAAAGGTCCTTGTTTTCGAGCACACCTGAGTGATTGAGTGAATGAGCGTTCGTACATCCGTGTTATAATTTTATATTAATCTGTGTGATTCACGGGTCAGTAGCATATGAGGGATCCTTGTAAACCCTGTCTGAGTGAGTGTGTGAAATTCACAAAGGTCTAACACACCCGAGTGACTGTGTATTCACGTAAATCGTGTTTGTTTCATTACATCCTTTTATGGTTTTCATTTATTTGTGTGATTGATGGGTCACTGACATAGGAGGGATCCTTACAAACCCTGAGTGTGTGCGTGAATGTGATTCACAAGAAAAAAAGTTATTTCGTAACACACCCTAGTGGTCGAGTGGTTGTAAGTTTGTTTTATTATTTATTTTGGCTTTTTTCTTTCGAATCACTTAGTGCCAATCAAGTTTACGGTCCCGGCATTTTTTTGTTTGAATTGATTCACGACCTTGTGTATTTAAATCATGGGAAAACCTACAAAGTTTTTATCTCAAGTTAATAGTTCTCACATTGAATTAAAAATTTCAAAGTCACACTTTTATATACTTACAGGGGTAGTGAAATCACAGATTTCGAATTCCTTGAAATTTAAAAATGTCCAGTAAAAGTGTGTCCAGTGAAGGCTCAATTTCTTTCTCCTGATTTCAGTGTACCAGTGATAAAAATACTCAAATATTGTACCACTCTGGAATAATGTGAGTTGCATTTTGCTTAAGTCCCTCTTTCAATCATTATAAATTGTAAAACATTTCTCCATCGCTTATATTGTTGGAAAATAATTGGAATTTTCCTATTACCATATCTGTAAATTATTTTGCAAGGGTTTCAATTTGGTTAGATCTATTAAGGTTAACAAAGTAACGGAACCCTCTTCTACCTTTAGGACACGTATTCAATTTATTAACCAAAATACCACAAAATTTCAATGATATAAATATTTAGATTAAACAAGAAAACTTTTGAAAATATAATGTAACGGCCGCTGAAACTACAGTACATGAGTGCAATGTTAAGCATATTGCTGGATATTGTTCCTCATCGAGTACTAGTTTACCGCATTTGAATAGAGTATTTTGCACCCTAAGCATTAGCAATATACAGTTGTCGATATTTGTATACCTAGAGGCCTACCCAAGGTTTTAACATGAAAATTGTTGACTTTTAATACATTTTTGTATATTTAGGATGGAAAAACATTTTAACCTCCGACATGAGTCAGCACTGTCTGTAGCCATTCAGTTAGTTTTGTTAGATTGCCTGGAGTGCATGCTTTGATTAATGTTTTCCACAATTGTAAGGACTATTGAATTTTTGGTATTTATCTTTGCAATGACAAATGTAAGACATTTTGACCAGAGATTTAACCTCTTTTTCGAGATGGGTGAAGGGTAATATACACTCGGTACAAAAAGGGAAGTATTATAACACTATTTATGAGGGGTCATGTTACTAGCCAGTACCAGCATATCAAAATGGCTTTAGACTACAGCATTCCGTATTTAACTTCCGCATTTATCAACGAGTCGCCTTCATGACTTGACAAACGTTTTCATAATGATGCCAAAGTCAACGTGTGTGAAAAATGCCCATCTATGTACTCGTGAAGCAATGTTTATAGCGTCATTAACTAACCGAGATTTGAAGGAACAGCATGTCATATTTTGGGATTGAGTACTCAAAAGTCGGAACCAGAAACAAGGATTGATTTTTGATACTTGAAATCTGTTATTTTATTCGCAACGCCAAAGGATGAAACATAATAGTCTCTATTTAAACACTATTAATGCGCACTTTGAGCTCTAATAGTTTGGAATGATGTATGACAAAGAAGAACGAAGATCATTATGGAATATTAATATTTATAAAATATCTTTATGCTAGGTATGGTGAAATGGGAGAAGAGGGGTTTGTTGGGAGAAATCCTATGGAGGTAGGAAAAATGGATGAAAGGCGTATTGATCGGCAGTGGGATGTTGAAGGCGGTAATAGAGGGGAGAATGTTAGCCAAACAAGGAAAGGGCAGGCATAGGATAGGGATGTTGGACGGGATGAAGGAAGTACACAGAGGTTAAGAGGGACCTGATGTAGAGTATGTTGTTCGATTGCGTTTTGTTAGGAGTCACAACATATTTATTTAACAGTTGTGCCCATCCAGAAACCTTCCATAACCGGTAGATTACCTTACAAATCTTTATATTTTTAGACTATATCCTTAATATTTTTTCCGAATCACTTTCTCTCACTTTTGACCCCACATTTTAGTATCACATAAAGAACATCGCTAAAAGTTTTAAAATACAATTTTATTTTCTGTTAAATGTTGAATGGGGAAACGTTATTCTGGTCTGTTTAGTATATTGTACGTTCCCTAATTATTCGTTTATTGGCATTAAACAATGGATTTGGCCAAACGCTATTATTAACGCCATTGCTGTGAAAGGCCTTATTAAAGAAAATCAATTTTCAAATGTTAACATTAAATCAATACAAGCCAAAATTGCACAAGTTGTCTTATGAAAAATATGCCAGAAATAATAAATGATGTCATCTCAATTTCCTGTCGAAAATCTGACGCAGATTTGTTCAGAGGCCAATGTTTTCTAAAAAATATTGAATAGAAAAACGTTTTATGTGAAACAGTTACTTTTTATTGAAGAGTTGAGTGGGTTTATGAGGAGGACGCCAAGTGGACATTAAATCCCATGACATTTGTGAATGCCATGCTATCTTTTGTGTGTCCTATGAGAGAAATGCCCTTAACAATAAAATTTGCTCACCGCTTTAGCTGAAATATTGGTATATCATCTATTACATGAAATGCTGTTTTTACTTAAAATGCGCGTCTCTGACTTCACAATTACATTTTTAACATTTAGAGGAATCTCCGAATGATACATCTCAGACAACGCTGCAGCACAGTGTCGCAGTATCAAATATTCATAGAAAAAATCCAAAATTTTCGCGAATCCAGAGTTCTTCAATGGAACTTAATAAAAGTATAGGGATGTCAACAAAAGAACGATAACAGTTCTAACTTTCGATGAGCAATTAGTTCGCAAAATTTGTTACATTGAGTAAATTTGCTCAAAATTTCTGTTGTTTGTTTTTTGTTGAAATTTCATGGAATTTAATTTTTGTGGAAAGGTTGCGGAGTATTTCAGCTCTTTTCTGATGGTTTTAAAACCTCAATGCAACGTGCATTTAGGGTTTTACATGTGTTATAAATCAAGATAAAAAAATTATAAATAACTCCAAACTCGCATTAGTCGGATATTCACATGAGATTCTGTTGAAGCCGCATTATTGTGAACGAGAAACATCCTGGCCCATTCACTCCCCTTTAGGTATAAATAAGATAGGTCTGGTAATGACGGAAAATTTCCGACGCTGAATATAGATTAATTATATTCAATATTATTATTTGCTGATCTCTCTGAAAAAATCTTGAGGGAAAATAGAAACAAAACTCGGGATCTCGAATGCAGGTGAGGATGTATAATGGACATATTATGAATCAGTTAGCAGTTTAGCATTGCCCATGAATTTCATAGCGTCCTGCATTCGTACGTCGATAAAGGGTTACCAAGGTAAACCTTGTAGTACGAATATATTAGAACTTGTGGTGTTTTTAGAAGAGGTTTTGTTTAACGATAGGCATATCGATTCTTCCTCATTGAGCATAGTTTCTCTTCTACCGATAGTGTATCAGAAAAAATAAAACCTAACCCTGCCCGGGTCTCTGGACTAATGATTGAGATATCTTTGAAGGGATTGAAAATGATTGAAAGTTATAGTCTTACGCTTGAAGGGTACATGGAATGTGGATTCTGTTTAGGATTGGTGATGATATAGAGGATGATACAACCTTACGATGTCGTGAAACTTAAGCCTAATGTTAAGCTCCACCAAAGGATGTCTTTCCTTAGACACGTTCATCAGGGATTACCTACGACATGAAAAATCTTGTCCAAATTTTTTTTGCCTGGAATATTTTTTTCATTCATTTTCGTGAGCAGTCCGGCTTTTTCATTTAAAGACTGAGTAAATTATTTTAGTTTATCGTCCACGTCGGTAAGCAGACGATTAGTTCCTTTTGAGTGCTACCACATGATTCGTGGGAGATGAGATTGCAAAATGGAGAATAAGAGGGAATGACGTAGGTTGTAATGTAAAACTGACTATTGCAGAAGGGTAGGCAGTTTTAGTTCCTATATGTTGTTGTGCCTAAAGTTGGTTTTGGTTGGTTGAAATTTGGTTGGTTGCATAAAAAGCGCCAAAACTTTGTTTTAGTGTCCTGAGTTGCCGCATCCAAAGTTTAAGGTCAATGTTTATCTGTATAACAATATCAAAATGAAATTATATGGAAATATTAACTTTACAAATTATATTCTATTAACGTGAGTTTTACGCAATAATTTCTTCTTGCATAATTTTAGTAGCTTTCGAGGAAATTTTACCACGCTATACTTTTCACTAGAAAGCCTCGATGAACCCCTGTTTTTGTGATTTTTGTCAATTATATGAAAAAATAAGCCATCTTGCTCAATTGATTTTTTTCTGAACATTCAGTCATTTCAGAAACATTCATATCACATTGCGAAAGACATGCGACATGAAATTTAGATTTAGATTGAAGTTTAATCAATATGATTATCTTTTCATTTGATAGAAAAATTCGTAGAATTGACAGTATTGGAGAATTGACGTCAACAAGTTTACTTGCGCCTAATTTAATCATAGTAGTCAACGGGTGATCAAGGACTGTTTGGTACCTAAACCTATAAATGTGAAATTAATTGTTATCTCAAGTTCACGAGTCCAAGTATAGCCAAGACTAAACCATCCATGTGGAAGTTATTTATCACTAGATTTTCGAGCAGGAATAAATAAGGATAGGTGCATCAAACTCTGGATTTTTTTTCGTTTTTCGTGCAAAGTGCTTAATGTATTATTTTGCCTTTTATTCAGTTTTTTTATCATATTAATTTCAGTCAATTATTGATCATATTTTTGGAATTTAATCAGTAATTTTCCTATTATAAGTGGCACGGAAGTTATCCAAATCATGAAATATAGCGAATGTTGTGACAAAATTAAGTATGCTTTTAAAAATAAATTAATGCCTAAATAGATCTGTAGAAAGTTGTATTGAGAAATTCTCGATGAAGAAAGAAGTCTCATTAATTATAAAAATATTGACTGTGAAACTATACTATTACTGTACCTTTCCTAAGAACCGTTACTCAATTATAGTTACTCATTTATCACGATGCAGTTTCTAACCGTGCTAAATCAGTGTTCAATCACGGAACCCTCATGGTTAATTCTTTTGTCACAATGTTTCGCAGAAAACCGAAATATTTCATGCAGTTATGATCAGCATGGCTTTTAATTAATTGTTATTACATATTGGCGTAATATATTTTAATGTATTCTGTTAAAACTCAAGCAAAAACTGAATTTGTGGTTACATAGAGTAGTCGCAATAAGAATTTTCTGAAAGAGACAGGCTTTTTCACTGGAGACAGTTTAACATTGGTCAGGAAGTGATAAAGGTATTGATAATCTGCCCTGAGGAGGGCATCACTAACGTGAGACTTTGATAACAAAATGAAACTATGGAACTAGAAAAACTTTTCAAATATATCGGGTGTAATTAGCTGCGCGCCTCCTGACAAATTTGTTGAGCTCAGCCGAATGCGACCCCTGCTCTTGCCCTCACTCCTGCGTTCTTACTGCCTTACCTCAATCATCCATTCAATTTAACATTAGTTCGTGAACTTCTAGATATAGAATTGTGAATAAGTATGTGAAGTTAGTGAGTATCTGGAATAAATTATGTTGTAAATACCAATCATAAGAAATGTGGTGCAGATGCCGAGTAGGGAGTCAAAGTTGCCATTAAATTAAATAAAACAATTTTGTTTTAAATTTTTACCCTCAAACTAACTGCCAGTGACTCTTTCAACTCAAATTTGAGTTGAATATCACAGCTTTGCTTCATGACCCATCGATAACACAGGCCTACAAAAAAATTTTTTTTTTGGTGCCGGGAATCTTTGTGATGATTTTAACTATATTTGTAGAGCTGAATCCAAATATGAAATCCGTTTTTATTAAACAGGTCTACTTTTTTAGATATTGCACATCTTACCATTAGTTGTTTTAATATTTGATATATTCCGGAAAATAATTTTCAAAGTTAAATAAATCTATAAGGATACTAATTTATAACCACTCTGCGGTGTTCCTTTTATTTTCAATAAACTGTCAATAAGTTTGATGTATATTTCTATATTGTAGGCCAATGAGATAATTATTAATATAATATTCCCATATCGTCATGTAGAAGATTTTTTACGTAAGTAACAACATATCTATATCTTGAAAACTATAGCTGATAGGAAAAAACTAGTGTCATAATTAGATTCAGCACCCCAATTGTTCTTTAAATCCACATTAAAAGCTCCGGCACCAAAACCACTGTTGGCCTGTGTTATTATAACCTATAAAATGTCTAAATTCGCATTTACAGTTAAAAATATTAGTATGTAATTATTTCATTTATGAATTGCAATACAGTTTCATTGAAGGTTTTTAGCATTCACTGTGCCTGTCTTTAAATAATCGACGTCTTCTTCTACTTAATTTGTATATAGGACCATTTTCCCACAATAGTTGCTCCATTAACGGTCAATTGCAAAAATGCAAAACTTTTCGCTAATTTACGGTTACTTTAACGAGACCAGGAGCGATTTTTAAATATTTAGAGGAGAGAATCAGGAGCGGGTTTAAACCGTTTGCTCAAGTAAATTTTATGTTCTAGAGGTGATTTTTAGATCATATCCGGACGTCTTTTTTGCGATTTCTATTAATTCGCGTATTAAACGTGGATTAGTATTCGTGACAAAAATCCATTATGTTCAAATGATTCTTCTGCCATCCATGTCTTGAAATGGAATATTCGACGACGCCTCCATGGCTTCAAATGCCTGCTATTGCTTTTCTTTTATGCTTTAGTATTCTCTGGAAGATGTTAAGCGTCCATTATTTGTAGATATTCCATGTTCAATGCAGTCCATAAAATAAGCTACGGAAGTCTCAATTTTGTGGACCAGTTGTTTACTTTTAGTCGAATTACACAATGAATAAGGATTCAAATTTATTTTTAGAAAAAAGATCCCTTCGAAATGGCTTATGTATAGTTAAATAGTGTGAATAATAAACGCTACAGCGGCAATAATTTTTCTCCCTGCTTCTTTTTAATACCTTTATGTTCCTTACACCCTTCCATGCCCAATTTATCGTTCCTTGCGGATAAGGGTCATCGGAATCATTGGATTGCTGGGCCCAGCCCAGCATGAAATCATTCCCGTGATCGATTGCACCGAATACAAAGGAAAAACAATACGGCGGACCTCACCTGGAACCTTTCTTCCACATCAACGAGAATTAATTAACGTATATTCGCGCGTGTGCCCTGCAGCGAAGTGTAAAGGCTAGTCCCCGTGTTTCGTTTTGTTCGCACAACTGAGTTCCATGACGAAATGAAAAGTATTCTACATTTCATGTCGCTTTTTTATATCTAAAGTGATGCATTTTTTTGGGTTTCACGTGTCTAAATTTTTTACATCGTTGGTCTGACAAAATTAAGTATTTTATTGAGTAACAAAAATAAAAATCATGACATTTTAAGCGAAAATATTCTTCGTTTTTTTGCTCGTTCACGCGTAACGTTAGTTGAAATGTGACGTAACAGAGCGTTAATTTCAAGTGCTGGAAACCGCATGCTAACGGCACCGACGATTCGCACTCACTTTTGCTTTAACGTGTATTGGAGCTTGGGGTACAATTTGTGATACCATTGAAAGTTCAATATCTTCTAACACTGCTGCTGTAAAGCACTGAAGGAAGAGATGGTTGGTCGTAAGTTATCACTAAAAGTACTGAGATCGTGCGATGATTCAAAACTGTGAAGTATCAACGCAGGATGCGATTGTTTTTTTCCAGAACATGTAAATTTCGATGGTAGTTATCTTTTAACTGTGCGGAAGAAATTCTAGGAAAATAGAATTCAGTAGGAATAGAATGCCTAAAATTCACATTGCGGAATATTGGTAGCATGGGAGATTGACTTTCATCATTTAAAAAACAACAATTTAACCAGATTTAAGTTCCTCATACTAAATGTAGGCATAAACACAAAATATCAAATAATTAGCCATCATTCTGAGGCTAATTTTTGGGAAATTTAAGAAAACTATAGTAGACTAATGCTGATAAAATAATGTGGTGAGGAATATTTATCGTTTAGACCATTCTCAAATCTTAGAAGCTTGCATGAGGGATATTTATTTTCAATTATTGCCGTGTTGTCCTTTTCGTTGTACATTTGTTTACACTCATTCGACCTTTGAGTGATAATATTTTCTGTTTAGTCCTCGCTATTGATTTTTGAGCGTAAAAGTTAATTTTTCAATTATTACTTGGCTGGGATTTGTAGCATTCCTTTGGCATAGAGATATGCCTAAATCACGGATTCATTTTTGTATTAACGAACATTTTCCTAGGATTTGGCTCCGTGACCCTTGATAATTTCTCCGCCCATTTTTATCCTCTTCCGTCACCTCGTGTTTGTTTTCTTAGATCGTTCACTGACCTGTCTTTCGTAATTATCAGTCCCCGGGTCTCCGTAGTTTTCATCATCATGGCATTCATATCTTCGATGACTCCTTCCATCTGTCCTCAACCTTCAACTGCAATTGAAGGATACCAATTCGCATGTGACATGCTATGACACTTAGTCTACCACCACTCCACTTTCACTACTCTTCATCTGGTTGCTCCTACATTTAGAGCAGCGTTAAATTTGCTCTTTCTTTGATTACTTAGGCTCTTGTATAAATTGGTGTCTGACATTCTGGTGCCAGACTCCCTCCTTTTAATTTGAATGCGCTTCTGTCTTTTCGTATCTCTGCTATTAGTTGCATCTATGATTGATTGTCCATGGTTACCTAATGTCAGATATTTGACTCACGAGTTTAGTCATGGGAAACTGACATTTTGTTTTCGCAGATTACTCTGCGTTTTTTCTTTGCTGCTTGATTTCTTATCGCTATTTTTTCATGTAGTCACAGTAAATCGCTCTTCTTTTACCTTTTTCTAAAAGAGTTATCGTATTCCATCGTAACTAGTGCTATATCTTCCATATTTTATCACGGTTTTCAATCCATGCCCGCTAAACTGTGATGCGTATATGAATATACGCTGATATTCTGTATTTCTTGTCATGATACTTGTTCATCAGCCTCACAAGGATGTATCCGTTTCGGAATATGGATTTTTATGGTTGCCTATAGTAGAGAGTGAGTCACAGGCCTAGGGACGTCAATCCATCACTCTCATACAGTCGCCCCCTTTCAATTTCCCATTTTTTCTCACTCCATTCGGAGGGATTTTTTGTCAGAAATCCTCCTCACTCTTTCCCTGCTTTAGGAATCAAGGCATTGGATTACACTATCTTGCATTTGCATGGCTGTCAGCAGAAGTGAGCGTTGTACCCCCATTTTCCAGGTACACATGGAATTCCTGCGTTAAGTTGATACCATTTTGCATAGAAGCTAACGAGGAGGGAGGCGTAGAATTTCGAAGAGAGGTGACTATACTCTGATGATCTTGGATTAAATATGCGAGATAATGTAATTTCAACATTAGTTATTTCAAGATTATTCTTATAGATGAAAATGTGAAAGTCAAATATTTCTTCTGCGAGACTCCTCAATGATTGAGCAATGAAGTCGAAGTTTTTTTAAAATTTAGTCATCAACAATTAAAGCTCCAAACACCTTATTTTAATATGTAAGAGGGTAGGCTAAAAACTAATGCACACATGCTTTTAGACCACAAACAAAATGGCCTTCAGAAGCACTCCTGGTGGCAAGTGGAAGTAACATTCCCCCTCAACGCGCATGCGCAGGTTTGAGGTCGTTGCATTCACCCAGTGCGTTTTGAGAAGCGGAAGTATGGAGACGTATTCTAGTGCAATGTCAACGCGAGTTAAACAGCGTGCTGTTATGGACAGCTGCCTTCACCTCATCTTCCGAGGTCTAATGATCACCCTTGAGGAAAAAAATCGTAAGGCACAAGAACGGGGGAATACGGAGGGTTATAATCGATTCTCAGCATTCTAATCGACGCTGTTTGTTCTCGTCCGTGAGACGGCGTGGTACCCATCATGCAGAGACTTCACTGTATCCCAATTAATCAATAATGAAGCCGACACATTCCTTGGATATGCCAATATGGTTTGCTATACACTTTTGAGTGATTCGACGGTCATATTGAATCGAATTTCGACGAGTTTGCGATGTTTATGCTCTCTAGCACCGATCGGACATCCGATGCGTGTTTCATCAACAATTATGGCTATTCCATGCTCCAGGATGAAGGATGTAAGTACATATGTGCTTGTGTAACTCTTTTTTAAATATATTGTAATAATTGTGAATAAGTCGCTATTAACAAACAATTAGCTGAATCAATACATTCCTGCCACGCTCACTTTTTGTAGCGTGCGGAGATTCAGAAGTAAGATCTTTAAGTTGCTTCGAAGTTTTGGGCTTTGCATTTGATGGTTTAGGCTCTAATTTGTGAAAATGCATGATCAGAAACAAGGTGTGTTAAAAAAAGATAGGACTGAGTTTACAACTTATTTATTTCGACGTATACAGCTTAATCGATCTTGTTGCCCTCTCAGTACATGCCTTGGCTGACAACACATCTTTGTCAACGTTTCTTCCAGCTCTCGAACCCTGCCTGGTTAGCCGCCTTAGGGATTCTCTTCAGGTCCGCCGTACAATTAGTTTTAATGTCCGCAATAGAGTCGAATCGGCGCCCTTTTAAGGTTGACTTTAACTTTGAAAACAAAAAAGGTCGGATTGAGCCCCGTCTGGAGAGTGGGATCGGAAGTGGGAGCTGTGGGATCACGGAAGTTCCGGTTCTGGCGGAAATATCTGTCTAGAACAGCGCCGTGTGAGCCGGCTCGTTATCGTGGTGGAAAGGCCATCGTTTTGCCATATTTCCGGCCTCTTTAGGCTCCCTGCAACCCTCCGCTTCTTCATAACCATTAAGTAAAAATCCTTGTTGACGGTGCGACCTTGAGGGACGTATTCGTAATGAATCAGCTCTTGCTAATCGAAAAAACACACCAGCATGACCTTCCCATTGGACCGGGGCATGCAAGCTTTCTTTGGTTGCGGAGAGCTCCTCCTTGCAAGTTTAATTATTCTGTTATTTTGAGCTTTTGATTTCCTCGCCGTCAAGTTCTATCGTAGAATAGACGGAAATATGTATATATTTTGTGTTTTTTATGCATGATCAACGCGTTAGCCTATACAGCGTTTTTCGATTCGCTTATTCCAACCAAATTCATATTTTAATAATTCACTAAAATTTTCAGAAGCAGAAAATATTTATTTTAAATCCAGGGATTCCAAGAGTATAAAACCATGACTATATACTATCATTTATTTTTCTACTTGCTCTAAAAAGTAGATACAACCGCATCATAATGGAAATTTCCGAACAATGTTTGACCCGTTTTATAAGTAACCAACAAGATACTCTGTGCCGGTTTGTGGCCACAGACAACAATTGGGTTCACAACTTTTCCCCACTGACACCAGTAAAGTAATGTCAACATATTGGTTAACCACCACCAAAGACAACAATGGCAGTGCGGTCGGCCGGCAAGTTGATGGCTTCCGTTTTCTGGGATGTAAAAGGGATTCTGCCATG
This sequence comes from Hetaerina titia, assembly GCA_037158775.1. NCBI lineage: Eukaryota > Metazoa > Arthropoda > Insecta > Odonata > Calopterygidae > Hetaerina > Hetaerina titia. Next base: position 9,345,627 of record CM073771.1, read on the forward strand.
AGATTATCTTACCACTGGTCAAACATTTACTAGACAACACCACCGTAACCTTTTAGACCAACTACAGAATTAGATACACATAAAAAGGCCAGGTTTGGTAAGGAAGAAGGTCATCTTCCGTCAAGACAATGCACGCCCACACGTAACTGTCATTTCTGTAACGTAAACTAAGACGAATTGTCGCCACACCCGCCTCATTCACCTGATTTGGCTACATCAGATTTCTATTCCCAATCTGAAAATTTTCCTCGGTGAACGGAGATTCTCTTCAAACAAAGAACTGACAGCCTAGGTATACGTGTATTTTGCAAACCTGATGGAATTTAATTTTCGAGATAAGATCAATATAAATTTTGAGCATCACTGGACCAAGTGCATTTGTGCAGAGAGAGACTACATTAAAAAAATTAAAAAGTTTCACTGAGGTTAGTCGTTAATGTCTATTCCATTCCGAAAACTTTTCAAATTTTCCTCGTATCATAGCTTTGTCATTTCCATTGCTGATTATGGCCGTCTTATTAACCGAAATGTTGGTAGTGTAGTACTGGAGTAGCTTATATCCTTAATTGTCTCTTGAAAAGACGCTCTTACGGTTTCTAGGTTATCCTTAGGCAATTCTAGAATTTATAATTAATAGGCATTATGTTATCCTGGAACTAAAAACCAAATGCACATAAAAAAAACTCTACTGTTTAGCGTTGTAAAATGTCACCATTAGCAAGTATTAGCAAGTCGCAGGCTTACAAACTTCTGGAGGATAAGAAGTATATGTTAAAAAATAAACATGCTACAAAATACTTATATTAAGAGGTCTTTTGAAGTTTCTAAATTAATTCAGGTCTTACTTTTTTGATGAATTTTTTGAAAGTTGTGGAGCATTCCTTTAAAATTTGAATACCATTACCAAGTAAATACGTAATATGTGATTACTTGTTTTTAACCATGAAGGACATTCAGTGTACCAATATTGTGCCACTGTTCTTATAGAATTTTTAAATGCTCAGCATAAATGATTAATATTTTCTATTGTTTAACCATAGAGTTATCAACTTCAAAGCTGGTTCGCATTTGATTGAACATACACGTAGATAGTATGGTAGGATCTACATAGAATTTATTTTAAGCTAGCATAGATTAATATATATATTGTCTACTCTTTGATATGAACTCAATTGCAGCTGAGTTCCAATTAAATAGTAGACAAAGTTAAATACGCAAGGCAGTGCTGATAATACCTGCGTGGTTAGTTCGTTGATTCCTCGTTTTTGCACAGTTTTATTTATCGACTCATAGTTAAATTATTAATACCAATAATTTCGCACATTAGCCCAGCAATCATTGAATAGCATGGTAAACTCAAAATTCTAAAGAAATTCAAATACGAGGGTCATCCGGAAAGTAGTACCCGTTCGTGCCGCATGAAGTGCTGACGACGCGAGTAGCCGCTGGACGAGGTCAGATAGCTTCAGTGGCTTGTCTGCCTTCTCTGAGCCAAGTTGCGTGACGCTAGCATTGCCTGTGTTGTTTCTGTGATTGTTTACAATGTTTAAAAAAATTGAGAACGCCGCCAGTTGTGAAGTGAGGGCAGTGATTAAATTCCTCAATGCAAGAAACGTTCGCCCATGTGATATTCATCGCCAATTAAAGGAGGTGTATGGAGACAATGTAATGGACGAGTCGTCTGTTCGGCGGTGGTGTCGCAACTTCAACATGGGGAGGGGGAACACACACGACGATGAGCGTTCGGGGAGACCGTCTGTCATTACAGACCAACTGGTGAGCTCAGTTGACGAATTCGTGAGGAACGATCGGCGCGTCACAATTGATGACATCTGTGAGCATTTTCCCAATGTTTCTCGAACAATTGTTCATGAAATTGTTAAACACCATCTGCATTATGCAAAAATTTGTGCAAGATGGGTCCCTCGCATGCTTACAAAACCAAGCGTATGGCTGCAGCACTGACGTTTTTGGGACGTTATTCTGATGAAGGAGACTCTTTCTTGGCTCGCATAATTACTGGTGACGAAACATGGGTTTGTTATGCATCACCTGAGAGTAAACGACAGTCAATGGAGTGGCATCATGCTCATTCACCAAACAAACCAAAAAAATTCAAGACAGTTCTGTCCACCAGGAAACTTATGGCAACCATTTTCTGGGATCGACGAGGTGTATTGCTTATTGATTTTATGGCCCGTGGAGACACTATTAATGCCAATGCGTATTGTGAAACATTAAAGAAATTACGGCGGGCAATACAAAATCGGCGGCGAGGTCTATTGTCTACTGGTGTCATTCTCGTTCATGACAATGCCAGGCCTCATGCAGCTGGGATAACACAAAAACTTTTGCAGCAATTCAAATGGGAAACTTTCGACCATCCACCGTATAGCCCGGACTTGGCCCCTTCAGATTTTCATCTCTTTACAAAGCTTAAAGACTTTTTGGCAGGAAAAAGATTTGACAGCGATGAAGAACTTAAAGGAGTGACCCTGTATCTCAATGAGCTGGCGGCGAAGGACTATGCAGCAGGAATACAGAAACTTGTCACACGTTATGACAAATGCCTTAATTTGCTTGGAGATTATGTTGAGAAGTAGTTTAAAGTATCCTCTTTCAAATAAAATTTTTTATGTTTGTTAATATTTACTTTTGTGGCTTTATTTCACGAACGGGTACTACTTTCCGGATGACCCTCGTATTAAGGATTTTTTCTGTATCATTCCTAATTTGTTTGTCCACAGATTTGTGGACGCATTTGTTGGATTGATATTTTCCAAGTTCAAATGAAGTTTCTTACGTCACAACATTACTACTGCCCATTTTTTCTTACGTGACTACTCGTGGAGTCTCCAACGTTACTTCAACAGCAGGCGCATGTGCGAGTCGCCCCACGCTTAAACTTAATCTGCACAGCGCCATCTGCGCGGCTCACGTGTAAACACGGCTTTGCCTAGGGAAGGTACGCTCGCCCGGTTGTTCTGTGGAGTGGAGAGGGGCGGGTAGATGCGAAGAATGAGGAGAGGGTGCGAGTTAGATAGAATAAAGATGAGATGGGTTGGAGAGGAGGGTGGGTCTAGAATGACGTCTGGCGGGAATAAGAGGGCGAGGAGAAGGATGCTGCGTTATAGGTGCCATCGGGAAGGAAGGCCTTGGGCGGCCGGGGGCAGAGATGTGCAGCCGGGGAGATTCGCAGTAAAGTAAGACGGCTAGCTAAATAAGGAGATCAGGTGGCGAGAAAGGAAATGGTTGGTTAGGAGAAAAGACGGGACGTCTGTTTCGGGGAAGGGACGAGAGAAAGGGTTTTTAACGGATGGGAAGGCCAGAGCAGAGGGATGGGGAAGGAATGAGGAAGGGAAAGAGGCGCGGAGGGGATGGGGGTGAGCGGGGACAAAAGGCGGCAGGTGACCGGCGGTAGTGATGTCAGGATGAGTGCACCGCCTGGGTACCGCTTGCTAGGGCGGACATACGATGACAATGACACTTGCCGTTAGAAATCAATTACACTCGTTCAATCTCCCGAATTAGATTGAGAGCTCATCCCCAGAGTGGCCGAGATATACTATTGGTAGATGACTGCTGGTGTCCGTTCATCTAGAAGTCTTTCATGTTTTACGAATTTCAGATTTTTTGGGAGCATTAGTATCAGGTAATCTACTGATTATGGTAGGTTTTTGGATGGACACAACTACCACATAATTAACTTGCGACTCCAAACAAAACACAATCGAGTAACGTAATCTACATCAGGTCCCTCTTCATCTCTGTGTACTTTCTTCCTCCCTTCATCCCGACCAACTTCCCTATCCCGTTTCTGCCCTTTCATCGCTTGCCCAACATTCTCCCCTCTATTACAGTCTTCAACATTCCACTACCGCTCAATACGCCTTTCATCCATATCTCCTGCCTCCACAGGACATCTCCCAACAAACCCCTCTCCTCACCCATCATCATTAGTACTTCATTTGTTTTTCTTTCGGTCCATTTCACCTTCTCCATTCTTCTCCACGCCCACATTTCAAATGCCTCCAATCTACGTCCATCCTACTGCTTCGAATGACCACGTTTTCGCGCCGTACATAGCTACTACGCTTCATATCAAAGTTTTTACGAGTCTTCTGTTAACAGCCTTACTCAATTACCTCGATTGATCGATGTATTCCAAATGTTGAAAACATTTTCTTCGAATATTTTGCGCAATCTGGCTCAATAGTCACTCATACGTTATAACAGATAAAATCTATTTAAGATAGGTTTTTCTGATTTGAAAAAACTTCATCATGTCTTCAGTTTTAATCCTTGATTTGGGATTATTATAAACCCACGCACTTAATTAAGACAATCTTTGTCCAGCAAATTCTGAAATAGTAATCGTTGTATCATTTGTTCAAAATTATCCCAACGAATATTTATGGATAGATATGGAGTCGAACTAGGCAAAACGCGTATTTGTAAGATTGAAATTCATTGAAATTAAAGTATTTACAAATATTAATAATTATTCTACTCCGTGTTGAGTCAATAACTTTGCTTTAAGGATATTCCAAAATTGAGGAAGACTTTTGTGTCCCGCAATTATTTTTCTAAAGCACTGTAAATTGTGGAAGATCAATGTACCAGTTTGCCTGTCCCTCCATTCAAAACTTTTGATTCGCTATTTATCCTCGAGGATTTTAGTTACTTTAAATTTTTCGCAATAAAACATTTGATGAATGCCCATAACTTCTCTGTGCGATTTCATTAAGTAGCTAACGGAAATATTTTTTGCTGAAAGTGAAATCCTAAAAAAGGTGTGTAATTTTACAGCATTCCATGATAAGAGCTTAATAATAACGGGGAGTGGTAATGGAATCAAAATTCTGGAATCACTTTAATACTACGCAGCGCATAGTATTTAAGTTTTGTCTCAACAAGCATGCCATATGAGAAGGATATTATATTTGTGCCGGCTGACGTGGAACTGACTGCTCGTGACTGAGTACGATAGAATTTAAACTGAGACTTACTCGTTCACATCAAATGTCGTTTTAGATTTTCAAAATGACAAATACCTAGTGACTTAAGGTCCCATTTCTAATGACACAGCATTCCTCTATTGGAAATTACACTCGGGCTTAATTATATACATGCGCATGTTAGCGAGAGAAATGACTATTAGATGGAGGTTGGGCCGAACGGCCTCGGCCTACGTGACGAGGGAATCGGTCCATCAGAGGGAAACCGATGGTACGGCTAAAAGAGTATAAAGAGAATGGTTTAGGTTATGGAAAGTAGGATAGGATAAAGGGGAGGGACGCTTAAGAGATGAAGCGAAGAAAATCGAAGCAGTTCACAAAGGGGCAGGGTATTAGAGGACAAACAGCGGAAAGAGGGAAGAGAGAATAAGGAGGGGTAAGGATGGAATGGCGCGTCAGTCTTTGGATGGAAATCGAAAGAGGCCCATATGGAAACTCAGCCCAGAACGGATTTGAATGGGCAAATCCCTGGAAATGACCGGATGGGGTAAGCAGAAGCGGGGTTTTTTTCCAAAGAGTTTCTAGAGTTTGTGATACGAAGGGGGTATAACAGGTGAATAAAATCCATTAAATGGATTAGTTATGAAAGACTTCGGAACCATTGATCATTAAAGGGCTAAATATATACTCCTTCAAAATATTAGGTGGGAGTTTAATGATGGAGGTGTAAGAATCTATTCCCTCGTTGGGAAGAGCGTACTACGAGAGCACAGCTCCCGATTCCTAGGGAGCTGTTTCACCCACTAAAGGAGAAATAGACAACACACAAGAAGAAAGGACAGTAAGTTACCAAGCATCTCATGGCCAAGGAATCAGGGCATTTGGTAGATTGAAAAGATCACAGATCTCAATGTAAATTAGATTTCCTTGATATCTCAGGTGGAAGAGCATCCCCTCAGCAAGCGGAAGATCCGGTGTTCAAATCCCGGTTAAGAAAATATTTTTACGTTCATGGTCTGTTGGACTCCGCCTTCCTCATCTTTCCTATGTTCGTCTTTCATGTGTTTTCCTTTCCTCTTACCTTATATCTACTTCGATATGAAAGAATATTTATTCGCCGTATGGCGGAATTTCGTGTTTGAATGTATGTGTGTGTGTGTATAATATATATATATATATATATATATATATATATATATATATATATATATATATATATATATATATATAACACTAAACACAGTAGTCAACCCGAAGGTCGGTTTAGTAGGTGATGGTAGAGCTCACCCATGTACCAAGCCCGACGGCGTGTGAATATTCACTCATCAGGGTAGTGGGGCCAGTTCCTTTCCCTGTGCCGATTATGGTTTCCCAGGAAGACCTGGTACCCGAAAAATCAACTAGCTTGGGTGGAGCTGCAAGTGCCCAGAGTGCCTTGCCCGGGAATCGAACCCGGGGACCCTCTGGTCAGTAGTCCAACGCTCTGTATATATAAATATATATAAATATATATATATATATATATAATATATATATATATATATATATCTATATATATATATATATATAGATGATGCGGAAGTACTCACGAGAGCAATATAACTTTTGGACGGCACAATAGACACAGAATAAAACAGATAACACGTAAAAGGACACTCACACTGTAGATGATTTAAGCTTTCGGCCTACTCCGAGGCCTTCTTCAGGTCAGACTGAGAGGTTTTGAGGGAAGAGAGCCTGGGGAAGCAAGAAGGGAGGCGGAAGGTTTAGGGACTGTTAGGAAAGAAATTAAAGATGGCGGCTAAGGGTGGAATTTTAAAGGATCGGAAATATAGGATGTATGCGGATTCGCGAGTTCTCACCTCTATGTTGGTGGCTGAATCGGGTAGGGATTCTAGAACTGTAAGGAAAAGCAATAAAAAAAATATATATATTATATATATATATATATATATATATAGATGATGCGGAAGTACTCACGAGAGCAATATAACTTTTGGACGGCACAATAGAACACAGAATAAACAGATAACACGTAAAAGGACACTCACACTGTAGATGATTTAAGCTTTCGGCCTACTCCGAGGCCTTCTTCAGGTCAGACTGAGAGGTTTTGAGGGAAGAGAGCCTGGGGAAGCAAGAAGGGAGGCGGAAGGTTTAGGGACTGTTAGGAAAGAAATTAAGATGGCGGCTAAGGGTGGGAATTTTAAAGGATCGGAAATATAGGATGTATGCGGATTCGCGAGTTCTCACCTCTATGTTGGTGGCTGATCGGGTAAGGGATTCTAGAACTGTTAAGGAAAAGCATTCGTCAAATGATAGGTTGTGTGAACTTGCGTGTAAAGGGATAGGAAGAGAAGAGAGTGAAGAAAAATTACATGAGTAACGGTGATTGTTCATTCGGATGGATAATGGGGTAATGCATTCGCATATGTAGAATGAGGTGCATTGTTTGCACGACAAGAGATAGATAATATTTTTTGAGAGGCAATTAGCGTGGGAACGGGGTGAAGGGACAATGAGGGGATGTGGGGAGCAGATCTGATTAGGAGACATGTTTTACATCGGGGGCGATTACAGGTAGGGAAAATATGAGGAAATTCGGTCTCTTCTCCTCCAATTTGGACCAGAAGAAGGCCTCACCTCCCAAGACATATCCCTACTCTCACCCCCAAACCCCAGAACACCCCAGTTTTATCTCCTCCCAAAAATACACAAACCCAACATCCCCTGTCGCCCTATAGTTTCTAGTTTCAACTATCCCACCGAAAGAATCTCCGCATTCCTTGATTGCCACCTACAACCTATCGTACTCTCATTGCCCTCCTTCACGAAAGACACGTATCACTTCCTCCACCGTTTAAACTCTGTCTCCATTCCCTCCACCTCCAACCTGCTTATGGCCACCATCGACGTCACCTCCCTCTATACTTCTATTCCCCATGCAGAAGGCCTATCCTCCCTCCGACACTATCTTTCTCTACGCCCCCCACCCCAGTGCCCCTCGACCGAATTTCTCCTCAATCTCGCCACTGTCGTCCTGACTAAAAATGCATTCTCTTTCCAAAACTGTTTTTATCTCCAAACGAAAGGCACAGCGATGGGAACGAGGATGGCGCCATCGTACGCCAATCTCTTCATGGGCCACCTTGAAGAGAATTTCCTTTCACAGCAACCCTTCCAACCTCTTTTCTGGGTCCACTACATTGACGACATTTTTATGCTCTGGACACACGGCTCTGATTCTCTTGACAATTTCTTATCGGCCTTAAATTCTTCTTTCAATGTTAAATTCACTTCGTCCATTTCAGACTCCTCCATCACCTTTCTTGACACAGACATCTCAATTCACAATAACAAATTCACCACTTCAGTACACATCAAAGACACTAACCATCAACAATATTTACACTATACTAGTAGTCATCCTTCTCATACCAAACGCTCAATTCCCAACTCTCTATCCGCGGACATCGGATTTGCAACACCACAGCTACCCTCAACAAATACCTCCACAATCTACACCATGCACTCCACAAACGCGGTAACCCAGAAAAGCTCCTACAGGATAAAATCTACCGCTCCACCCGACCACACACACCACAGAATGACAACCCCACATCTGACGCTGGACTCAACCTTTGCACAACCTATTTCCCCGGATCCCACAGACTGAAAACCATTCTCAAGGAACTTTATCCTATATTACATGACAATGACGCGACCACATCCTTGCTGCCCCAATGCCCCTCTGTCGCTTACAGACGACCAGCCAACCTCAGAAACCTTCTGAGATCCACCAACCCTTTGACACCCCGCCCTGACAAATTTCCACATATTTCCCCTACCTGCAATCGCCCCCGATGTAAAACATGTCTCCTAATCAGATCTGCTCCCCTCTCCCCACATCCCCTCATTGTCCCTTCACCCCGTTCCCGCGCTAATTGCCTCTCAAAAAATATTATCCCCATTATCCATCCGAATGAACAATCACCGTTACTCATGTAATTCTGCTTCACTCTCTTCTCTTCCTATCCCTTTACACGCAAGTTCACACAACCTGTCATTTGACGAATGCTTTTCTTTAACAGTTCTAGAATCCCTACCCGATTCAGCCACCAACATAGAGGTGAGAACTCGCGAATCCGCATACATCCTATATTTCCGATCCTTTAAATTTCCCACCCTTAGCCGCCATCTTTAATTTCTTTCCCAACAGTCCCTAAACCTTCCGCCTCCCTTCTTGCTTCCCCAGGCTCTCTTCCCTCAAAACCTCTCAGTCTGACCTGAAGAAGGCCTCGGAGTAGGCCGAAAGCTTAAACCATCTACAGTGTGAGTGTCCTTTTACGTGTTATCTGTTTTATTCTTTGTTCTATTGTGCCGTCCAAAAGTTATATATATATATTTATAGTCCGTTGAAATTATCAAAAAATAACGTGTTAGTGTTCCTTTTATGTGTTCTCATGTTGTGTGCTGTTGTATAAGTTTACATATATATATATATATATATATATATATATATATATATATATATGCTTGTGGGAGTAATAATAATTGCTCGTGGTAGGGTCACCCATGCCAGATAGGTCGAAGGTTAGGAGCCAGGCGAAAGGTAGTCCACGCAGCATCTGTTCCTCGGTGAGGCGGCTGCAAAAGCGTCTGACCCCAGTAGAGCGGCCATTAAGTTATGGTGTCAGGTTACAAAACCTACTGAGGAAGGCAACGGGAAACAACCTCAATTATTAATCCCACGAAAAATGATGGCCACAAGACAGAAATTGAGCCCTGGCACCGGTGGACTCAGCCCAAGCGGCCGTGTCTCGTGTCTGGCAGCGGGGGAGGCAAAGCTTCCGCGGTCGTCATCGCACGAAACCCTTCCAGGGGAGAGATAACAGCAGCAGGACTGAAGACGCAGAAGAAGACGAAAGTAGTTAGAATAGGGACATGGAACCTCAGGAGAAATTTGAGGACAGGCAAATTAGCGAATATTAAGCGAGAGATGGAAAGAGGTAATACAAATGTTTTAGGTTTATGCGAGGTGGGATGGAAGGATGGCGGAGATTACTGCAGTGATCATTATAGAATAATAAACAGCGGCTGGGACGAGACCCAAGGAAGGGTTGTCGTAATATTAAATAAAGAGGTAGGAAGAAACGTAGTCTACATTGAGCAAGCAACGGATAGAATACTAGCAATAGAGATTAAAGCAGAAGCGACGTACTTGGTCATTGTTCAGGTATGCAAGCCACCGAGCAACCACAATGAGGAAGAAGTCGATAGGATGTACGATAATTTAGAGGATTTCATCGCGTGTGTTACTGCAGGGAAACATTTGATAGTGATGGGGGATTGGAATGCGACGGTAGGCGAAGGAAGAGATGGTGATGAGGTGGGGGGCTATAGAATTGTTGAAATGTTTAGGAAAATGTGGGAAGAAGACTCTATATGGACTGTTTCGTAGTATCAATGAGGAAGGAATCTGGCAGGAAGATATTGTGAAATCAGTGTTAGTTCCTATTCCGAAAAAGGTAAAGGCTACATCATGTGAGGATTACAGAACAATAAGTTTGTCATCCCACGCAGCTAAATTTATCCTCAACATCATCAACAAAAGGATAAAGAGTAAGGCAATTGATTACTTGGGGGATAATTAGTTTGGGTTTAGGAAAGGATGAGGTACGCGTGATGCCATTGCGGAAATGAGATCAATAATTGAGAGGAATATAGAATACAACCAGGACGTTTTTGCCTATTTCGTAGATTTCGAAAAAGCGTTTGATAGAGTGAATTGGGAAAAATTTATGTATGTGGAGGAAATGATCAAAGAGGCATGGGGAGAACTTGAGGTAGGAATAAAAGTCGGAGGGGAATTCGTAAAATCGGTTAGGTTTGCTGATGACCAAGCATTAGTTGCTCGGTCAGCCAAGGGGTTGCAAGCATTGTTGCGTGAATTTGACGTTAGGTGCGATAAATATGGGATGAGAATTAATATTAATAAAACAAAGATTATGCGATTTTCCAGGAAGAAAAAGGCTAAGCTAAATATTAAAATAAGCGGGGAAAAAATAGAGCAGGTAGAACAGTTTAAATATATCGGAAGTGTTTTGGACCAATACGGTCAAAGTGGTAGGGACGCAAGGAGAAGAATTGCGCCAGGCAAGGAGGCTTTCTCAAGGAGGAGAGAGCTGTCGACGGGGACGTTGAGACCGGATGTTAAGACAAGACTCGTAAAAACTCTGATATGGAACGTAGCTATGTACGGCGCGGAAACGTGGTCACTGAAAATAGGATAGACGTAGATTGCAGGCTATTTAAATGTGGGTGTGGAGAAGAATGGAGAAGGTGAAATGTACCGAAAGGAAAACAAATGAGAAAGTACTGGAGATGGTGTGTTAAAAGTGTGATACCTCTCATATTAAATGAAAATTTGGACATGAGAATGCTTTGTGCAAGATGGAAACCGCGTGTGCTCACACTCGAGCAAAACCAGTGTCGTAAAGATGTTTCAATTGAGTGTTTAGCAAAGTTTCACAGCAACAAAGCAGAAGTTTTGCGCAAATGCATAACCGTGGATGAAACATGGGCCCATTACTTCACACCTGAGGCAAAAGAACAATCAAAACAATAGTTTCAAAAGGGAGAGCAGGTCCCAAAGAAGGCGAAGACCGTTTCATCTGCAGGCAAGGTCATAGCGTCCGTTTTTTGGGATGCGCGGGGAATAATTTTGATTGACTATCTTGAAAAAGGAAAAACCTTTAACGGCGAGTACTATGAAAACTTATTGCAACGTTTGAGCGAAGACATTTGGCTAAGAAGAAAGTGTTGTTTCATGAAGAAATCCACCAGCTCAAAAATCCATTGTTGCAATGGCCAAAATTAATGAATTAAAGTTTGAATTGCTACCTCATGGACCCTTTTTGTCAGATTTAGCCCGCTCAGCTTATTTTATATTCACAAATTTGACGAAATGCCTTGGTGTTCAAAGATTTTCAAACCGCGCCGAAGTGGTGTCGGCAGTTAATGGCTATTTTGAGGAGCAATACAGTTTTTATTATAAAAAGAGTATCGAACTTATTGTGGATCGCTGGAAAAAGTGAATAGAGCTGAAAGGAGATTATGTTGAAAAAATACCTTTTTTCCAAAATTTTTGTGTTTTAATTGTTTGGTCGGATACTTCTGGGATTACCTTCGTATATATCGAAAGATTTTAATTCATTAAAATATTCGAGGAAAAATTTTATAGGATTTTTCATTGTGATCCAAATTCAGAGTGGAATCATTTTCCCACCGATGAGTTAACTGCAACGAATTGCGTTAACGTTAACGCCAACGTTAAAAAAAACTGTGGGACCGTTAAAATAAATTAAATGCCATCGATTTCCCTTGGAACTTATTTATCATTTCCTGTTTCAGTGGCTAAATTTCTCACTAATCTGACTGATTCCATTTTTCCTTCCGTTTTTCAAATACAGGGTTCGTCCGGAAAATAAGTGTACTGAGCTCAGGGAAAAAAAATTATTACACTTTTACATATCTTAAGATAATATTCCTCAAAATAGGACCCTTGTGAGTCGATACACTTGTTCCAGCGGCGTTCCCATTCTTGGAACGCTCCCGCGAAGGCATCATCGGGAACCTCTCGATGACACGTCGTCACGGCCTCTTTGACGGCGTCCAAAGTCCCGTATCGCGTTCCTTTCAAACTCCTCTTTATCTTCGGGAACAGAAAGAAGTCCGGTGGTGCCAAGTCCGGGCTGTAGGGCGGGTGCGGCAGCGTTGCCACGCCGTGCTTGGCCAAGAAGTCCGACACGACAAGCGCGGTGTGAGACGGCGCATTGCTGTGATGCAGCCGCCAGATGTTTTTGATCGCTGGCCGGACGCGGGCGACTCGTTTTCGAAGCCTGTTGAGCACTTGGACGTAAAATGCAGCATTTACAGTTTGTCGTTCAGGTACAAATTCGTAGTGGACGACTGCCCTTTTGTCAAAAAAGACTTATTTGTCAAGACACTTATTTTCCGGACGAACCCTGTATATATACTGGTTTAAATATACAAGTAACGTGGCTACGGTTGTGAATTAATGTAAACAAAAAATACCGGGACCATAAACTTGTTTAGTTTTTGTTTTTAGGGTAGGAATAAACAAGTTTACGGTCCCGGTATTTTTTGTTTACATATATACTGGTTCATATTTTCCTATTGAATTAATAATGGTACAAAAATATGGTCAATTAATCATAACAGTGCCCTCTTCAAAGGGTACTATTTGTAAAGTTACAAACTGAAATTAGAATACGTAACATTCTTCCCATCGCTTTAATTTTCTTGCAATATTTACTGTCATTGACCACTATTTTGGATCGTGGTTGATGGCTTGGTAAAATATTAGCCAGAAACATGTTGAGGGTAGAAAAAGAAACTTTGCACTTCCACATAAAGATATAATACTTTACACGACCATGGGTTCGAGCCTGCGCATCATCAGGTCCCATACATGAAAAATATTTCTACTTCTATAGCCTGGCTCCAAGAGGGAGGAAGGTAGGGGGAGTAAGGGAGATGGAGTAAGTTGAGCGTAGGTGCAGCAACCTATTAGTGGGCTAGGGGAGGGGGAGGGTAGGTATTCGATGGTTTCTGGCTCAAATTTGAGGAAGTTTATGTTTATTAAATGAAGAACCCAATGTATCCCTCCACCGTTCTTAGAAAAAGCAGCAGAAAAAACAGATTGTGTTCTCCATTTAATTAGGTGGGTGCTTGTCTACAATGGTTTGACCTTCATTAAGGGACGGTCGATGGTCATGACTGCCTTGGTGGGGTTGTGGTTGGTGCGGAAAGATATTGGAGTCTTTTAGGAAGTTTAGGAGGAAGGAACGGTAGAGGTATATTGTTTCGTTGACCGCCTCAAATCTGTCAGACTGGAGGGATTGCCAAATATCCAACTCCTCCAAAGCATTCAACCTGCGTCCTTTCTTTTCTGCGCGAAGAATGTCCGCTGTGAAGTTACTGGTCTGATTCTTATCCAAGAAATGTTTGGCGAATTGGGATCTGTTGTCTTTCTTTGTGAAGCATGATCAATGTTCTTTAATCCTAACATCAAATCCCTGTCTGTCCAAAGTAGATGGCGTTGCAGTTCGCACAAATGAGCTTCCTCCATCCCGCTTTGTTAAATTACGTGAATTTTGTCTTTGGTGAACCCATTACGTTTTTAAAGTGTGTGTTGTAAAAAGCTGCCTTGATTTTATTTTTGGAGAGTATTTTTTGAATCCAGAAAGAAATGTGGCCAGGAAATTAAATTCTTCAGCATCAGATGAGTGGAAAATAAATACCTGCAGAAGGATATGACAAATAAATAAAGTGACGTAATCCCTTAAAACACTAGACGTAAGAGAAGGACTAACTTCGCAGATTCCATCAGAGTTTTTATTTTATTCGACTATGACTTCGTTGCATGACACTATCACCAGGTATGATGACAATGATGAAAGATTTTCACCCAGAACCCCTGAGACAGTGTTCCATAAAAATGCCTTTTACGAAGTAATACGTCTGGTTTGTCACGACCAAATTTTAATATTGAAATCGATTATGGAATTCTATTTTTCTTAATATACAGGTAGGTTGTTGATCATATACCATGATTCCAGCGGAATCGATTGTGGCAATCATAATAATTGTAGCAATAGAACACGGACAGTGCAAAATCATAATTGAAAGTTAGACAATGTTAGATTGTTTTTCTTTGGCCTTGTACTTCATGAATTCTCATTTAAATAAGCCGTTATACTAATTCATTGTACTCCTCCAGAAATAGTTAAGACTGGTTCTGTATTCTTCAGGTTGCTGATTTAATTAATAAATGGCAAAAAATGGATATTCAAGCCTTTATTAGTAGTACAGCCACTCCTATTTCTAGAATGATATTCACCATTTGAGCCTTTGTCACCTTCCTATGAGTTGAGGTTAGATACCATTGGGTTACCTTTCCTTCCCTCCTTTCTCCTACCAGCACTATTGCTTTGACAATCAGCTCTTCGCGGTGGATCGCCGAATTTTGACGCTGAACTCTCAAAAACTAAGGAAGCCCAAGGACCTACCGGCATGTGAGAAACCCTCATGATGTTATCTCCCGAGAACAATCCCTTAGTGAGGAGTTGAAAACCCACGAACAAGACAATTCTGACAGTCAAATGTTTTTTTTATCCAAAACGTATGAATCTTTTGAATTACGCGCCTTCTAAATCGAGTCTTTCGTTTATCATTCTCAGTTTATGTTAGTTCTCGTTGATATAGGGACGTTAATCACTTCGTCAGGCTGGTAAGACGGGTTTATTATTCCCAGTGAGATGGATGAGTTCAGCAATTGAAAGGCTTCAATGGAAAAGTTGTGCATCGCATTTCGGCTGTTAGCGGATTGACAAGTAGAATGGCGGAGACGGTTGCGTGAGACATTGAGGGAGGTGGAGAGGAGTGGGAGTTTTGCGACTCCGGAGGGGCGGTGGTGGGAAACGAGGGAGCAAACGGGGGTGGGCACCACGAAACTCCATTCTTTGGAATGGAGACAGGGAGAGAGAGAGGAAGGAGAAAATGGCGTTGAAATGGATAAGGAGGAAGAAAAGATCTGGCAGCGACGACGGCAGGAGAGCGGGAAGGAGTTCGGAGACAGTAAAGATAGCGTACAGGAAATGGAGGCATGTGGATGTTGGTCGGGAATAGGGGCATCAAAGGAAGGAGCCCCTGTATGTACGAAGAACATGGTTTGAACGGGACTAGTGTTGCGGGGGAGGGGAGACAAATTGACAGCGGAGGTGGAATGGAGAATAATGAGGAAATGGAGGAGGAGGCTTGGATTGCTTTGCAAAGTTGGGAGGAGCGTTGAGGGTTAGTTTGAGATGCAAGCCGTGGGATGAGTGAACGCTGAGAAGAGAGAGGAAAGGGGAAGGTGTTTGAGGAGTGAGCGGAGGAGGTTTCGGAGAGAGCACGAGGTGATTTAAGGGGAGGTAGCACGAGCCATCGGAAGGAGTTCTCTCGCATGAAGGAGGTTTTCGGCTGCGAGGGTTGGGGACCAAGTCAGCCCCTATTTTGGGGGGAGACTTGGTTCGGCAGCGGAAGCATAAGAGAGTGGGTGGTGGGGAGGAACGGTCGGGGCACGGAAACGTGCATACGTATATGAAAATGTATAATATATATATATATATATATGGATATAAATAATGAATAAACATGCGTGTGTTTGTGCATATGGTGGGAAGTGTTGGGACCGGGGAGGTGTTGATTGGTGGGGTGGATATTCCGTGGATGGAGAAAGGGAGAAGGACGGTAGCCGTGGCAAATTCGTACGGAGAGGAAGCAGGGAGCTACACAATAATGTGATCTGCGGTGTGGAGGCGCGTTCCAGAGGAGAGTCGTATTGAGGCGGGTGAAAGGAGTTAGTCCTAGGGAAGTCTGCCTGGGTCCCTGGGTGTGTGTGTGTGTGCGTATAAGGCATGTCTAAAGAGAGAAGGGAGATTGGGGGTGGGGTCTGTCGGTTGTAGTAGGAGGGGTTCTTGGTTTCTCGGGAAGAGATGAGAGGGTGGTGGGGTGGAGTTGTGGATGAATGGCATTACGGATGAGTCTAGTATTTAGGATCCAATTTGTGGCCAAGTAGACAGTCGGTTGGAAGTTAAATGAGGTCGGATGGAAAGAGAGCCTCCTCGAATGGAAAGGGGCGGGCAAATTAAACGATCGACTGCTCCGAAAATATTTCGCTGCAGAGGAATGAGGTTTGATAAATGGGTAATTTTAAACGCTCATACGCACGTATTTTACGCTTAAGAGAGTTTGAGGTGTTTTTATTATTTATGTAGCTTTTAGGGACATTTTCTATCCCAATTAGATTCTGTGGTTTCATTAAATTAGTACGCAGCCGAAAAATGACGTGGAAATATAAAAAAAACTCTTATGTCATATATTATATCGTATATGGTTCTTAAATGCAAATTATGACAATAGCTGTAACAAAACAGACAGTTTTTATTTCAATGGACCATATTTTCAAATCCACATAATGGCACAGGGGTCATTTTAAAGTGATAATAATACCATTGAACTCTTTGTTCTTCGTATTAGGTTGATATTTGCAATTTTTTAATAGATTGGCACTTACATTTTTTCTCTGCGCAACTACCCCATATTACTTTTGATGAATCTGGTCTAAATGAATGCTTATTCGAAAACACTGGGCAAGAGAGTTTATACTTCTTATAACGGAAGCTATATTTAGAATTTCTTGAACGATTTATATTTTACGTTATTAATTATTAATTTCTTAAATTGATTGCCTTTAAAATTAACATATGAGATTATAAATTTTAAAAATGATTCTATTTTAGTTATCTTTAGTGTTGAATACATCTGATAAAGCGAAAATACATCTCATGATTTCAATGATCGCAATATGATTTGGAATAATATTGTGTGTTCACTTTTAGTTTACTGGATCATCGATATTTTTAGCGTTAATATATTCACCCTGAAAATAAAGGATATGTGTTCAATAGATGGAATTGCTAAGCTAGTCCTTACCAAACATAATTACATGTCATTCAATTAAATTACGAATAATCTAATTTTGATTTATGTGAACTATATTATATCATGCAATCCGAAGAAAGTGACTGATAGGATAGATTGTGCTACTTTACAGTGACCCCTCAACACTTTTTATGTTAGAAACTACGCTGAGTCAAAAGTACGTCACAAGAATAATCACAAATGTGGTCAAATATATTTCAAAAAATTTATTTAATATTTTAGAGGTAAAATTTGCTCGATAAGATTTTTCTAATATTAAATGTAGAAGAATATTTTAATGGAAAAAGTAATGTTGCACAAAAAGTAATGTACTGTTGGATGTTGTAAGAAGAAAGCAAACTGATGGAATGATCGTACGTATGAGCCTTGAAATTTATTCATATGATAATTTTTATTTTTTAACAATAGATGAGCGGAATAAGTATTTGGAAGGAGAGGATATGGGAGTACATTTGGGTGATAGAAGGACAGAAGCCAAGAACGTAGGACTCTACGCATTCCCTCGCTCCTCATACGAGCTAAATAGAATTTAAAGTCCAAACTCTTATGTAAACACTCCTCAGTTAAATCCTTATAAGATCATACTATTCAGAGAATGAAGGAGTTCAATTCTTTCGGAACATCAGGGGACACGTATTTTGTCATTTTATACCAAAGAATGCAGGTAAGCCACATATATTTAAATTTATTATGCAAGTCATCGCATTAAGCCCATTTGTATTTGAGCTGAATAGGTATAATAGTACCGAGTAAGTATATTTGAATCTATATACTATGTTGCAAGAACATTTGGCAGCATGTAGCCGATCGCGGCCCCTGGTCAATAAAGAAATAGTGAAAAACGAAAATTTTTCAATTTTAAAATGATAATTTTGAGTTAAAACTAGTGAATACAAAATGTTTTGGAGTGAAGAGTGTCGAATACATTCGTCGTCTTTGCCTACTCTCTCTAAGATTATGTTACTTTGATTAAAAATCTTTCAAATCTTAAAAATGAAGGTGCGATTGTCTGCAATGTAATCGTGTGTATATAGATTCGTCGAGGATTTGAACAAGACGAGACTAAATTTTCTCCACAATACCCCGCAAGCCGCCGCCGGGGTGTGTGGCGTGGGGTTTTAGATCACTACCCGTAATTAAGAAAAAAACCACACGCAAAATCAACACATGCATGCAAACATATACCCACAGTGGAGTATAAATTCATGTTAAAATCCTTTTATTCTATACGCATGCAAATACATGTTCTACCATCTAACAAATAATTACACCTTAGAATGCAGTAAGAAATTTATCCAAAAACGTACAAGTCAGAATTTGAAAAGCAAGAAGGCGAAATTCCACTACCACATGAACATGCAACGGTCTCCTCCCCAAGGATACAAATAGGGAATGTGACCCAAAGCTGCAGGTAGCGAGATGGTCCCCCCGCAATGAGAGACGAGGAATGGAAGGGGAATCTTAAAAACTGAAAAAAGGCAGAGCAAGCAATACTGTAAAGAGCACTATATTATTTAAAGGCATTTTCATGCGGAAAGAAAGGCTTTTGACAACGAAGCACACGAGGTTAGTGGCAGTGCATGCAGTGCTACTGAATTGCATGTGCGGTCATTGAGAAGACAAATATATAAAGGGCTGTTCTCAGAAGAAGAGCAACGTAAGATGACTGTCTATTTGTGTACCTGTGTTCAATTTGGAGATGAATAATGGAAGAGGGAAGGAAAGGTTGGATGGTGTTACGTGTTTGGTTTGAGAGAATGTAGAGGTTGTGTGAGTAGCATTGGTACTTTAATTAAAATCATAAGTATGGCAAGTACAGTATTGTACTGTTTATGGTTTCAGGTTAATTTTTCCTATTTTTGTCACGGAACTTTGGCATAAAGGAAATTTCAGGTTAACTTTAGAGTTTTCATAAGTTTTTATTTATCGAAGTGTTTAGGATTCAAAAATGATCATTAATCGCTGATCGTGCAAAACGAACGTAAAATGTTTTTTGAGGACGGTTTTACTTCATTCTGTCTCTTATCCCAATATTATGGCATCTACTGAATTTTATGCCTTAAGGTTGAATTTTCCTGAAGGATTTTTGTATTTATATCTTTATAGCATTTGTTTTAAAGATTATGTAGGGGATTGCGTCAAACTGTTTTCGCAGATATACAGTTGAATACCGTCACTTTATAGACAAGAGAAACAGAGCAATTCCACAATTAATTGTAATAATAGAAATACAGTGATTCCTTCACTAATTGTGGAAATTCCGTGTTTCCATGATCTATAGAAATGAGATCGTGAAGATGATATTTTTGTGTGACTGACGATACTCGTATATGCGTATCGTTTAGAGAGCATTGATTAGATATCTGTGGAACTGTGATACTGTTTCATCTTTGGCGTCTTTATTTTAGTTTAGTTTTCACTATGTAGGTTTTTTATCCGTAAATTTTTTGTGTCAGCTTTTTGGTGTAATTTTACTAATCGATGCATTGTTGCTCGTTCTGGAGGGTAATGCACCCATGAGAAAATGAAATGACATCCGTTTTCGCTAAATGATGCATGGGATTTTCCAGCTCCTTTGAAACCTAAATTTATTCCACTTAATCTTTGTTTCTTTGCTTGGCGAACGTGCAATTAGAGTGAGTGGGATGGCACAAGCCTTTTTCGGATCCAAAGGCTTGATGCGTAAGCATCGGTTTTGCAAGCCTCTGCTCCGTGTTCAGCTGGTAATTTTCTTTAGGTAAACTAAAATATCGCTCCAAATTACTCGGAAATGTGCGAGCAAGTGTCTTGAACTCCTCTCAACCCTGGGAGCTTATGCCTCCGAGGTTTCACTTTTGTCGTCCAATTTAATTCGCGAGTGTGTTACGTTCTCGGCGACGTCGTGTAACCTCTCCGCCTCTCCCTCCTCCTTTGGAGGGAGACTTCGCGCCTCTGCGGGCCTCAGTCCGCCGGCGCAAGGAAGACGAGGCCAGCCGGGGTTAGGAGTTATCAGATCACACGCGCGCGATACCAAATGCATGAAATCACGCTAAGGAAAAGCCACAACCGAGGTCAAATGCGGTATTAGAGGATTAGTCGTGATTTGCCTCATTTTTCCTCCAAAACGCTGTAGTGACAAATCTGGATTTCATAGATGTACTTTGAGCATGCTATTTTCCCTTCTCTGACTATATACTGAAGGATATGCTTGAACTCTGCGAGACGAGGTAGCTTTAATATCCAATTTAGTCATTCAATTTAATGAATCCAATCTGTTCATCCAATTTACTTGCTACTAATTCGTATCTTAGAAGTACTAAAGAAGAACGTGGGAAGAGTCGTTGTAACGGCTCTAAAAGAATATGCGATAGATATAAGAGCGAATTTATGATTGACACCTTAAATATTGATATAGAGGAAAGACTTGTGAAAACTGTATTATGGAGTACAGTTTTGTTTGACTCGGAACCCTGTTCTTTCGTGCAAGAGGAATAGCGTAGATAGAAGATATTTTAGATCTGAATGGAGAAAATAAAATGGGCAGAAAGAACAGAATGAAAACAAGCGATGGGGTTTTATGCACATTAGAGGATGATTGGCCGTTGGGAAAATTTGCAGGCAAGAAAAGTGAATTGAGTGAGGGAAAATGGTACGCTGAAGCGGGTAATAGAAGGGATAATATTGGAAAGCTTAGTACGAGAGGGGAAAAGAATAAGTATTTTAGTAGCAGTCTAAATGGTAAATAATGAGATATACTTGAGCGTGGGGTTCAAGAATGCTTTATGTCATCTTAGTTAGGAGTACATTATCGTATCGGGATCCTTCACATTCTCTCCAAACTTATTAGAACAACTTCCATGATAGTAAATCATATCTAGGATGTAAATATATGTATTTTTACATGCGAAATCTTTTGATCAAATATTCTGAAATTTTAACGATACCTTTAAGCGAAAATGCAGAGTTGTCTCATACCAGGATATTTGAATCAACTTTATTGTTTTATCTATTCTGAGAAAAATTATTAAGATACGCATGGTTAACGCGGTAACCCCTGTCTTTTCATTAAAATTATTTTAATTTTAGATTAAAAGTTCATTATTCGAATGTCAAATGCCAAAGGTAAACACCATGGTGTTTAAAATAGACTTAAACTTCGTGAACTGTGGCGCAACGTGATCAATTACAATTATCTTTTAATTTGCATGTACGATATTTCCGTATAACATCGTCTTCCTTTAAAGCTCACAAAATTTTGGAGTGTAACAAAAGCCTCAGGCAGCCTTGCTGGCTTAACTAGCCAACCCACTCGGCCGAACACCAGGATACCCTGGATCGAATCCCGATCTAAGCGAAGGATGTTTATGTCTGAAAATTGTTGCATTATAATGTGCAGTAGCTGATGATTCCGTTAAACGTGACCATTGCGGAACCTTCTACAGTTTATTTGTAGTAGTGATTTTTTATATAAAGGGTTTATCCGGACAAATAAGTGTACTGAGCTCAGGGAAAAAAAATTATTACGCTTTTACATATCTTAAGCTAATATTCCTCAAAATAGGACCCTTGTGAGTCGATACACTTGTTCCAGCTGCGTTCCCATTCCTGGAACGCTCCCGCGAAGGCATCATCGGGAACCTCTCGAAGACACGTCGTCACGGCCTCTTTTACGGCGTCCAAAGTCCCGTATCGCGTTCCTTTCAAACTCCTCTTTATCTCCTACCCGAAACAACGTTCTCTAAAAAATGTGGATCATTTTTGCAGTGATCCGCAAGTTGTGTCGCGATTTCCAAACGATTGAGTCTTTGATCATCACTGAGCACTTTCGGCACCAACTTTGCACAAATTTTTCGCATCTGTAATTGGTCCCTGATAAGCTCCTGCACTATTGTTTTTGGCACATTACACTGCTCTGCTATCATCCAAACACTAAGACGACGATCAGAGTTCAGTACATCGCGAACTTTTCGCACATTTTCGTCGGTGAGTGTCGTTGATGGGCGTCCAGGCCGTGGTTCGTCGTCGACCTCTTCTCTGCCCTCCACGAACATCTTGTGCCACCGAAAGATCATGTTTCTGGACATGGCTGACTCCCCGTAAGCCTGGTTAATCATACCGACAGTTTCGGTAGACGATTTCCCAAGCTTTACCGCAAATTTGATGGAATAACGCTGCTCCAAAAACTTCGGCATCGCGTTCCGTGACGTGGGTCGAGCGTGGAGGTTCGCGTTAACAGAGCTCCTCACTACACCACAGCTCAGAGCCGACTGCCTTTTTCAGCGTCCCTTGCCAACATACCCCCCTCCAATCGCGCCTGGAGCGGCGGGAAAAAATCAGTACAATTATTTTCCGGACGAACTATGTATTTATTTGAATTCTTGACATTTTATGGTTAAAAACGTGTTCCTTGACAGAAGAGGATGGATGCCTAATGCTTTTGAGATGGTCGACGTATAAGTTAGCCCACTTGTAGAAGAAAACTTTTCAGGGACACAGAAGTAAGTGAAGGGAGAGAGGTGGAGAAAATTCAGAAACTAGATGCAAACACAGCGTAAAGAAAGCGTTGATAGGCATGGGTACATAGGGTGTTTAGGTTTTACGTACTTAATCGGAAGAGCCCATGCAAATAATAATTGAGGTTTCTAAACGCCAATATGTAAATTATCGGAAAACCTCCAAATATTCGTCATTTTTAACGAGAGATTCATATGTCCATTCACTAGCCATTTTGTAATAAAATCAATGAACTAATTTTCAAAATCATTAGGAGACTTCGCGGAATAAAATTTATTTACATAAATAAAATTATAAGAACAAAAAGTTAACTTCTTTTTTTATGAAACCGCTAAGATGTGTAATGACTTTGGCCCCAAGGAAATTAGAGTGCGGTTCATGTACACAATACCCCGCAAGCCGCCGCAAGGGCGTGTGGCGGGGGAGAGCTATAGCTAGGACAGGCTGAGAATTGGAATTTCAAATGTCGTAGAGGCATAATCCACGCATCTAAGCAAAACTTTACTTGTGAATTATTTCAAGCAATATATGTTTCTGTATCTTATTATTAACTGAAAAAAGATTTCTAAGTGAGAATTTAGCCCACTCTTTCTTTCAAAAACTCTCCCGTTTTAACACTGAATATTTTTACCCTTTTCCGGAGGTTCATAGGCAAATGCAGAGAGTGTCAATCAAAACATACGATTGCGTCATGGTTAGGGAAAGTCTTGGTCGACTGTTACAATTTAAGCCAAGGTCCACTTTATTTTTAGTACCTTGAGATAAAAAAAGGCCACTCTTTGCGTAGTAATTTGAATTATACCCAGTGCAACGTCGTTCTAGGACTTTTACTTTCAGCCTCATATCCAGTCGGCATTCAGACTTCATTCAGAGAGTCCTGGAAATAAGGGAGTGAAGGAGAATTCGTTGATGCAAAGTAATTGATTGAAAAAAAGGCACGGAAGACCTTTACCCATTCTATGCCGTCTCAGTGGAAATAAACTGGGCATGGCAATATTTTTCAAGAATTATGATAATAACTTGATAATTATACACTTAATACTCCTTAAATTGGTTAATCAGCAGAATTAACACTATTTATGCTACGATAGCATGGATAATATTTCAAAATATCTCTGATCGTAGACAGAGCTAGGACAAACACTTGAACGATATGCATACGTAAATTATTTCTTTCTTTTCCTTAACCCATGTGTAGAGTTGTAGTGAAATTTGATCCGTAGGGCTTGCTTGATAAGTTTCGGAAAGTTAATTATTGGAGTTGACGTTGAGTTAACGCAAAAATACATAGAAGTCCTGTTGAAAATATTATTTATAATCTATTTTGGGGCTGATTTTACCGTAGTATCAGCAACGAAAGCACTAAAGATAAATTGTGAAGTGTGGACTGATGATATTCTTATAAGATAAGGAAATAATTTAGATCGTAGATAATCTAAAGTTAGCTTTCTAACCGACAAAAGACCATTTTGAAGAATACACCCATGAACACTGCACCATGTTAACCGCACTCTATTTATGCGTCTTTAACGCGTATTTTTAAGTTTTTTGGGATGAAAACGAGAGGAATTAGAACTTGTCCTATTATATACATTTGAGTTCTACAGTTCCTGTATTCTAATTCGCACATTCCACTTGCTAACCAAATTCAAACACGGTGCCAATAATTCGGACATTCTTGTCCGCATATGATTTAATTATAAACTTATCATTAAAGAGTTTTCAATACAACAGCAACATGGTTCATAATTTGTTGAAAGTTAAAAATAAAAGATCCGTTTTAACATTTTGCAAATGTTATGAAATCAATTAAATCAACCCTTTCCTAAGATAGTGCATACTTTTAAGAAAAGATGTTTGGAATACATGTAATAATTTTATTGATTTTATTAGGTAATCTACCGGTTAAGGTAGGTTTTTGGATGGACACAACTATCAAGTAAACATTTTGTGACTCCCCACCTAGCAAACTAACCTATATCAGGTCCCTCTTCATCTCGGTGTACTTCTTTCCTCCCTTCATCCCGTCCAACATCCCTATCCTGTTCCTACCCTTACCTCGCTTGCCCAACATTCTCCCCTCTATTACCCTCTTCAACATTCCACTACCGCTCAATACGCCTTTTATCCATTTTTCCTGCCTCCATAGGATTTCTCTCAACAAACCCCTCCCCTCCCCCACCATTTCTAGTACTTCCTCATTTGTTTTCCTTTCGGTCCATTTCACCTTCTCCATTCTTCTCCACACCCACATTTCAAAAGCCTCCAATCTACGTCTATCCTCCTGCTTCAGCGACCACGTTTCCAAGCCATACATAGCTACGCTCCATATCAGAGTTTTTACGAGTCTTGTCTTAACATCCCTACTCAACGTCCCCGTCATCAACTCCCTCCTCCTTGTGAAAGCCTCCTTGCCTAGCGCAATTCTTCTCCTTACGTCCCTACCACTTTGACCGTATTGGTCCAAAACACTTCCGATATATTTAAACTGTTCTACCTGCTCTATTTTTTCCCCGCCTATTTTAATATTTAGCTTAGCCTTTTTCTTTCTGGAAAATCGCATAACCTTTGTTTTATTAATATTAATTCTCATCCCATATTTATCGCACTGAACCTCCAATTCACTCAGCAATGCTTGCAACCCCTTGGCTGACTGAGCAACTAATGCTTGGTCATCAGCAAACCTAACCGATTTTACGAATTCCCCTCCGACTTTCATTCCTACCTCCAGTTCTTCCCATGCCTCTTTAATCATTTCCTCTACATATACGTTGGACAGTACCGGTGACAATGGGCAACCCTGCCTTACACCTCTTCCTAACACTGCCCATCCGGCCATCCGGACTCTCCGTTCCCCACTCGCACCTGAGCAGTCTGAGACAGGTACAGTTTGCGGATCAGTCTCCTGTCCCTCCAATCCATTCCTATTTTCTGCAATACACGCATTAATTTTTCCCAATTCACTCTATCAAACGCTTTTTCGAAATCTACAAAACAGGCAAAAACGTCCTGATTGTATTCTATATTCCTCTCGACTAGTGATCTCATTACTGCAATGGCATCACGCGTACCTCTTCCTTTCATGAACCCAAACTGATCATCCCCTAAGTAATCATTTGCCTTATTCTCTATCCTTTTGTTGATGATCCTAAGAATTTTATTGATGTGTGGTGTAAAATTATATGTAACATTTTATTTTTGTCTTTTTGTTTTTGATTGATTTATGTTAATGAGATGGGGATTTTCCTGCTTTGTGAGAGAGACTTTATGTTTTGAAGTTCCCCTTAAGTGTACTTTTGCTTAATGAGTGATTTTACCTTTGTGATTGTTTGGGACTTGTGTGCCACCTGACACTGTCTATCAGCACATGTGGATTTTTGAATAATAGTAATAATAATTAGATACGTAAACTGGTCAATAATTGTCAAGGTAAACTTAAATATGCCCCAACAGGAGATAACGTCACATTATTTTGAGTTTTATACTTCACGTCAAAACACAAAAGAGTAGGGAATTTCATCCAATGTCAATTAACTAAGGGACATCCTAGTCGCTTTAATTTTCGATTTATATCGACAATGTTTATGAATCAATAGTTTGACTTTGTCGACATTGAACGGCGTGTTGGCCGAAGCAGGTTTGCTGCCAATAATTTAAATCATTGCCTCGATTTCTTGATATAATGGGCTAACAAAGGAAATTTCTTCCCAAGAAGGGAAATTGCAGGACAACATTCGGGTTTTAATCCCGAAATCGACTGCGGCGCGGAAGAGAATGCGATGATCCTTCAAGCTCTCTCCATTACTTTCAAAATTGGCGTGGTTTGCGTTTCCGGTGGTCGCATGCGCGCCTCGATCCCATCTAGGGAATCAAGCCGAGTCGAAATCAGGTTCTCCTAAGTGTGTCCCGACGTTTCAGCTGCGTCCCATTCCCGTCGCTCAATTTCCCTTTTAATGTTTTGGCGACATGGGCACCATACTCTCATTTCGCTGGGGAATCACAAGTGCCGTGCGATGAATGATGATTCCGCGGAAAGTTTCATTGGGGCTGTTATCCGAGACAGAAGTTTTGCCATCGATGCGGTGCCGTCCTCGAATGAACTTGAAATAAGTTTTCTAATTGGTTGAAACTTGCCTGCTGTTGCTGCTGCTTTCTCCACTAGCAGCAGCAGTGAGGGGTCTTTGTCGTTTTTTTTCTCCTCTCTGCATTTTTTCCACCGTCGATTGTTCCGCTTGAATTATTTTCGCTTCGGGACTGAACCCTTGATTACGGATTTCATTTACCCCGCCGTGCGTAAATTCGACTCGCGTCGCGCTCCACTCGGTTGGGGGTTTCTTTTTGTCCCCATCCGCCGCTTCTCCCACCCTGCGCGGTGGTTCCCTTCCCGTCGCCCCTTTCCCCACCCTCTCCCTCCGCTCCCGCCCCCACACACCTCCGCCCCACACCCAACACCCCTTCTCCCCGTCGTTACTACTTTATCGCTGCGTCGCGCGGAGAGAAAATTTCCCGAACACCTCTTCGTTTTTCCTCCCCTCTCGCTTACGATATATTTATTATTATTATTTTCGAAATAAATTCATTCGCGAGTGCTTGTTTCTATTTTTATATCTCTTATCGGAATCCGAGGAAAAAAACTATATCCATGTCGGGAGCAGAGGAATCTGAGTGCTTCCCGTTTATATCCCGCCGCCTTTTATTTCCGGCTCTCCTAGCCCGGGGGGCAATATCCCTCGAGTTTTCAAACGATTTACCACCTTCGACATCTCTCTTCCACAAATATCAATATTTATATACGCGCGCACTTCGCTCCTTTCCTCTCCGCTCCTTCCTGCAGCCGCATCCCCCGACATCCTCGAACCCCGCGGCGACCACCAGCACCTCCCTTCCTTGGCGCGATGGCTCCGCCGCGCGAGT
Source organism: Hetaerina titia (assembly GCA_037158775.1). NCBI lineage: Eukaryota > Metazoa > Arthropoda > Insecta > Odonata > Calopterygidae > Hetaerina > Hetaerina titia. The sequence goes on from CM073771.1 coordinate 9,373,562, forward strand.
ATTTTATGGGCACACGTGCGAGAGTTGGGAGGTCTCATCGCAGCAGCAAGAGATCTTCCCTCGCGCGGGAATTAGGGTGCCCGGGGAATGCTGGGAAGTTTTCGGGAGAGCAGCGGGGAAGGTGAGTAGGTGAGGGGGAAGGAGAAGGGGGTTTGGGGAGGTTTGCAAGAAGGGTGCAGGGAGAGAGAAGGGAATGAGTGGCTAAGGGAAAATTTGTGGGATGAGGAAAGGAGACACCTTTCCCACTGCCTGCAAGGGAATGTGTTGAAAGCTGAGCAGGAGTGAGGGAAGTAGGGAGTGTGATTCTGGTGTCATATATTGTTCGAGCCTCGGGGTTACTAGTTCACAATGGGATGCTAATGCACTGTCCCACATTATAAGTTACGCTTTAATGTTTTTAAATTTTCTTCAGACCATTGGATCATATAGAGGTTGCGTTCCGAAAGAATGGTTTTATTTTTTTTAAGAAATTTATTGAACAGATTTGTGCAAACCCTTAAAATTCTTCTAAGTACTGTCCTGGAGCCTCTACACATTTTTTCCAGCGACTCTGCCATGACCGGTGTGCGCCCTGGAAGGGGTCTTCGGAGAGCTCTACCAAGTTATTCGTCACGGTTGATTGGATCTCTTCTATGGACTAAAAACGGGTTCCTTTCAGGGCTGACTTAATCAGAGGGAATAGAAAGAAGTGTGCTGGGGCTACGTCAGAACTTAATGGGGGTGGGGCAGCGTTGGCACCTGGTGTTTTCCCAGGAACTCGCGGACTTGTAGCGCGTTGTCTCAAGGCGTGTTGTCGTGATGGAGTTGCCAGGAAGCGGAGATGAATTTTCTCGTCCTAATGTCCCTTTTTTGGAGTCTTTCCAGCACATTCACGTAGTAGTTAACTGTCTGTCCTTGAGGAACAAACTCCTTATGGACCACTCCTTTGCTGTCAAAAAGACAATGAGCATTGTTTTCACTCTTGATTTTGCTCATTCTTCCCTTTTTGGACTTGGGGGACAGGTCCGTGTGCCATTCAGAGCTTTGGCGTTTTGTTTCTGGGTTGTATTAAAAACTCAGGTAGCATCATCAGTGATGACGTCCAAATAATCAGGTTCATTTTCAATACGTTGCAAAAGTTTACTTGAAATTTCCGCTTGGTTGGTCTTTTGGTCGTCTGAAAACACCTTAGGTACAAGCATGACGCACACTTTCCTCATCACTTAATCTTTAGTGAGAATGCAAAATACAACAGTAGAAGACAAGTTAAGGTCTTTGGCAACCATCTTGATACTCAATCGACGGTCAGAGTCCAACAGTTGTCGAACACCAGCCCAGAGCGTTGTTCGTCCTGAACCTTTTCCCAGACCTCCTTAAAGACCTTTAACCACCTTGAAACTTATAAATAGGACTGAGCAGAGTCCTCGTCAGACTCACGAATCATTTTGTTAGACTCCTCAAGAGATTTTTTCAGTTTAGCACAAAACTTAGTAACCTCGTAACGTTGCTCGATCGTTGATTCCATTTTTTTCGTGGCACGATCGGCGCGCAGAGGTTTACAATAACTGACGTCCTGCCAGCTATGACTGAGACCGGGTCACGGTAAATCTTAGTGGTGAATCTTATGATACACGCTACCGAAAGCGTTCGTCATAGTTACATTTTGTGAAATAGCGGAGTGATACCTGTTCTACCCATCAATTGCATTAGATTCAATTTCGTATATTATTTTAAAAATGCAAGTGGGGTGACAAAAATTTTGAAGTGAACATAAATGAGGATATATATCACATCGGCGTTGAAAGAGACTAAAAAAACATGGTGGACAGAGCTCTGTGAAGGAAAAGTAGTAAAACAGTGCGTATTGCATTTGCCAAAGAAATTCAACTTAAGTGCGTCAATAAAATACGAGTTGAAAAAGTTAAATGTGCCATACTACCTTGAACAAAAAGTTCCCGGAATAACCACCGTGTGGCGCTCCCATCGTTCCGATTTGAGTTCTGTTTTTTTCTGTTAAATTGGTACATCTGTTGATATTTCCTTTAAATCTTAGTGTCATAACTTGACATTTGCAAAAGTTACGTAGCCAAGAGTACATCTATCTCTGTGTGTGTTGGCGATTTTTTACAACTGCAGAAATGGATTTAAATTTACAACAACGAACTTGTAATAAATTTTGCGTAAAAAACGGATTTAGTGGCGCACGGACGTTGGAAATGTTGGAAAAGTGTTTCGGCAACGATTCTCTAAAAAAAACGGTCGTTTACCAGTGGCACGAGCGGTTCAGAAGTGGTCGTGAGTCAATCGAAGATGATGAACGCAGTGGCAGACCATCGACATCGAAAGTCGGTGAAAAAATTGATAAATTAAAGAAATGTTGGTCAATAACCGCAAATTAACCACCAGAGAAATAGCGGAGGACTTGAACATTGCCTATGGATCCGCCCAAGACATTGTGGTTAATGATTTGGGTTTCCGTCGTGTAGCAGCAAAGTTGGTGCCAAAATACCTCAATTTCATGCAAAAAAGAGACCGTGTTGACGTCGCAAAAGACATGATTTGCGAGGCTGAATCCCACATTCATCAAAAGGATCATTACTGGAGACGAGACGTGGGTTTATGAGTACGACACGCAATCCAGACATCAGGCAAGTGAATGGCGTTCACCAAATGAGCCGAGACCAAAAAAACCACGTCGTTTTCAGTCAAAAAAGGAGGCAATGCTGACGGTTTTCATGGATTACAACGGTGTAGTGCATCATGAATTTTTGCCAGAAGGCCAGACAGTAAACAAAGAGTATTATTTGGGCGTTATGAGACGTTTGCGTGAAGCAATTCGCCGAAAGAGACCAGAAATCGTCGCACAGTGCGTCGAGACCGTCGCACAGTGCTATCATTATTCGTAATGTTTTGACGAAAAATGCAACAAATACCATCCAACAGCCACCGAATTCACCTGATTTGGCTCCCTGTGACTTCTTTCTGTTCAATCGAGTTAAAAACCCATTACGGGGAACGCGTTTTAGCAGCCGAGAGGAAGTAATGGAAAAATCGCAGGAAGCACTGATGGACATACCGAAAACCGAATATAAAAAATGTTTCGAGGATTGGATCAAGCGCTGGCATAGGTGTGTTGCAGTCGATGGGGATTACTTTGAAGGGGACAATATAGATTTAGATGAATAAACTTGTATTTTTAATTTTCTGAATAAAATCCGGGAACGTTTTGATCAAGGTAGTATAATCGGTACTAAACTAAATTGAAAAATGTAAGAAACTCTTACTCCTCCCCAATTATTTACACACCACACAATACAACGAGAGTTTGGTTATCAGTAGCTTTTGCCATCTATCATACTGGAAACTCTGGGATTACAAAAAAATTCTCCGGAGGTGAAATAACCCCAGATATGTTAATGGTAAAATCCTCAGTTAGTGTTTTGAGATGACTGAATATAAAGTAAGCCGCAAGCGGTATAATTGTTTGAATTTGCTTGAAACACTACTCGCAACTTCTCGTTTTACGTTTAAAGTCGATTCAAGTGTAGTTTTTGTGTTCGTTTTTAGGCCAAGTAAGATGGAATAACGTAAACATCTAAATAGCAACATATTTTGTAGGTACTGTCATTTTTATATCAAATGAAACTTGATATAAGTTCATTTACGTAATATCCACTTGATAAATACAAGTGAATTTTTTAATGTTCCACTTGGCGGCGCCGGGGCTCCAACAACAATTTCATTATCTCCATTTGGAAATATAACTGAGAAGCGATCAGCATCTTTGTACGAGCATGAGCAACAATCGAGTCCGAAGCTCGATAACTATTTGCAATTTGAAAGTGTTGATTAGTTCTTTCACTAAGTTCTACTTGTGCCGTGTATTTCTTGTGATTAATTGATTTTAATAATTGAAATCATTTTTATCATTCTCCATCGCGTCAACAGCTGGCAGGCAAAATATAATTTTATCCTTTTTTACTAATTAAAACTTGAATGATGCCACAAATATTTTGGAGCGTTAATCTCAATCGTTAATATTTTTTCTCTTAGCCAGCGATAGGTGAAACTTTGTATCTAGGGCCTAATTGTTAATTTATCCTTCTTTAAAAACCAAAACAATTACTTGATTCTTTCATTTCTTGATTTAGGTTTTCACAATCAATGCTGTTTCTTGAAGATGTGAGCACTTAGTTTTTCTTTCAAACGGGAGAGGCATGTTTAAATTAAACTTCTATTTGAATTATTGGTCAAAGATCTAAGATTATTTCATCATTTTATGTTTATAAAAACGTAATTTCTTAAAATACATAAACGCATGAGCTGTGTGATTAAAATAAATATTTCATAAGACATACCTAAATCTGCGTCACAAAATCCCCTAAATTAGGAGAAGTTACATCTACAACGACATGAGCAACTTTAAATATATATTTTCAACGAAATGATTAAATATTTTTACTTCATAATTGGTTCGATTCTTGACAGTTTGTCTACTTCACTTGCACGCTCTTATTTCTTCATTAATTCTTTTCTTTCTCATTCGGGGAACTTTCTTTTTGTTTTTTGCAATCAAGTTCTTAGTTGTTACCTAATCGACCTTTCTGACGATTACTAATGACAAACATCCTCTATATCTTATTATTTATCTATTCCAATATGCTTGCTTACGCTATATCGAAGGAATAGTCAGGTTTCTATGCACGGTTTTTCTTTTTTCTCCTTAAATTTCGGCATCCTCCTGGCGTGTTATTTATAAGTCCTTAAATTGTCGTATGCCTGCCAACCTTTATTAATATAGTCCTTTGTTTAAATGTACAAGGAACGTAGCTGCGTTCGTGAATCGTTGTAAAAAAAAGCCGAGACCGCAAACTTGATTGGCACTAAGTGATAAGAAAAAGAAAAAGAAAGAATTAAAAAAAGCTTTTAAAAATTACAAGCAAGGGTAGAAATAGGGAACTATTCAGGGACAGACTAGGTCACTTGGGTGTGTATGAGAAACAGTGACCCACGTATACCTCAATCACACACAAAAGCCAAAATAAATAATAAAAATAAAAAATAATAAAACAAACTTACAACCACTCGATCACTAGGGTGTGTTAAGGAATAACAGTTACTCTCGTGAATCACATTCACACACACACACATTCAGGGTTTACAAGGATCCCTCCTATGTCAGTGACCCGTAACACACCTATGTGACCTAGTGTGTATTCCCTATTTCTCCACTAACTTGTATTAAAAAATAATTTTTTTCTTCTTCTTTTTCTTTTTTCTTATTACTTAGTAACTCCTGGCAGATCGTGCTATGTGTGTGAGTTATGCAGAGCTAATTGCCTTACAATAACTCGAAGGGAGACAATATTAAGAAGAGATGCGAAAGGAAATAGAGTGGGGAATGGGGAGAGATAGAAAAAGAGAGAAGGAGAATTAGAGGAGTTTGAAAGGGACGAAGAAAATGTGACAAAGGGAGACAGTGAAAGGGAAAAAATAAAAAGTATATAATACTTATGGATGAAAAGAGAGAGAAATAGAGGGAAAGAGATGGAAAGAAACAGGGAACAGAGGAAGAAAGATAAAGCGAGAGGGGAAGAGAGAGGAAGAGAGAGGGAGAGAGAGGGAGAGAGAGGAAGAGAGAGGAAGAGAGGAAGAGGGAGAAAGAGAGGAAGAGAGTGATAAAGAGTGGCTGAGGGCGGACATTGGGAAAGAGGCGATGGAAAACGGTGGTTAGGGAGGGGGCGGATGAACTACAGTTGAGAAAAGAGAGGGGTAGGGGCAGGAATAAGGACGGATGAGGAAGGGTGGAGAGGGGTGAAGGGGAACGGATTTTGGCGGTGGCGGAAAAATGTAGATCTCCCATTTGCATCCGCATTGGCCCGGAGCGGCGCGGTACGCTCAGAGCCATCTCTCGGGAGGCGTCGCAAGGGAAGGAGATTCACGCGAGCGCACCATGGGATGGGAGGGTTTGGAGGCTGATATGAAGTTGGCAAAAAGAATCCTAATGTGGAGTGCATATTCAAGTGTTTTCGTACGCGCTCGAGGAAACATAGACGGAGGACTGGCCAATGATTAATTTTATGTAATCCAGATAAATATTACAAGACTCAAGGATAGGTAAAAGCCATGGCTATATGTATCAAACGCCTATACCTGAACTTAATATTAGAATTCTTTTGTTAAAATTGTTCAGAGAAAAAAATGCTCCTTTTCCACGTCATACTAATTTACTTTGGCGTACACTCCAGCTTTCGTAGTCAAAATAGTTTGAATTTAATAATCTGATTTTAATCAGCCCTCTGTTTTCTTATCGCGGAAGGGAGCATGCTAGGGAGAGCAATGCAGAAAAATATCTACATTTTATATGAATTTCTTTTCAAGGTTCAGGAATTCTTCAATGCTCCATGGAAATGAATTGGACAGCATTACTTTCCGCAAAAAAGTGATTCTTGTGAGTAAATAACCATTATTCATTCATTTTTATATAACATGTATGAATAAATACGTTTTAGGAATACTGGGCGTGATTGCGGGGGATAACTACATGTGATATCATGAGAAAAATTTAGCTCAACCTAACTCAACGTTGACGCTAAGCCATAACATGAAAGCTAATTTCGTAACTTAGAGGGTGTCATAGATCCTCCTAAAAATATATGACAAAAAATGATGATCAATCCTTTAATATAATAAGTCATAGTAAAAACTCTACAACAATCTTGAATCAAACAACTCTGAACAGTATATCTTTTTAAAAAATAAGTTACTCTATGTCTCGGCTCGAAAGTATTACCCAGTGATACGAGGGGCAAGGTGTGAGAAATTGAAATGAATTATTATGACGTAAAGAGCTCACACTACGTAGTTTTTCTAAGCCCAAAGGCTTGTGCAACTCACCCATCAGGGATAGAGAGCCAGTTTCTATAGCTGCTCCGCCTCTAGTTTCTCAGGAAGAGCTGTTAACCAAAACATCACACAGCTAGAGTATAGTTGAGGAAGACCGGAGACGTCTACGAGAATTGATCGCGGAATCTTTGGTTGCTAGCTTTGAATATCTTTGGTCGTAGTAGTCCAATGGGTAGAGAGTTAGCTCTAACTCTACGACCGACTAAACTACTACTTTGACCACTACGACCTACTAAATATATAGTATGTGCATTTAAATACACGCACGCACGCACGCACACACACACACACACACACACACACACACATATATATATATATATATATATATATATATATATATATATATATATATATATATATATATATATCCTAACTAATCTTCCGAGGAAGACGGAGCAAAATTCCGTCGAAATTATCAAGAAATAACGTGTGTGTTTCTTTTATGTGTTCTCATTTTGTGTATATATAACAAGAGGCGAAGGTGGGGCAGGAAGAATGAATTGCGAAACTTTCTTGGGATGAAAATAAGGATGGGATGGGAGAGCGATCCTGGAGGTTCACAAGGGGCTCCGGGCCATAAGGGATAGCATCGCCTCCGTCATCGAGCCACCTCCATCTCTTCCCTTAGTCTGCAGAGGCTAGATTGCTTACAGGTGTACGACGACGTGCAGCTACTCTCCCAGCTTCTCTGCCTCCATCACCCCTCCCATGTGTCGCGTCGTCGCAATATCGACTGAGCGTCTCCGAAAATATCAACCTTTTACTCTTCCCCCTCCCCACGATTCTCTCTCCCCGCCTCTCACCCCATTCACACCTCTTCCATTCTGCCTCCCACTCTCTGTCATTCGCCAGGCCCCCGTAATCGCGATAAGATCCTCGAAAGATGTGTCCGTTTGGTGCTCTCCATCTTGAGTGAGTGGAGGCACAAATTAAATTTATCGGCTCCCTGCGTCGCGGGGTGCGCGCGTCCAAGCGAGAAGTGCGGTGGATCAGACGGGGAGTTCCCTTCGCGCTCTCTCACACCAAGTCGTCGCTAAACCTTTTCCGAATCCGGCGAAAGGGGGGCGAGAAAGTTCTAGTCTCATTAATGGTGAACTTATAAGGATTCTTAAATTCCAAATTGACTTTTCGTTATTCTGCATGGATTGAAATTTTCAGAGGTGGGAGGATGTTTATAAATTAGGGTAACGGATCCTTCAACTGTCAAGGCTTCCCAATTCCATGATAATCACTTGTTGGCATAACACTTTCGTATTTGAGAGAGATTATATGAGAATAGAATGTTTGGCGCTATTTTTCATTAATAATTTAGTTATTCAAAATTAACTGTCCTAAATTCAAGCTCGTAATGCTACAAGATAAAATTTATTATTAAAGGTGAGCATCCTTGTATTCGAAAATAATTGGCTAATGTTTCTGTTGATGTTTCCATTATAAACGACGATTTTTTAAAATGAAAACCATCCAATAACTGCATTGAAGTATCCAGTGTTGAAGAGCTTCAGTATTGAAGGGCTTCCGAAAGGCCTAAGAAAAGGAGGTAATGTTATCTCACGCGATATAATTTACTTGAATAAAAAGTTCGTTGTGACTCAAATATGAATTTAATTAACATTGGCTCGATATAACTTTGAGCTATTTATTTCCTGAGCATATCTGAGCTGAGACTTCAATGACCAGGTTATATGTGCACTAAGATATTTTAAACACTTTTTGAAAACTTAAAACGATTAGCGCATTTTATGTTTTCCAAGATGAAATAATACATGTTTCGGATAATGTATCGGTTTTTTTGTTAACATTTCTCGATTTTATTTCTATGCAACTCAGCATTTTTTCAAAAATGTGTCAGTAAATTGTATTTCAAGGTTTATTTTGAATGCATGTCCATAATTCATGATATATTAATTGTGTTCATCAGCTAATAAAAAATACTTCATACGTTATTAGGATTTGAATTTTAATTTCACTTTGTCATGTTAAAGAACAAACAGTAAAACTCAGGAACAAATAATAAGCGAGTGCTACTATGCACTAATTATTATGCTCGAATTTCACCAGATCACGACTGAAACTTTGCATTTTTTTTCTTATATGTCATCTAAATATATTTAATCCTTTGAATTTTCGAATTCTTAAATATTCTTATGATAATACTGTAATCATCATAATATAGTATGCTACATTCAAAATGATTACTTGGATGTAGAGTACTATAACATCTGCTAACTTGATGCAAAAAAAATAGAAATAAATGATTCATAATGCCGTTTCCCTCCATTCTGAACAGGTTATACGATTTTGCTATTCCCTGGAAGCATTTTTTGCCGCAAAAGTCAATAGTATTATGGCAGAAGATAACTCCTGCTTCTTGCAGAACTGTCGTTCCTGGTTCAGTTAAAGACATTCTACGTATCAGAAGAGAAATGGGAGCACACCGCAAAGTACGTCTTACTGCTGGAAAAGTAAGTGTACTTCACATTTGTAAAGTAATTATTCACGGTATATATGTAAAGCAGGCGTAATCCTATCTTTTCATCTAAATTATCGGTGGTGTGCCCTAGAATAAATTGATTACTAATAATTATGCCTCATGAGACTTATGATGACTCATATATTGATATTTCCGGGTACACAGTGCATTTTTGATCAATTATAGTGTTTTTTTATCCACATCAACTCATCGTGAGATTTTTTGGAAAATTTTTTGTCGTTCTCTGATTTCATGAAGTTGACGCAATAAATTACGGAGAGAAAATAAACTCGGTCCTCACTATAACACAACTCTCTGTTGAATCCGGCAGTTAGGATTTGAAACAGAACTGTGCCAGTTTAGGGACGATTTCCTCAAATATTCCCCGTGAGAACTAGGACGTGTGGAGGTTGGAAGTTTTCTGTCCCTAATCTACTCACTCTCCTGCCTTTTTTAAGAAAAAATAGAATTCGATTTAAGTGAATTTCAAGAAAGAGTGAGGGAGATTACCATACGAAACGTACCCATCCGATCCTCATCCCACATCTTTCGATATTCCACCATCTCTTCTAAAATAACAGCTCCAGGCATTCCCTCCACCCGCTCATGAGGGGAAGGGGGACGGCCCCATCTCGGTAAAGTTGGGAGGGTCGAGGAGGGTTGGATGGGGTGATGAGGAAGGGCAGTGGCGCCGGAGGACACTTGATACCTAAGATCTCTGTAGCCTTACTTTCTGCAAAGTCCCACTGTAGTGTTCGGCCAGGGTGTTCCGGAAAGAAGGGATCGGGACTGGGGGCAGGGTGGTGAATTTGCAGGAGGCGTGGGAGTTTTCTGAAAACCCGATTGGAGAGGAGTGGGGATGTATAAAGGTGGGGGATGTACATAAAATTACCGAGAATGTTTGAGGGCGGAGAGGGAGGGAGGGGTGGAGAGGTTGGGATTGGTGGGCGCGGAGGTTTTTGTGAGGGAAGGAGATGGGCTGCATTCTCAATTTTGTGAAATCAATTTGCGCAAGGTGTAAAAGGGGTAGTGGAGTGGGGGGAGGGGGGGGTTCTCGGATGGCAGGGAGGAAATCGGATTGAATTAGTGAAGGCTTAAAAGTCCTCTTAATCCGTGCTAAAAGCAAAGTCACTCGTGCATAGTTCCTATGGCGACCGATTGGACGACTTGAATGGCGTTTCCCCCTGTCGGAGCTATGTTAATTTCCTTCGTATGCATCCTGAGCAGGAACATTTTTTATTTAAATACGGGATGTCCATAAATATTTAATGGTTTCTGAAGGAAAGTACTTTTTCAATAAATTAAAGGAAAGCTCGTCATGCCTAACAACATATTTTTCATGCAGGTTATTAAATATTAATTTTAACGCTACTAAACTTCTGCCTTACTCTTATTGATTTACGTACTGCAAAGCATTTGAAGGAAACATCAAAACGTTTTAGGATGAATTACTTAAGGATTACTAGGATTTTAAAACGCGGAGTGGATATTATGATGTAAATCGTATTACGAGTCTCAGGCGCGCACTTTGGATTTATTAGAAAATTTACTCCTGTACCTGTATCTATATCTGTACCTGAATATGTATTTACCTGTATCATCGGAGCTTTGCTTATGCACCCAGCACTGCGTGAAAAAGACCTATATAATCGATATACTTGTTATTTAACTCATAATTTGTGATTGTAATCGAAGAAAAGGAGATTTCCTAGTTTCTTTTCCTCCAGAAAACTTACAAGGGAGGAGAATTGAAATTATTTTTTAGAAGTTGTTTTAATTCAGATTCACTAAAATATGCAGGTACTTTTTATTCTACTTCCTGGTTTAATGATTAGTAATTTTCGTTTACGATATCTATGCCACGAGTGAGTCATAGGATTGATTAAATTTAACTTTGTGATTTCATGTCTATTTTTATTTTACTATGAATTGATTTCATAAATTGACGTCTGAAATCACAAATTACAAGTCATAGGAATTGAGTGAGTTATGGTTCACGTCAAAGGATGTTGCATTACAATTCTGGGAACGTCATTCTGGGCCGGTGTGAATATTGGATTATATTACCAAAACACAGTACTCAGTCTTCCCATACGCATTTTTCGTTTAGAAGAGGAACGATACCGATTGATGGGCTGCTCTCGTGATGTGTTTCATTTGCCGAAAATCAAAAGGTGATTTTATGTAAGGAATAAATAAGGTCGGAATATAATATTGAGAGGTGTTCAGTAACTAAAGTTTACGGAACAAAGAAATAAATGGAAAGATTGATGTAAATTAACCTGATTCAAATTAAGCAACATGGAAAAAGTCACGTAACTTCATCTCTCTCTTATCGTCAAGCTTTATGGTTTAATTAGATGTCTTGTGCAAAAATTGATGGAAAAATAAAAAGGAGAGATGCAATTTTATTAGTGAAATGACATATTTATTATGCGACAAGTGTTTGAGGTCTATTGCAGAAAGCGTTAATTGAGGAATTAGTTAAACCTTAAAGAATTAACTGCTTTCCTCTTCAAAAGGGAAGTGGTAACTTTTATGTGATTACTTGAAATGGTTGAGTTTCTCCAAAACATAATTGTGTAAAGCGGATGGAAACATGGGAAAAGTAGAGTTGCTGTCGTAGAAAACTACATACCTACAAGTCATATACACATTTTTGTGCGTATTTTTATCCACCAGTGTTCTTAATAATAAAATGTTATTAATATTATTATGATAAAATTTAAAAAAAATTGATTGTATCGAATAGAAATTTACCCCTCAATATCATTCTACGGAAGACTTAAAAAAATTAAGTTCAAAATAGTTAAATAATTGTTAATTTAAATGCGTAGAAAATTATAAGAAAGATCCAAGCTGTAGTGAAAGCAGTGGGGGACTCGTAAAATCAATTTAAATCACATAAAATTGACCGTGAGTCAGCAAATCTGCCCTAGGATTATAATCATCACTTTGCACATTCCAAAATAAGTGTAAAATAGGTTAGAATTGAGAACAAGTTATAGGAAAATGAAGGTTCACAACAAGTAGAAAACTTAATATGAACACTAACGTTGAGATACGTAAAATAAAATGGTGGAAAATTTCCACTGTTTAGTAAATATTTTGAAAGAGGGTTGGAGAGTATTGTGGAAATAAAGTGAAGAATCGCTTTAGGCATGGAAGTATTTTACGATGATGCGGGGAGGTGATGACCGGCACGTTGAGTAAAGATATTAAGAAGAAACTAGTGAAACCTTTAATTAGGTTTAAATATACAAGGAACGGTCGTGAATCAATATAAACAAAAGAAATGCCGGGACCGCAACCTTGATTGGCAATAAGTGATAAGAAAGAAAAGGGGAAAAAACTGACATAGGAGGGATCCTTGCAAACCCTGAGTGTGTGTGTGAATGTAATTCACGAGAGTGAAATTTATTTCGTAACACACCCTAGTGATCGAGTGGTTGTAAGTTTGTTTCATTATTTCTTATTTTTATTATTTATTTTGGATTTTTCCCTCTTTTCTTTCTTATCACCTAGAGCCAATCAAGTTTACGGTCTCAGCATTTTTTGTTTACGTTAATTAGGTGCTTAGTTTTTTTATGGTTGGGGAACTTTGCCTTCGTGGTAAGAGAAGAAGTGAAGATTGGTGGCTTTCGAGGTGTAGGTGTGGAGAAGAATGAAAAGAATAAAATGGCCAGAGAGAAAAAAATAACCATGAACTCCATATGTGATTGTTGAGGACAGACGGCTGTTCGTTAGGATTAGAAGAAGGCATAACCAGTGGATGTAGGATATCTTGAAGGCAATGTGCTGCGGAGAGAGGTGAAAGAGGGAAGAGTGCTGAGAAAGCGAGATAGAGGTAGGAAAATGATGGGAATTTTGGATAAAATTGAAGGAGTTAGAAAAATGTATGCCTTAAGAAAAAGTTATTGTAACATGCAGTCTAATGTTTAAGGCTTTTTCATCTCCTCTCACAAGCATGCATGCATCTGAGTCATACGTCAGGGTACATAATGCGTGATGCTAGGGTCCATCATTAACGTAGCCATAGACGATAGACTACCACAAAAACAGTTAAATAGTAATAAGTAGTTAACTAGTCTTAATCAGTTAATTATTTGTGACACATATAGTATTAGCAGATCGCATAACTCGGAATTAAAGAAGAGAAACGGATTGCTTCATAGAATAATGAATGTTTCTTTCTTCCCCATGAAATTACGTTTTCAAATCAGGAGCAATTTTACATAATCGAACAGACATGGCCAAAGAACCTAGTTTTGATATGAAATTCCCATTACCAACGTGTCTCATTTACGAGAACCTGGATTTACAGGGTAAAAGACGAAAATCCTAACACCTCCTCCCTTATGGTCCAATGGAGGGATAAAGAATTTACCTGATGTTTAAAGGCAGGTAATTCTTATGCAAATAGTGTTTAGATACCGAACAAACATGTTCTAAGGTAGAACTTGGAGCCTTTATTTCTCTACTATAAGCATAAAATTATTCCGTGAAATCTCTTGCTCTTGAGGTGGGTAAAGTAATGATGTTTTCTGGAATATGTTTAATATCTGTGATCCATAATGAGCATATTTCGTGTACTGATTACGAAAGAGCATTTCTACGAGAGGCTCCCCTGGGCACATTTCCACGCTTCTCTTCGTGTTCGTACTCAACCTTGAACGAGAGAATGCAGAAATGCATTTGGATGTACGGATACTGGTTCACGGAGAGGTACTCGAAAATTACTTCTAGATTCAGTCGGAGTAGCTGCTTCATTTTATCGAAATTAGGTTTCCACAATAAGTTCCAAATCCGTTAAAATCGACTGAAAGGTTGAAGAGGATGGTGTGCATTTTGGAGTGGGAAGAAGCGAAAAACAAATCTTCGTTCTCCTTTATAGAATTGATTGAATTTTATGTATAGGGAATACAAACTTGAACCCGTTTTAATTTAACGACTCACAGCAACGAAGAAATTTCATTCCGATTGAGGCCCCAGAAATAGATACTTGAAACGTGGATGGTACGGAGAAATGGTATCGGTTTAAGTGGTTGGATGCTATGAACAAAGAAGTACGGCCTTGAAATATTCTGTATCAGCAGAAGCAACTCATATAACCATGGTGCGTAAGGCCAAATTATTTAATTCCACATTGTGGCTGCAATTTAAGTGAGTATATTGCATGATCATTTAGGTTTCGGCGTTCGTAAAGTATACGATGTTGAAATTTATTTTCGGTTGGTTTTTATTGAGAGGGCTAATAATTTTGGTCTGCAGAATTGAATAAATTTGGCTACCATATTATCACCTCAATTTTTTCTTTGAGGATAAAATTGTGTATTTAATCCATAATAATATCAAATGCGTCATGAGATTATAAACGCAGGAGTATCCTCACCGAAGTACTTACTACGGAAAATGAATGCGTTCCTAACGCTGTTAATTACCAAATTTATTCCTGTAGCCCTTTTTTCGTCAAAATTATCTCTCAAAAAAATTAACATTTAAACTCCATCACTTACAACTTTAAAAATATTTCACTTATTTCTTGAGAGAGAGAAGTAAATTTTCAAGCTTCAGTTTTTCTTCGGGTATGCCTGAACAATGCAGTCGAATTACACCAAGTATCAACATATTGTCGCATAGTTCTAGTTTTCCCTCTCCGATGGTCCAAAATTGCGACTTTCATCAAACCCCCTACCTGCTCCAACCACCTCTCACCAACCAACCCCCCTGCAGGTCACTTGAATCACAAAAAAGCTGGGCTTGTTTCCCTCTCTCGTCTCTCCCGAGTCGTGTTAACATCTCACGGCCGCGATGAAAATAAATCGCCGCCTGCGGGACCAAGGGAACACGGCCCTGAATGGCGTTAGGCGCACTTTAAAAGCCCCCGCAGGAGAGAGAGACCTCACATAACGAAGTAAGAGTTCGGATTAAAGGTAGGACAGGAAAAGTGACGCGCGAGGTGGCTGTTCACCGGTAGGGATCGAAAGGGCAGCGGGTCGCAGGTGAGGAGGGTTAGGCGGGTGAGATATGGATGCGAGATTAAGGACGAGTCGAGGAGGAGGGTTGAGATGGGGAAGAAAGGGTAAGGAAGAATGAGGAGGCTGTGAATTTTAACGCAGAATACAAAGGACAAAAGGATCTCGGTGTGGTCAAACAGTGAAGGGGTATTGTAGAGAAGTGAAGCGTGAGTACCCTGCCCTAAAAAAATTAGTAAGTGTTTTAGTATTAATTCCTGAAATCTCTTAGAAAGTCAAACAGTTAAACGTCCTCCATATCAGAGATCCTACCAAGTAGAGTGATGTTTACATGTTTTTCACAGAGGTATTATTCCTTCTCATAGTTGGAAACGATTTCATTATATTGACTTCTGTTTCTGTTGATGCACAATATATCATCATTAGAAAAGTCTGGCATGAAAATAAACCTTAAAATTATACCTCTTGACGGCAACTCAAATTACTATACATCAAGCAAATACTTGTTTATTGTTGTGGAGCTTAAATATAATGTATGTGACAGTTTTTTTGACAATATTTTTAAACATTGCAAATAATTTTCGCCAAAAACTTATAGGTATGAATTCTAGAGAGGTCTTTGGCGAAGGACAATGCAATCAAGTACTTGTATGAGGAAGTATTTGATAGTTATTTATAATTCAGTACCAAAACTCAATAAAGTCAAATTTACAGACGAAAGTGCGAAGTTGTAGTGCGAAAGTGCACATGAATATTACAAGTATCATACAATTTTAAAAAGTTATTAATTTTAGGAGATTCAAGACTTGCTGCAAAAAGTTTCGGCATTAAACATCCCACGGAAGCTGTTAAGTGCCTACTGGCATTTCAAAAATGTTCTATGGTTTATTCTGTCGTAAAATGATAAAAAAAACATCTTCAGCAATCGAACTTTTCAATTTTTTGCAAAATTTAAAACCAGCATAATTTTCATCACTTCCAACTACACGAGTGGGTACTGAGTGGCCACATATCTATGTGTGTTCAGAATATTGAACGCATAGCCTCGCTGTCGCACTTCTGTCAGCTCGTCGCAAATGGATCTACTCTGAAAATAATACTGATAATACTATTTATGTGGTCATCGTTTTAATGCGCAAGATGTTAAAACTTCGATTATTTCATTTCATCACTCCTTTACTACTCTACTTATGTATAGGAAAAAGTAATTCATTTAGATTAAATTTGCATAATGCGAGCTAGAACGCAGCATAGCAGCTTTTTCCAAAGGTCTATGCTTAGCCATATTTTGATAATTTCCTCGTTTTTGAAAATTATACCGCGATACTTCATCAATGGAAAAGTGAAAGATTCCAAATAATTATAAGAAGAAAAAACGTAGGTGTAATTAGTTTAATTATCGATTTCAGTTTCAATGAAATGAATGCAAATATTCAATACCTATGTGTGATTATTTCTAATATGTGGCGCACTTTTGCTTTTCATTATGTGAATCTGAATTAAGTTCATTTTGACATCAATGTCGACGAACATGCATCACTGTTATTCAGTTATTTTCGTCTCAATAGTTTTGAACTAATAATTTATTTATATATAATTAACCAAAAAATAAATAGATAAACCACATTATTTTAACGTTAAATTCATTATTTCGCTTCAACGCCCTTCAAAATTTGGATCTAAAATGGAAGATTAATCAATAAGTTACATATTAGGGAAATACCAGGTTCCAGCCAAATCTTTTGATGCCTTTTGCCAGTAGTTCCTCTGACAGAGAATTTCAATACCTTTACATGATCATGAGTTGAATGAATGATTATTTCTCAATGGAAATCTCTCGATAGGCCTTCGACGTCAACAGTGGCGGAGTCGAGGCGATGGGCAGACACAGAAAGGATAAAGATAAAATATTCCATCATGCCAGTGGTAGTTTTCGCACGAAAGCAATAAAATTTTCAAACACTCGACACTAAAAATAAGACTCAGAAAGGACGACCAAAACAAGAGACATGGCGGCAATAAAAAAACGGGAGAGCTTTATTCAATAAAAATGGTGAGAAGCAATCTCTGCAAGAGTGTGTGGGTGCTGCGTAGGAAGGCGGGAGGGTGGGGCGTGGGAGGGAATGGGAACAGGTGGAATATGAGGAGTGAGGAGCAAGGAGGCAGAAACAGGAGGCGAGGTAGTGTGTCACGGGGTCCGGTCGAGGAGCGAATGCTGGAATAACTTGAGAGAGTGTGATGGAGGAGATGAGCCGGGGAGGGAGAAAGCTGTAGAAATCTTCCGAGAAATGTAAGAGTTCCTATGAAGATGTCGAGGTTCGAGGACGTGAGAGGGTAAAGATAAGCAAATAGGAACAGAAACAAAATGAGAGGGACATATTGAAGGATGAATATCAAGTAGAGTATGGGTCAAATATGGTGTGTCCTTGTCATTAGCATTTGTCTTTGAACTTTCACGATAACTGAAATCGAAGCAATGTAATACTGTAGTTTCGTTCAGTCAAAATAAGGTAAAAATTTATGGTTATAGAGTATTATGAGTTTATGGTGCCCTTAACTTCATGATAAGTGAGACGCCAACTTCTCTGGTATCACTAGAGAAAAAATATGGAGGTTATACTGAAATGATTTCTTGTTTTTGAGTGACGGAGAAGGAAGAACTTTATCCTTCACAAGAAATTTATTCAGTTCAGGGTTTGGCGTCTTTTCTCCTGAAAATTCCTATTCGACGATTCGTATGCAACTCGGGTTCTGTCTTTCAAATATTTTCTGTTTAGTGCTCATTTTAGTATTGACGATGAAGTGTACCAGTTTTCATCGGCGTAAAACTGAAAATACTCAGGGATACGAAACGTGGCTCCTTTACTGGTAGCAGTCTCTGAATACTATAAAAAGGCATGGACAGAGTTATGCTGGATGAAATGTAGTTCCGAATGCGTTCATACGCGAAACGGAACGAAAGCATAAAATATTGATAATTCATAAACATTAAATATCTAAAAATAAAGGTAGATAGATGATTGCCGTAATTTTAATTGGGTAGGCGCCTGAGGCAATTGTAAAAAAATGAATCCATGGAAATACATCTGAACTTTTTCCCGCTCTACTTCCAGTCGATACATTAACACAATGAAAGTGAAAAAAAACGAGGCGATGATTTGGGATGTTTAATTATTTCTAAAACTGAAACCCTTTATTCTCCGTCTACATAATTTATTCGTCTTATTAGTTCCTCCTCTGTCAGTTTTTTTTAATTATTAAGTATTAAAATGAGGGAAAATTCCACAAACTAAATGTAAGGCAGTTGTGTTCACGGGTCTAAGTAAAGAATATACATAATAATCTACGACATAATGTGTTGAATTTGACGTAAATCAGAGAAAAATTAAGATATTGAGAACGAGATACTATTCCATGGATTCGTAATATAAATTGATGGGATTAGGTTATTGGAATGAAATAAAAAGTGCAAAATTATAGGTGAGCGAAAACGTTGTTTGCAGGGTGACAATTTTTATTTAAATTCTAAGGGAAGGTTTTGGGTAAGTAAATCAATCGGGGTATTCTGCGGTGCGTGGCGTTGACTGGGAGTGGTGCAGGAGGTTTACTCAAAGCGTGACGGAAAGAGGGGAGGAGGGGAATGGAAAGGGGTAAAAAGAAGATAATACTGACAGAGGAGTTTGGGTGGGATGTAACGACACCCATGGTTCATTCGGGGATCTATGAGCATTCAGGGTGCGGGAGGAAGGGATGCGTGGGATGGGTAAGGGCAGAGAGGTTGAGGATAGGTGGGGAAAGGCAGAAGGTCTGAGAAAATTGGATAGCGGAGCAGTAAAGACTCGAAATTTGACGAGGAGACAGTTTAGAGAAGACACCTAGAAGGGCCAAGATCGGCGAATGCATGGGTACGTGGAGTTTGCTGTTTCATTTTTATGTTGGATGTTTCCAGAAAATGATAAAATGTATGCCAAACTAAACTGAGGGGACCTCTAACGATTTAAACGTTGGAATTGAAACTTCAATTTAGATAAATAACTCATTAATGAGGACATTCATGGTTGAAGAAACCGACCCCTAATTTAATAGATGTAACTAAAACCCACCAAACTATTTTTGGGCACTGTTTTTCATGGTTTCAATTATTAAAATTGAGGTTTCTTTTTATTTTTGGCATGATAAAATTCTTGTTTGCATTCTGAATAAGTTTCGATGCAGGGTTGCAGATATGAATGGGACATAGGATTCAACAGCAGTTCGGATTCCAATTGAGGTAACGTTTGCGATCGAGAGAATAGGGATTATGTTATATTTACCAATGACCATGCATACTTGTGGACACTTGCGTGATTCGCAGGGGAGATGTTCCAAGAAGGCACTTGGGGACATCGATGAATTCGATCATTGATATGGAGATCGAAAAGTTTTCCCAGAGAATATAAGGGTATGAAGAAAGAAAAAAGAAGCCAGGAAAGAATGGGGGAGGGAAGAAAAAAATACAAGAGGGGAGAGGAATGTGCGAGGAGGAGGTTTAGGCTCGAAAAATTTCAGGAATGGGAATGCGAGTAACCGGTTTAAATCAAAGCCCACCTTTGAATACCTGAATTATTTATGAAGCATGTAAGTGAAAAAAAGCGAATACCTATAAAAAAAGCTTTGAAGGTGAAAATACAATTGCTTATGTAAATTTATGAGCAAAAATGCGCGATGGAAGAATTACGTCTATTCTAAAAATTGAGAAAAAGAAGATAAAGAAGTGCTTACATATTTGAATCAAGTTTTCCGGCTATGTTCTACAAATTCTTCCTTTTTTCACGACATGATTTCCCTAAAACTCATTGATTTTGATTGCATGTCATACTATTTTTTTTGTTGCTATGCACTTGGAGAAATCTTGAAATTTTACTCATTTGTGTAATCATTTCTTTTTAAATTATTTATCGAGATTGTATCACTATTTATTTTACTAAAAATATTTTTATATACCTTCTAAAAATTTAAAAATGCTTTTACGTTCATTGTACGTTCCATATTTTTAATTTCCTACCCCTATCATTGAAAATCGCCACGCATTGTCGCTATATTCGCCGAGTGATCTTTTTGCAAACAAGCAAGAAGTGAAGATAGCCTACAAATTTTGATATTTTAAAAGCAGTGATTCGGGAAGTTAAAGTCTGCAGAAGTATATTGTTAAGAACGTGCCGCTTTATTATTTAGCATTCTCAGCCTAACTGAGAGGTTATATGTATGATTTTAAGAACATTGACGTGACATCAATATTATGTGTCTTTTATTTTTGTATGCTGTCAACACTAATATTATGTATAACACTATATAGTTCAACACTTAACGTTCAGTTTGGCAAAAATGGTATCTTTTTAGATAGAATTACCTTTTTTACTGAGAAAATATCGAGAATAAACTGAATTTAATGAACGATGAGCAAAGAAACGGGTGAAAGCAGGCAAAAGTATAATGAGAAGTGATGGTAAATTACACTTGAATCTTCTTTGAAATATGAATGATATGGTTGATAACCTAGCGAATGGTATGTACCATCTTATCCCGCAAAAGCCATTAAACACCATGTCATACCCCCAGCATGTTTGTCGTACTTTTATCATATTCCCAGATATAATTTAACATGCTCTGAAAGAACTATATTAATAAAAATATTTTTCTTGTTAATTGTCATTAAACTATTTAAATTTAATGTTCAATGGGGTTACTCATTTTGTCACGTTCACGTCAACTTGGTCACGCTTTTATGTTTTTAAATAACTAGTAAAGAGTTAATAAAAATGGAATGATTAAAAAATCGCAAAAAATTTTTTTAAGTGAATTAAAATATATTCTGAGTTTTTAGAAAGTGTAGAAAATCAGGACCTGCTTTATGCCCTGGTGAGAAGATAGAAATAATTCGATGGTAATTTATTTGATGTTTCGCGTATTTTGGGCGCTAATAAAGGCCAAGTCCTGCGGACTAATTAAGATGAAATCGATAGTAATGACACATTAAATGCAAGATTTACGTTAAAAATACCATCCACTACTCTCCAAAAATCATTTTTTTCTGATAATCATAATATTTTATAATAAAACGACCATCAAACATGATAGTCTGTACAAAAATAGGCCTAAATACCTTAACATAGTTATTATGAATGGTATCCTTTCATTCAACTCATATACATTTATGTGATTGATGGTTGAGGCCAAGAATTTGTGGAAATCCATTGCGAACAGGAGTTTCAGGAAATAACTTTGCAGTTTCCACATGAAATAACCGATTTATTTTCGACTAGTTTCGCTACGCTGTGGCATCTTCAGGAACGTACCAACTTCACCACGTACCAACTTTACCAACGTA
Source organism: Hetaerina titia (assembly GCA_037158775.1). Lineage (NCBI taxonomy): Eukaryota > Metazoa > Arthropoda > Insecta > Odonata > Calopterygidae > Hetaerina > Hetaerina titia. The sequence continues at coordinate 9,395,265 of CM073771.1, forward strand.
CTAAGGTACGTTGGTTAGGCTGGTACGTTCCGGAAGATGCTACAGTGTAGCGAAGCTAGTCGAAAATTTATTTCCTGTTACTCCTGTTCATATACATTTAGACTACTTCTCTTTTATTTCCCATAAAACGTCTAATATGAATATTTTCCTGCTCGAATCAAGCCCCAGCATCTTATGATTCCTTTCTGTGTGCAAAAATTGTTCTCTACCTTAAAGTGGAAAAGTGGCTAACACAGTCGTGGATAAAATATTAAGCGAAAGAAATTCTGATTCAGCATCACCAAGCGACATTAGCGTTGGCCAAAAACAGGTTTTTCCAATAGTCTCGTTCTTCAATTTTCAAATCCTTCGCTGGCGATGTCATTCATTATAAATCACATAGACAATAGTGAATACGGAAACTGTGTTTCCTTCAGAATTTTCCTAGGTCAAGTTTACTGTTTTATAATTAGGTTCCGTAGTGTTTTTTGGTAGAATGAGAATAATAGATTTGATAGTTTATTATTATTTATCACAAATCTAATATAATCAGCACTATTCATACATACATTGATAGTGTAAAAATTCATCACACGGATTTGATTTATAGAAAACACAGATATGCCTGTTTTCACTGTTAGAAGTTAGTCTATTTTTTGAGTGACTGGCTTTTTTCTCCTTGATAAACTTATATGTCAATAAGAAACTTTATTATATAAATATAGGATGCCATCATTATTCAAAGATTTTGCTTCACGTATTGGTTAATAATTACAACGATATTAGTCATGTTTCAGGAATTTAGCTAAAAGGACAAGTATTTTCCATAAGATGTTTGCTGAAACACTCTTAACACAAGATGTGCATATTTTGTCTTCATTTTATGATTGACGTGCTAAAAACTTTAGTTATCACCCATATTGGATATACTGAATACTCAAAAACTTTTGTGGCAATATCCTTTCACCATATTTCCTACTTGTATGAAACTATATACATTTTATAATGCAACAATTTCAGAGAGTAAAAATCATTCGCCTTGACCGGGATTCGAACCCGGATCCCTCGATATCCGGCCGAGTGCTTTAACCATTTAAGCTACCGAGACGTCCTCTTACACTCTGAAATTTTGAGGGCTTTAAAGGAACAAGATGTTGTGACGAAATACCGTACATACAATGTCACAGGCATTCGTAGTCGTGCGCGAGGCACCACAGTCCACAAGGTTAAAACCAATTTCAAACACTTAGGCTGTTCATTTCAAGAAACTGCGGGAGATGCCGCAACAGTAACTATTAACGGAGTCATCCGCTATGTGTGTATTATAATGCAACAATTTTAGAGAGTAAAAATCATTCGCCTTGACCGGGATTCGAACCCGGATTGTGACATTGTATGTACGGTATTTCGTCACATTATCTTGTTCCTTAAAGCCCCCAAAATTTCAGAGTGTATGAGGACGTCTCGGTAGCTTAAATGGTTAAAGCACTCGGCCGGATATAGAGGGATCCGGGTTCGAATCCCGGTCAAGGCGAATGATTTTTACTCTCTGAAATTGTTGCATTATAATACACACCTAGCGGATGACTCCGTTAATAGTTACTGTTGCGGCATCTCCCGCAGTTTCTTGATATATACATTTTATTCAGCAGCATGTCACAGTTATTTTGCTTTTCATATAAAAGAAAATAGACGTGTAATATTAAGGAGAATGTCAAGGAGTCTTTGATTTTTTTCTTCAACCCTCGTAATTTTAATTTTAATTTTGTCAAATAAAATGATGAAATAATATTTCTAGTAATTGTTGCGAAGGATTCCGTGGATGGTATTGATGAAAATCTTTTTATTTGGGATATAAAAGCATGTACAATCTTTAATTAACAAAAATGTACAAAAGTATTAAATGATATTGTCAAAATTATCGATTTTTCATAAAAATATATATTAGTTTTCAATTCTTTTTTGGTTAGTTCTGAGAAATAGTTCCAACAATTTATTTTTGATCGAGAATTAATTAAAACTTGATATACCTAAATGAGAGGTTTTCCGCCTGTTCAATAAATACTTTAGAGGATCTCGGTAAATAAATCAGTCATTCATGTGGAAATTTGTTTCACATTATTGTAACGGTTATTTTACACAAGTTCAAGAAAAAGTCAAAATTGGGCTCATTTGATTAAAAAACGAATATGTTATGTATCTTAACCGTTGGATCTTTTGAAAGAACATTTGTGACATTAAATTGCGATATTTTCTTGAATGTTGAAGTGCATATAAAATGAGAGACTTAAATGTAATTTTGCATCTGTCATTAATTTATGACATTGATATCGATGTGCAATGAATTATATGTTTTTGTGGAAGATTTCATGTGATTATAAAATTTAGGCAATCATTTTCCTACAGTTGAACTGTGCACTAATGAACCGCCTACTAAATACTTAACATCTGAAAGATATATCATCTCCATTTGAACTAATATCAGTAATTATAAAGGAAAGTTAAACGGGCTGCAAGTAAATGAGTCCGAAAAACCTATCATCCTGCTTTTCAACGATTCGCAGTAAACAAGATGAGTGTCATTCGCGTCCACTTGAACTAAAACAAGAAACTTATTTCGTTCAATTGAGAAAAAAGATCTTCAATTTTGAGTGTGCTAAAGGCCATGAAATTTTTCATTAAAAATTGCAAAAATTGTTTGTTCAGAAAGGTATTTCATGTAGCCAGTCAGGGTTTTGTTGGTTATCAATTTGGAAAATAATCTTAGGGGGTGCTGATATCGTTTGTTGAATTAACGTGGCGTTACCTTCCCATCGCGATATACCTCTGTGTATTTACTCATTAATAATTCAATACGAAGAGTTATAACTTGAAATAATTGAATCGATTAAACATATGTTATTAAAACTTAAAATTAAATATATTTCATTACATTCTAAGTTTTCGGATTACATGCTCTTTCATTTGTCCTGTGCTGTAGTTGAGATTCAATTCTTTGTGAATTTTTTTTCTAAATCCATCTCTACTTTAACGAAGCAAAGAATGTTTCCCACTCTAGTGTTCATGCCACTTTTCACCGTCTTCCGTAATTTCTGTCGCAGATTTCCTTATTGAAAAAATATCCCGCTCAATTATCGCGCGTCGGTGAGAAACGAGACACCAAAGTTGGCTATATACTTGGAATGCTTCATGACCCAGTTGTTTCGCAGTATCAATCAAGCCTTATTAGGAGCGTAATATATGATTTAAATTATCGAATTTCTCGAAAAATGGGACAATTTATGAGGGAAGAGTGAAGAGTAAAATATTGACAGTAAATAACGTAAAATAATGAAAAATACAAGGAGCGAGTATCAATATCTCACAGTAAAATAAATTCCTCTGCAAAACAATCAGCGAAGGTCCAGCTTCACATAGATTGGTCTCCACAGAAAAATGCAAGTTACGACGAATGATTTCTAATTCCACATTGACGTAGGTTTTTTACTCTTAAATAAGCCAAACATCAAGAAACTTGAACTATTTCCTGGACCGTACTATCACCCTTGAATAATACTGCAATCATAGAAACAATATGACCACGTTTACTATTTCTATTATTACTGAAAACCCTTCAATAATCATTTATTTCTCTAACCTATGTTCTTTCTTAAGAACTTAGATTTGTGCTTCACAAAAAAGCTTTTAAAAATATCAATCACTACAGTGTATACTGACTACAATCTGCTGCCAGTGGCATTTCAAGATTTGCGCGTATACTCAACCGCAAACATTAAGATATTCCAGGTATGGAGTTCAGGTTAAATTGCCTCTTTCCAGAATATAAAATATGATGGAAATAAGAGAGAGAAATGCTGTGTTGACCAATAAAAAAAATAAACACCTAGAGGTCTAAAGTAGAGTCGTAAAACGAAGGGGTGAACAAAAGGAAGCGTATGGGACATGAGGGAAGATCCGGAAATGAAAGCGAGAACGAGAGAGATGGTGTCCACATTGAGAAAGGAAATAAGCTCGAACAAAAATTTGCAGGACAAGCGTATGTGGAAAAGAAATGGCGAGGGAGATGAGAGTAAAAGTTTCTAAACTAATACTTCAGTAACTTTATTCGTAAATGAAATGGTTATGGAAATTAGTGAAAATGCCGTACATGATATAAGGACAGGATGGAGGCATTAAATAATGTTCACGGATGTTGAAGCATGTTTGAAGTTCCTGATTTTCTATTCAGGTCCCTTTCTTCCTAGTAAACTCCCATTCCCAGTCCAGCTACTGCCATCTGCTACCTAAGGTCAACTTGTTTTTGTTATAGAATATTATTCTTTTATCTATTATTATTTATTTTTATTTTCCTCGCATTGAAGTCTGACTTTGCAGAGAATCCAGCAATAGTAACAGTGATCGTGATTGCAGGAAATTTTGTGTTGGGATTTAAAAGCGTGTACCAAAATTATACGTATATTAAGTACGCTTTCACATTCCCTAGCGATGACTTGCAGGGTAGCATCTAGGTAGGTAGATAATCGTAAAATATAATTTTAGAGGCACAAATTTTGGGTATTTTAGTATAAATTTGGACAAAAAATGTTTTAACAAAAAATTGTCTCCCAAAAATATATTACTCTTAAAGTTTATTCTATTTTTTCAATTTTATTAACTCCTAAGTCCTACGTATAGTCTGCTGCCTTAGCTCTTTCGTTCAAACTGGTTTTATCTACATCTCTGCATCTACATAGTATCCCGCGAGGGCGTGTGGCAGGTTGTGTTAGGTCACCACCTATAATTAAGAATAAAACCCCATGCAAAACCTACAAATTCATGCCAATATACACACTTAAAATTGTATAAAACCTTTATAACTTACACACGTCCGAATAAATGTATTATCAACTAACATATGCACACGTGCACATACGAATATATTTTATGTCTACGTAACGTTTAATCTTGTCCAGACTTGTAAATTAAATGTCTTTAATATTTCTATAGTGACTTTGGTTTCTTGCTATTAGAATTTCTGATTGTTCAAGGAAAGAATGAGTATTTGTATATATCTGTACTGAAATCTATCTCCTTATATCTTTAAATACATAAAATCACCATTTTAATGAGCTATGAAAAATCTGCAAGATGTTATTTCTATTGTGTTTTTTTCATTTTCATGTTTATAACCCCAGATTAAGACCAAATCTCTGAAATGAAAACTACGATTAACTCTGGTAGTGGTAATGTATCCTATTAGTTACCTTATGCGATACCTGGCTCGTTACATTAGAACGATTAAAAAAAGGCCGTATGTCAGTGTAGTCCACTCCAAAAACCCGATAAAAGTCACCCAATCAATTATCTTCCCTTGCATCATGGCTCCAAATAATGCTCACCAGTTCCATCTGCATACCTGTGTATCTGCTGTGATACTGCATACCCTTAACTTGAGCGGAAACGTGAAAGTGCAACTCAACCCACTTTACCACTGAATGATATCGTCCGTTTCCAAATGCATAGTTTTGCGGTCGTGTTCTTGTTTCCACTTGATTTTGGAATAACTGCATTTCTCGAAGCATATTATTCCTGATAAATCCGTTTCATCTAACACAATAATGCAAACTCCACCAACAAAAACAATTCCACTGAATATATATCTCGACTTAAGCGTAAACCGTCGATGTCTGATAACGCAAAGGTACGCGAAATGCAACTTTCCGACCATTATCTATTGTTTATGTTACATAAATTCCAAGTAGGACGAAGGAGGACGTAATTTTACATTAGACGCTAGACGAGAGTTGTTATGAAGGGAGTCGAGTCGAGGTAGGGACAACGCAAAGGGCAGCATGATGGAAAATTTGCCTGTGGAAGTTCATCTGAGTGCACATTAATAGAACGGTTTTATCCTTGGCTCCCGTGAATGGCAGCAGCGTAACATGACGAAAGTTAAACCAATGATAACTCCGATCTCGTGTTCTAGTGAAACAATTGGATGTGCCCCTCTGTTTGGTGGCGTCCTCCTCCGCCGCCCAATCGTCCCAACCTTGTAAGTGTAGTGCAGGGCGAAGAAAGTCAAATGAGAGACTGGGGAGAGATGGAGGGAGTGTGTTCTCCCGATGTATGTCAGAAATGGCGGAGAGTGTGCGGAAAGGGGAAAATATGGGCGCGGCGAGGGTGTAGGGGTCTTCTCCTCTTTCCCTCCCTCTAGAGCAGACGAGGGTGGAAAGGAAGAATGGCGTCTCAAGGAGAGCGGGGAAGGAAACTTATATTAAGAGAAGGTCCGCACTTACTCTGATCCTCTTCAAATCTTCCAGAGGTCGGCTGGACCCCTCTCCACAGCGTGAACGACGGGAAGTTAGGACGGGCACGATGCATACATTAGTGATGCTCAGAATATATGTTGAGGTTCCATGAAAATCCCTGAAGAGGTCAATAAACGTTCATTAGAGGTTGAGAAAAGGTGACATTGTTATAGGTGGAGTTCCATTTTGAAACTGAGGGCATTATTTCAACATCGACGTAAGTTGAAGTTTGCAACCGTCACGTAAAGGTAGTCTCTTTTTTCAAATTAGAAATGAAGAACTTTGATGGATTTGACGTTTTATAAACATAAGCAAAATTTCACTTCCGGAGACCGCTAGCTCAATATTCTTTCCTAATAGGATACAGAGTCAGCTCAACATGTTTTTTTATGAAAACCTGTTAAAATTCAAATTATTTTCGGTTACATAGAGTCAGATTTCCACAACAATTTGCATACATTTCATGGAAATTACTTTTGCTCCAATAATCAGAGTAAAGCTGCGAGAAAATTGAGATCGCGTTCATCATTTAAGGTAGTTTGGCTATTTAGGGTGACTACGTATATCTTCAAAATCGGAAAATCAAGGAATATCGGAATTCTCGGTGATTTAAAAACTCTCAAAAATGCATGGAAAAGGCAGGGTTTATTGAAAAAAGTTGGGATTAGATATGTGGTGCTAAAATTCAAGGATACCGGATGAAAACATTTTGAATTTTGAGAGAAATGCGAGCTATAGCTAGGGACGTAACATCTCAATCCAAAAGGATGACGATAATAATTTAGCCACTGTGTAGCCAGATGGAAGTCTTGTAGGCAAGTGGAAGGTATTTACACACCCATATTCTTTTAGTGAGATAGAACTAGTGTTAAGGATCAAGTCACAATAAAATTTTACTCAGATTCCATGAACTGTGTAAGTATTTTGGAGGTAATTTTCCTTTTCCTGGTAAACCAGTCACTGTGGTCCATAGAATAAAGTATCTTTCTCCTACTTACCAATATTCATGAGTTCAGATCCCATCTTGGGAATAAAGCAATATTGACCACACACCACACTTCTTTGTGTGTTTAGACTGTGTTAGTTTGGACAGCAAATCGTCAGACCAAAATAGGTCTATCGGGAGATATCAAAGATCTGGTAATGTATGGAGAGGGAACATTATCATATATGACCTTTTTGAGGGGCATACTGAATTGTGAAAATGTACTGATTACATTTCTTAATAGTAAAACTGTTTGAGAATATCCAAATGTGCCTTTTTAAACTTGAGCTAGCGAGAAAAGTTGTTCGGAAAGAGGTACTGATGAAAAATCTACGTCCTTTAAAAAAACAAGTAAAACTCTATATTACGGTAATTATTAAAAATATTAAATTTTAATTTATTTTTATCTTTCATTAAAAATATTAATTATTAAAAGTGAAAAAAGCCCTTAAGAGTAAATCGAAAGGAAAACGTTTTTTTTTGAGTCATTATCTTGGGTACTACTACTAATAATGAAAAATTATGCAATTAATATTTAGCAGAAGAAAAGGACATGTTTTGTAACATGATTTTTAAATTCTGTTTAAATTAATTTTAAACATTAAAAGTATTCTGATTGAATAGCTGTGAATTGTTTCACTACATAAAAACTTCGGCACAGGTGCTGAAAGGTAAATAAAGGCCTTTTGTGGAGAAATGAGATACGTGTTTAATGTCTAACATCTATGATTCCATCCATATTTAAGTTTTTTGGTGCTATGCTATAATTTGATACTAAATATTTCATGAAATGAGTTATATTTGTCTGCCTGCCGTTTTGTTTGGATATATATCTTGAGTCTTTACCAAGATAATTGGTATGATTTTTATGACATACCGTATTAAGACTCAATCCCCTACCTGGATTCTTGGTTGAATCATCATACAGCGTATTAAAGTGTACGCTGTAAGTGTATTCTTTATTTTCAATTCTGTTTGTTTATAATTTCTTCCCTTGTTATTATTTACTTGAATTTTTTCTTAGTTAAGTCTTCCTTGCCCCTATCCTACTTGGGGTTTTTGAGAATTTGTGTGGTTCTTGCTTTTGCTTCATTTACCTTGCGTAATTTGACTCCAGTTTGTAAGTGCCTCGTTACTCTACGGTTTCCCCAGCGACTGCTAGTAATTGTTGAGAGCAGTTACTCCAGCTAGAGCTATCAGAAGAAAGAATTTACAAGTGGAAACGCGAGAATTAAGCAAGCCTCTTCGAGCATGCGACGAGAAAATATTCGCGCAGATGGTTCCTGTATGATTCCTTGGCGAAATCATGCAAAGATTGGCCCTAATGCAATTGCAATTACTGTATATTAAATGAGTTTAACCACTGTACTTTACTAAAGAAAATGTAAACATACATAAACATTTGAGTGGCTAGTTTTTATTGAAATATTTGTTTTTTTATGTTTAGTTATTTTGAGAAAGACTTTTTATTAGACTCCATGTCTTCTCTTTTCCTTGATATATAATGTGAGTAAAATCAACAAGAGGTCTAATGAATCTTAAAATTTATTATTGATACCGAGATACCCCATGTTATTATTGGCCAAGAGAAGATTACATTGCCCTCCATTTTAGAGTAGATTTATTAGCCACTTTTCGGTAAATATAGTATAATAAAATAATAATTTTTAAAACTTATTGAAATTTAATAAGGGTTCTTAGCAAGTTGCGCGATGTATTTAAGTACTCGCAACATGAGGCACTTGGGGTTAAAATGCAGGGGGATATGAATAATGCTCATCCTTTCGGCTTACTCGCCCTAATTTGTAGGGGAACTAACGTCCTGCACGTGCGGTTTCTACGATTTGTTTTAATGAATGATGAATTTTACCTTTGGATCACGTTTCGATTAATCATTATCTGAATATGAAAGGCAGCTAAAAGTTTACTAATAGGATTTAAATTGCTGCTTTGATGGATTAATTACGTTACCCTACATTACTGCTTGATCGCTGAACGTCCTCACCGAACCACTATTCGCAGCTACCATGCAAAAATCAACTGTAATAAACGGTCAAGTTATGACGTTTAGGGTGGAATAAATGTCATTCCACCTAGAATGAATAAATATCGATGCCTATGGCTTAGGATGATAACACTTGCCAATTGTAGCAAGAGTAAGTACTGTCGCATGATTATCAATCGATTGACATGGATGTACGAATCTCAGTTAGACATTTCAACTACGTATATGCTGTTTTTTAGTTCCAATATTATTTATTTATTTGTTACACTAATTGTTTTATTTTTATATGAATATTTTCTTAATTTTTTCATTTTTTCCTAAAACTTAAGTAAAATTGCTGTTTTTAACGGTGAATGAAATTTATTATTTAATTCAATTTCATATAATAATTGAATTTGCCGACGAAACCTTCTCGCTGGATTATTTCTTTGCATTAGTTCATGTGATATTCCTTTGGAATAACTTAAACGAACAATTAGTTCATTCTGAATAAAATTAATCTGAAAACGAGAGAGATTGCACTGCTTTGGGAAATAGCGGCGGTAATTCAGAACTAATACGCCAAGGTATTGCGATAAATGGTTATAGGATTAAAAGTATCTTTGAAATGGATCACCAAAAACATCGACGAGGCAACACAAATGTCATTATCAGATATTATTCACTACTGGATATATTTCTGAGAAACGTGTGACTAAATACTGTGAAATGGAAAAGCGCGCAATATGTAAGAGGCTTACAGTTCATCGCTCGATCCTGGACGATACACTGGTCGCCCGGTTACCGGTGACGGAGGGAAATAATGGTTGCTATGGAGGAAGGTGAAGGTACTTCCCGGAAGTGGAACGGAAAGAAGTGGCTCTCTCACTATATTTCTCACCCTTTCCACCCCCAAAAAATATAGAAGACCACTCCGAGGGATACACATCCACGCCGCTCCCTCGAGGGAAGGGCAAGTTGGGAATGGATATCGAGAGGGAGATCAAGCGGGAAAGTGGACTCCGAAAAATGGGGTGTGGAGTCGTAAGGGCCAAGGGAGGTGAATGCTGACCGAAATGGGGGAGGGAGGAAAGTGGCGAACTCATGAAATTAGCACGAGGATTGAGCAAGAGGAGAGGGGTTGAAGATGTAAGGATTTACAGCTGCTGGAGTGTTCGGCTGCCCGCTGTCCACGGTCGAATATTGGCCGGGCGTGGTGCTCTGCGAGGGGAAAAGGACATAAATCTGTAGCAGGACAAGAGAAAATGTTGGGGAGCCGGGGGCAAGGCAGGGAGATATCCTGGGCGGATACGAAGCCAAAGGGGAACACATTGGGGCTTAATACGCAACGGTTACGTTATGAGTTCGGGTTTCGTAGTTGAACACCGCAATCCTGGTTTTAATTTCTAGTCAGTAGTTAAACTCAAAAGTAAATAGCATGTCTGTATAAAACCACTTTCCTGAATGGTAACCCATAAATAAGATTTTAATTTATTTCTTATATTTACAGGGCTCCTGTGGTTATATATGAGGCTATGATTGGCAATACTTATACTTCTTAAGGAAATTAATGTTCTATGCTGAACCTCGCGTAATTCAAGATTCTTTAATACAATTCCCGTAGTAATGAATTCAAACCATTTTGATGCCTCAAGCTTACATATCTTTCACTATTGAAGTATTGAAAGAATATTCTCCTATAGCCATTGACCGTCTAATACATTCCAATTGCTGCTTGTGTACGATGTAATGCTTTTGATTTGCTCGGATTTGTAAAGAAATTTATATAATACGCAAATGTAAGAAGGAAATCAATAATGCATAAACTTATTACTCTTATTTGTTCACTATCATGTTTTTTAATGTTTCGTAGCATATATAGAAAGCAAAATTAAAGGTTGGAGTACTGTGGATAAAGAGCTTGATGTGAAACTAATTAGAGTGCTTGAGTTTTAGAGTTTTGGAATTACTATATATTGGATCTGTCATGCAGGAAATGTAGTTTTGACGAGGCGTTTCTGTTATGGTCAAGACTATTTTTTGCAGAACACTTGAGTGTAATATTTATACTGATGGAACTAAATCACTCAAAAGCCTAATTTATTTCCATGGGACTATTCCATTAAGTTTAAGGAAGTAGGCATTGAGTATAGGATCGTCGAATCTGAATTAAAGCATAAGTTGACATCCCGTGAAAAAGGGTGACATTTAAAATTTTGCCGGGAAACGCCATGAAGAATTTAAAAGTGAAGTTTAAGGCAGGAATCGATTGTGAATAGCTTAAAAAGTTAATGAAAATCTTTCCTGCAGAATTACAAGATGAAATCTTAGTATTTGAGGGGAGAAAAACTTAAGAGTTGGTGAATTTTTTTGGGGTGTCCTCTCTCATTGGTGTGAGCATTTTCTGGTCTCATCAGAGTTACATGTTGTGTACGTTTCATATAAAGTAGAAATCGTTCGCTACAAAAACCTCATAGAAACGCTTCATAGACCCGTATTCTTAGGATTAAGTGTTTCTCCATCGTTAATAATTCAGTGTTATGTTTAAGAAATGGCGTACGATAGAAGCCATTTCATTGTATTTCGCCAGAAAGAAACAGAGGACAAAATATATCAGAAATTCTGGAAAACTTTAGAATGGTATGGATATTCTAAAACCGGTAAATTGAGGAATATTTATTTTTATACATTGAAACATTTCATATTATTAAATACTCCAGAAATACACCATCTTCGAGATATGCCACAAGTAAAACATACTAGCTTGTTAATAGATTCTAGGATAAGTAACAAAAATGTGAACCCATTACCTTTGTAAATGCACCATTAATTCAGATACAAAGACTAAAATTGTAGCTAATGGAGAGAGTATTTTAATGTTAAATTTTGTTATGACAAAGCACTTTAACCAAAATATAAAATTAAATATGCAAATAAAAATATACCTTGGTCTAGAAACTTGGAACGTTTCACCTACGACACCCGTTAAGCTCGTAAAACTGAAAAATAATTTGTTCAGAAATTAGCCCTCTTTTCAGACAAAAAAGACTAATCACACTTGGTCTTGTTTGTCTTGTCTTGCTTGATGTCCCTGGTAGGGGCCACAAATGAACATCGTCAATGATAGGGTGCAATTTGTTATTGTAATCTTTTTAATTGAGCTAATTATTCACTATGATTTATAATTTCAGTGATTAATGCCTTAAGATTCTTTCAGATAGTGCAATTATTGTGGGTGTGCATAATTTCTCTAGTAAACCTGAAATGAATTTTCATAAGTGAAATCAGATCATCACTTCAGACTTTAGTCATTAACAATTTTTTCGTCTAAGTTGAAAAAATATATCTTTCAGAAATAGTGTATGAATGTTCAAATTTATCAGAATTAAATACTCATGTCATGAATATTCAGATTATATTTAATCGGCCCATCTAAATGAAGTGCGGGAAATGAGTAATAAAAAGAAATTTCGGGCGAACATGATTGTGAAGAAGATTAAGAGAATGAGAATCTCAATGCGAAGAGGACGAATAGAAATGAATAGACGTAATGAAATGAGTGACATGAAAGGTTTTGATTCAAAGAAAGGAATTCTGGGATGTATTTTGAGAATCGGAAGAAAGAAAGACAGAAAGAGAGAATTTTCCTCCAATGAATGACCAATTGATTGCATTATTTGGTTTTTCGATCGACGGAAAATGAATTTGAAGTTATCGAAAAAAGATCTAGAGTTCTCGGAAAGGATTTTTTCTCCTTGATTTTAAAATAGAAGAAACCTCTTCCTTTTAACCCTTTTGAGGGAGTACTCGATTGATGGGGCGTCTTTTGTTCCAGAAAATAATGATTCAAAAAACGGTCGTCATGCCTTCAGTACTTTAAAAAAATATACAATTAAAAAAAATTCTATGGTAATTCGAATTTCATTCCTTTGTAGTAGACGACATTGCGATGGCCCGTGGAAGTCCAAGAGCTCCGTTCGCTTCGTTGATCTCGACTTTTATTAAGGAATCAAAATGAATGCTAAATTAATTTAATTTCTTACAGCTTCACCCTTTGGAGTGTTGGTTTTTGCTCTTCTTTTATTGAGATCCACATGATTTTATTTCCTTATATAATTATGCCGACTCAAAAAAGTTCCACTGCGCCTAACTAATTTCGCTTTAAAGTCTTAGTCTTTACGAAATCCCCTGATATTTTGAAATGTCCTACTTCTGATGCGTCAGATTTTATTCTTTTTTCTATTATTCAGTTTGTGTTTTATATGCGAGTGAGATTTTATTTGAAATGAGACATATCATTTGGCGATTTGAAAATGACAATCCGTACCAATTCTGCAGGTCCATTACATTATCCCCTAATAGGTTTCATATCAATTGTAACTTTTTGACAGTCGTGTGAGTTTGTAAATGGTATAGTTTAACCCAATGCTATTTAAAATTTAACGTTTGACATAAACGTATAAAAGTGTAAATGTTCACGAAACCTACTGTACAGCTATTCATTTTTTATAAATATTTTTAATGGAGTTATTTGTTACTGAACGTTTTGGGTCTTTATTTATAACAATTTTCTCTAGATTAACTGGAGCATGAGCTGAGGGTTTTTTTAGTTTCCCATTTTAACAACTATTGTATGTTTTTTTCCAAATATTTCGCATAATTATTTTGTACTTTTGGACTTGGCATGGAATTAGAGGCTTTTACAATATTTTAATTAGCTGACAATTCGAAATCACTCGTTCTTTGATAGACTTTTAATATTTATTTTGACAAGCGTCCTTTTCAAAAGATAATGTTTCTATATTGATGATATTAAATGTAATATTCTTTTGTAATAACAAATTTAACAACTACTATGAAAATGAAGGGGACACTATTGAATGATGGACGCATCAAAAATAATTTCATTTTTATCTTAAAATATTAATTAACGTTATTTTAACAAAATACTGTTAATGGCTGTCTAAAATATTTATTCCACAGAAAAAATATACATGTCCTGTCATTTCGAAAATTTGTCACATAAATGACTTTTTCTATGAAAACCAATTTTTTTAAATAAACGAACAATAAATAATTTATATTCTTTTAATTAAAGATATGTTTCATTATAAGGGATTATACGGAAATATATTTTCAGCGTGTATTATTCGCTTTCATCATATTCCCCATGACTTGGTTGCAGAGGAATTTACTTCATAACATTTTTACAATTTGAGTTCCATGTGATGGATTTTTCTGAATTAACTGAAATTAAATTTTCTTGAATTAATTTCAACTCTATGAATCCTTCAGAATATTTCATTATTGACATCAATTTTTTTGGCACCATCAAAGAAGAATAATTGTATACCGCCATATCTTTTGGGTTTTTTGTTCACATTTAATCCATTTTTCGAATATTTCTTTTTGCTGCCGAATGCATTGTTATTATTATTCTTAACGGGTAATCTACCGATTAAAGTAGTAATTGGATGCACAACAACTACCAAATAAATATTTTGTGACTCCTAACAAAAAACACTTTAAATCAGGCACCTCTTCATCTCTGTGTACTTCTTTCCTCCCTTCATCCCGTCCAACATCCCTATCCTGTTCCTGTCCTTTTCTTGTTTGCCTAACATTATCCCCTCTATTACCTTCTTCAACATGCCACTACCACTGAATACACCTTTCATCCATTTTTATTTCATCTTTCATCCCAATAAACCCTTCTCCTTTACCATCCTTTTGCACACTGACATTTCAAAAGCCTCCAATGCTACCTATATCCTCCTGCTTCAGCGACCACGTTTCCGCGCCGTACATAGCTACGCTCCATATCAGAGTTTTTACGAGTCTTTTCTTAACCTCCCTACTCAACGTCCCCGTCATCAACTCCCTCCTCCTTGAGAAAGCCTGCCTAGCGCTATTCTTCTCCTTACGTCTCTACCTTTTTGACCGCGTTGGTCCAAAACACTTCCGAGATACGTAAACTGTTCTACTTACTCTATTTTTTTGCCTTCCTATTCTAATGTTTAGCTTAGCCTTTTTCTTTCTGGAAAATCGCATAGCCTTGGTTTTATTTATATTGATTCTCTTCCCATATTTATCGCACTGAACCTCCAATTCACTCAGCAATGCTTGCAACCCCTTGGCTGACTGAGCAACTAATGCTTGGTCATCAGCAAACCTAACCGATTTTACGAATTCCCCTCCGACTTTCATTCCTACCTCCAGTTCTTCCCATGCCTCTTTAATCATTTCCTCCACATATACGTTGAACCGGTGGTGGTAATGGGCGACCCCATCTTACACCTCTTCCTAACACTGCCCATCCGGACTCTCCGTTCCCCACTCGCACCTGAGCAGTCTGAGATATGCACAGGTTGCGGATTAGTCTCCTGTCCCTCCAATCTATTCCTATTTTCTACAATATACTCATTAGTTTTTCCCCATTCAACTCTATTCAGTTTGTCTAATATTCTTTCCTCTATCTATCTATTGTCTTCAACATCCCACTGCCGATCAATACGCCCGTCATCCATTGTTCCTGCCTCCATAGGATTTCTCCCAACAAACCCCTCTCCTCGCCCACCATCCCTAGTACTTCCTCATTTGCTTTCCTTTCGGTCCATTTCACCTCCATTCTTTTCCACACCCACATTTAAATAGCCTTCAATCTACGTCGATTCTTCTGCTTCAATAACCATGTTACTGCGCCGAACATACGCTACACTCCCAATCAAGGTTTTTACGAGTCTTTTCTTAACATCCTTATCGCAGGTTTCATTTAAATTTTCAATTTGTGCGTAATTTACTCACCAATCGAGCTTCGTTGAGAATTCTTATTCCTACATATGTTAATGCTCTGATTCTCTGTGTAGGAGTCTCTCAAGTTTGAAGATTGTAACATGTCGAGTAGAAACAATTGAAACATCAGTTTGTGCTATTTTTGATCATTAGTATGCATAAAGTGGGATAAAAGTAGACAGTACTAAATATTGTAATTCAGATAGGTATTTTTTTACGCTTTTAATAGAAATGGAATGAAATATCTAATAAAAAAATTGCGTTAAATGTTTTACAGTTTAATTGATTAGCTGCGTCTTGTACCTGCAATGTCACGCAGAAAGTTAAAAACACCATATGCATTCCCATATGACACGATAGATGCGTGTATAGGTCAACAGCAAAGGGGCGAAGACGCTCCTCACTCCTATCTGCCTGCCCCTCCAGGACCCCGACGCCCTCCGGCACTCCTCCGCGGTGGCCACTTGGTCTCAGGATGCACTCCCGCCTCCTCCTGCGCTTCTCTCCACTCACGCGCGAGTGGGGTGAGGCGTCCAAACTACGCTGTTTTCACGGCTTGCAATTTGAACGAGGACGTCGGTGATTTCGGATTCGACGATTTCCTCCAACTGCACTTACTCGTATTCATTGTCAATTCTCTGGTAATCAAATTTCAATCGACTCTTTCCTAAATATTAAATTTGATGACTCGGCAGAATGTACGCCGGTTTAATCGGATACGCTGGACACTCATTCGCATAAAATTAGATTCGCCTTCCATTTTTTTCCACCCTACCTCCGCAATACAATAGCTGTTCAACCCTCGGTTGTACACATTGTTATTCTGGCCAATATGTTGAGTAATACTTCCGTAAGATCTCTCTCGGGAGACAAGGTTATCGTTTCATACGTGATATTGCCTCACGCCGGTGAAGTGGAAATCCAAAATCTTTACCTCATATCTTCTCTTACTTACTCGGAATAAAAAGCGATCCCATTTCGCCTCCTTGTTCCATGTGCACGCCCCATATCATCGAGTCGTCCCACGCAGCCCGCGTGTGAAAGCCTGTGGTTGCGGCACAATCCTTCGTCAATGCAAACTCAATAAAGGTCTGAGCGAAGCGTCATACAAAGACGTGAAATGATTGGTGTTCAAAAAAGGGAGGCGAATGCCGAGTAATTTGACAGAAAGGCATTTGTCCTTTGACGCCGTACAATAAACTGTCGGGTGTTTAGAACAAAAAAGTGTTACGTCGTGAAACGAGGCGTTGAGGAGTCGACAGTCAAAGGCGATTTTCTCCTTGGAGTAAGAAAGGTTTTCTTTGAAGAGACTAATGGCTGCGGATCCTCAGTTCAATCCGATAACTTCATTTTGCGGGATAATATCTTGGTAATACGTCTACGTGGGGTCGGGTTTCACATGTGTTAGAGGGATTTCTTTTTGTTTTTTGGCGACAATTTTACGTGGAATGCATCAAGTTGTTATATTCCATTAATTTGAAACGACACCTCCTAATTGCGATTATTTTCCTTTTCAACGGTTCAGTTCATTCTCTCTAGCCACTACTAAATATATTGAACCCAGTCTATAATTTTTTCAATAATTTTACATGATTTGAAGTTTGCCTGGGTAGTAATACACTTTTGAAATTTTTTCATGAAAGAAAGTTTTAAATATTGAAACCGTATATTTGAATTTTTTTGTTTCTTATCACGATCTTAGACTATCTTTAGTAGATTAAATCAGCCTTTTTAATTTGAACTTCTTTCATAGACGTGTCAATTGGGGGAAACTTGCACCAACAGGATGTAAATAACATTACTCCTACTTGCGAGGTTATCAGTTTTCTTTGAGAGGGTCTTATACGATGATGATATTTAGCGAAGGAGAAATTAACAATTTAATTTAAATAAGTTAATATTTGTATATGCGTTATCCTAATTGGCGTTTGGCTTCCTTTAAATATTGTACCAAGTTGCAATATGTTTCATAATGTTTTTCCAGGACGGTGCAATTGGCTCGAGCCAAAACTTCTGTGTTCGGGCTGTTATTCCATCTGATGTTGGAGATTAATTAGCTTTGATTAACTTTAGGATTTGAAAAGCCTTCGCTATTTATGAGCATCAATATCCTATACCTATCATTAATTTTGGGTTAAATTTTGGCTGGTTATCTATTTTCATTTTGTTATACATTGAAAGCGGTTAATATGCTTACTTTTCCAATTTATTGCGTGACTACTTAGCCCGTTTGCTCTACAACTGTTTACCAATTAAACACTTGGCCTGTAACTTCATAGCCTAAGAATATGTGTCTGTGATATAGTCACCTATTTGTAAAATTATTTTTAAATATGATTGTTTAAGAATGGTAAGAAATTTAATTTTTCTTAGCATTTTGTATGTGACGCGTCATTATGTTGCCTAAACTCTTTTTTACTCATTGGATTTCGTCATCTTATGAGCGTAGACAGTAATTTTCTCTATTTTCTGAAATACCTTAGCCTTTGCTCTCGACAGCGTATTTCTTAACTGCCATGTGTCGTTTAACTCGCTGCAAAGTTATTTGTCTTAAGGTGTAAAATCCTTACAGATTTTCATTTTAATTTGACTCATAAATGACAAATATTCTGAATATTTTTGCCACTCCCAAACTCTCTGAGTCACATTCTTTGAATTGTTTGAGTTTCTTGAATTCCATAGTTCATCGTGTTGTTTTCACTTCGTGAGACATAGTATCCGATCACTATACATATAATTTAGTACTTCGATATATTTACTCATTTCATGCAGTTTGATCATTAAAACATCTTCAACTCTGTTTCCAGCGGTGATATTTTAGTGACTCGATATAGGAGTGTCCAGTACGACCGTTGAGGTTTTGAAAAAATGTAACATCGATTTTTGTTTATTGATTTTTATTTAAAACATTGGACAAAATTAATTTATTATCTTCTAATACTGAGTGAGTATCAGGAATAATGTCAATATTTCACATTCTAGCTGGGTTATTATTTCTAGATGCATTATTTATTTGTATGTATAGCTTCTGTAATTATTTTTTACTTTTATGTCATGCATGCATACTAGTTTTATGCGTGTATTTTTCGTATTACGTAAGTGCGATTGCGACGGTGTACAGTACCTCAGCCCCCGGAGGAAACATGTTCTTGTGTTTAATTTCCGTCGTCGGTTAAATTTCTGTTCCGAAGAGTAAGCTACTTTTGCATTTTGCGGGGTTGGAGATGCTGGCTATTGTATACTCAGTAGTCACCTATGGTACCTGCGGAACCAAGGAAATACGCATTTTCTACATATTCGGAACTAGAGAAAATTTGATGTTGTGTTAGATACGCCAATGAGACCGATTTTCGCAATTTGTTATGAATACATGAGAAAATTACATTTACCCAAATTTGTATAACTTTTCTTTTTGTATTCATTACATTAATAACTTCTCGATAAAAGTAGTCACCTCAAAGACCGTTTGTTCTAGTAGCAATCTAGTATACCTTGAGGTTTACATAACATAATAAACCTACCAGTAAAGAAATTGAAACAAATTAATATAAATACACAATTATGAAAAATAATTGTTATTTATGTTTGTAATATGAAATTAATATTTTTTTCGAATAAAAAATAATTCATTTTTAACAGTAACGATACATTTTAGTTTACTTTTGACTGAAGCACCAAGGCTAGGAATTTATCTTCTGAAAGATGAGCTCTTTTCATAATTGCAGTATTTCATATTATATAGTGATAATTTCAAGGTTTTCTCGTTAAATGGTGACTTATGTTCCCGTATGAGTGAAAATTAGTCATAATATTAAATTTCAACCATCTGTAACGAATTGGAGACAACTTGAAAATTCAAAAGCGAAAAAAGCGTGTCAGTTAAGTTTTGTTTGCGCTAGTATAAGAACCTTTGGAAGGAAAATAAAGTTTTTAATTTAATAAAATTAACAAATTAGCATGATGAATTGCGAAACAAAATTAAGGACAGAATTCCTTCTTTTATCATTATTATTATTAGTATGTCTAACTTTATCAATGCTAGTACAGCAACAAACCATATTAAAAAATGGGCAGAAGTTCTCTGAGTGATTTGCTGAAATAATCTTCATGTGTTATTTAGAAGCAAAGATACAGCTGAATCGCTTCGGAGTACCAGGGAACTGCAGATTGATCTTGTAAGTTAAATCCATAAAGAATCAAAATGTGTGAGTTGAGTCACGATTACTTAATCCAGATCACTCAAAACGTCTTAATTTGGTAGTTTAACAATTACAACTCGATTAAAATAAAACTTGCAATTCTTTCAGCGAATCATAATTCCACGCTTTGATATGTTTCATCAAGAAGAAGTCCTATCGAAATCATATTCTTCCACCCGAAAATGGTTGGTTCACCCTTTTAACCAAATATTTAGACAAGCTCTGAAGATGAGTTATGAAATAATTAATTCACTATAGAATAATTAATGATACGTTTATTAGGTTTTCATTTAGTATTTTACTGAATTACAAGCCTACTGTTATTACTCTATTGAGCACTTAGGTAAAATTAATAGATCAAAATATTACTCATTTTAATTTGTGGTCTACAATTTAAGATTTTAGATGCTTGAATGATTATCGCCACTCTTTCCAAGTCCGCCCTAAATAAGCACAACCTTACACCTCGAATTCTCTAATAATAGTTACTTAATCAGTTCCTTTGACTCGTAATTCATTTATTTATATTGGAGTGTTAATGTAATACATCTTATTTCTGTAGGCATTTACCAGGATTTATAAATTAATAGTGAGGTGTTGAGAAAGGCAAGTCCTTCTGACCAGGAATTAAATGTTATCCATCTTGTAATGTTACCCGCAACACTTTAAGCGCCTGAAATTCTAGATATGCCCCGACGTTAAGTTTGCAAAAGTGAGGTCGGGCTTCCAATTTGACAGATCCTCTCCGAGATCGACTTTGAGGCCTTTTGGAAGCCACGAAACTTTAAGTTCCTTCATACTAAGTGGTCCGCCCATCTATTTTGATCGATTTATTCCACCCTCCCCATTAACCTTAACTCATGAGGCACCTTCCTCCCTCTTCACCTCTGATTCCGTGGCATGGGATTAGCCGTTCAATCAAACCTCTCTCCAACTATGAGACCTTATGTAATGAATTCATCATCGATTATGTATTTCGTCGGCTAAGGTAGGGATCTCTAACTAGGAGATAGGGTTTTCGGGCGCATTCATCCACAACTCATTATCAACACAAATGATCATAGTGGGTGTCACGTGCGCATGGCTGGAATTCTTAGGACATTAATCAGTAGGCATAGAACGTTAATATATAATTTTTGCTCCCCAATACATTGGCTCCCCCGTCTGTTTCTCTTGTTGCGATCGTGCATGGAAATAGGGGTTGAAATATTTAGAGTTGAACTATAGTATAATCGGTTTTAATTAACTTTTCTTCCGAATTTGCGCAATCCTATAAGAAATTATCATTTTCTTTTGGTGACATAATTCAACTTTAATTGTATTTTTTTAGAAACTAAAATTTATATTTTATCTTCATGACTCCGGGGGGACTTATCTCATATTTTCTTATAATTTTGTGAAGCTTTTTGTTTTTTCATTGGTGTCTCTTAAAATATTTGAAAAAAATGGGATGATTTTCTTCGATATTTTACAATACATATATATAATACACTATGTTTAACGCATCCCTGAAATTACTGCAGTGATATCATGATGAGATGATTAATGGGCGTAAAAGAGCCTCTAATTTGACATTTCCCATTTCGATATTCTAAGTTCGAATATAATTCGTTTGCCGGTTTACAGTTAATTGCAGCATGTTAATTGCATTAATTAATTCATCTCCTTTCGATATCTTTCTAGGGGAATTTAAAACAAAACGGTTGAGTTTTGTACGAATCGTGCTGTTCAGATGACTCTAATCAGGCCGAGAAGTAAAAATAAAAAGTTTCCCCTTTAGAGTGAATTGCCAAAGTGAATACATTCCATTCATATCAATATGAAATCAAAATCTGTCCACTTCACGGACCCTAGTCAGTTGGCCGCTGATTTATTTGTCACTTTCCCGTGTTTTTACCTCATCGAACTTGTGATGGCCCGGCTTCCAAGCATTGCTGAAGGGTGAAGCGTCGACCGCGGTCAAGGTTTTGTTTCCTCATCCTCTCCTCAATGTCCTCTTTTACGAGGTTTTTCTAGTAGGGTTTCCGAAGTAAATGCCGTTGCTTGGACTTAGAGAGTTTGACCCCTGTGAGCTCTTCTGGTGGAAATAATATTTCTTTGACCTGGTTTCTGTGGAGTCTGTCCTCCGAGATTTAGAAAAAAATGCTATTTTAGACGTTCATCAGGTTATTTTTAGTTTTACAGCATAGTAAAACGTTTATTGCAATGAAGATTACTCTTGGTAGCTTCTGCATATCCAGTAGTGTCGCCGTTAGAGATATTAATGAAGATAGGAGTACGCCGTACGATGTTGCTCAAATGGATGCACTTGATACGATATTTAAACTTGACAAACTATAATGTTCATCAAAAGTGAAACATGAACAACTTGTCGATTTTAAGCAATATTAAATATTTTCTATTTTATTTATTTTTTTTTCAACTAGAATTTTTAATGATCTCTTTCAAAATACGTACGATATCCCAATTGTATATATTATGATTAGATCAGTAACTTTGAAAAAGTGAAGCGCTTATTACCGGTTGGTCTAATTTATACACGAAATCATAGTATTTTATAATCTTTCCACTTTAAAAAAACTTACTCTTTAAAAAATGCTTTTATGATATCAACTATCGAGAAATATTTCGGAAATTAGTAAGTGAATCCATTTGGACTTCATTGGAACACTTACTTGGAGGTATAATATAATAAAATATAGCCCATATCATTTGTTTGACTTTACAGCACACTATATTCGAATAAAAATTTAATATTTACAAATAGTCAACGCGATCAATCAATTTCGAACTGCGTGCATACTATGAGCTACCTTAATAACACAAATGAAATATCAGAACGAAGCATTAGGAATAAGAAAGGAATTATAATTTTATGAAAGGATCATAAAATTACAAAACTATTTATATCTATTCTAGATTTGTAATTTTCTTCAGATTACTTCAAAATATTTTACTTTATTCGTTCGTCCTAATGACCGGAACAGAATATCGTAACGTAAATTCCAACAGTTCTTTAGCTTGAGGTTTGAATTGAAAAAGTGAATCCTGGTATTTTCGGGCGTATCATTTTGACTCCTGGGGGGAAGGGGAGTGAATAAAGCAAGTTGGCTGGCGAGATATGCGACAAATGGCGAAGTAGGAAGGGGAGATAGAAGGGAGGGTGGATGTGCCGGGGGCCGGGAGAGAGGGAGGAAGGGGTTGAGGGAATAGAAGTGCAAGGAGTAGACTGTGAGACCTTAGGAAAGAGGAGCGCCTCAAGCTGTTGGCCCTACGAATGTGGGGTGCATTGAAGACCGCGCATTATATTTTATTTTCGGGAGCGAGCAAAAGAATACAATTTTATTTCACTTTGGAAAGAGAGGAGAGGTGCTTGTGTCGGAATTTTCGAAGCTAGAGGAAAACAGGTTAAAAAATACCAGGGAAGCAAATAAAAGCGTTTGAAGCTGCCGGCGCGACCACTGTAGAACCACAGGGTGGATGAAAAGACGAGGACATGCGGAAAAGGAAGAGGGAACGAAACAAAGTGAAAGGTGCAATAAGGGAATGAAACGGGCATTTTGAAAGAGTGGGAAGCAACATATTATCCGCCCATAAAAACAAACTCGTGCGAACGCATGAGAATGCATGGTATTCTTATTTTTTGGGATTGTGCTTGGATGTTTTTGCCGAATTTTAACGGGTATTTAGCAACTCTACGAAATGATTCTCCCTTATTTTAATGGAAGTAACCGTGAAAATGGTATGGCATTTTTACTAGGGCGGTTTTTTTAGATTGGTATACTCTGATATGCTGGTTAAATGCTACTTTTTCAGGCTTCAATTCGTGGAAGTATTTATCATCCATACTAAACAACGGAAAAGTACCAAATATTCTTAGTATAGCTGATATACTGTCATAAATTTCGTGCATCCAACTCAAGATTCTAGCATAGAGTTTCTCCGGGGAAATGTAATTACAAGTAAAAATGTTCTAATGGACATTCGGAAGTGCAAAAACCACCGAAGATGCCTAACTTACAAAAAAATAAAGTTAAAAACGCTCACTTGCTTCGAGATTTTAACCTTAGAGCTTTTGACGCACATCAACGTTTTCTGTTATGTTCATTCTACGGATTTTGTTGACGCATCGTCGTATGAGTTAAAGATTGATGGGGATGACAAGCATTCCTTCATTCGTCCTTGCATTTACCTTTGTGCTTTCTCCATACTTGATCAGCTTTTTCCTCTCATCGTAGAGTGTGTCAACAGTGTAACTATGACAACTTTTATTAGGATCTATTGCATTGAGATCCAGCCTCTGTAGTTAACAGCCTGCTCGTCTGACGCTCGTCCACGGAGGTGATAAAGGTCTGTTGTTCATTTTCGCTCTCTTCTTTGAATCTAACCTGAGAGGACGAGGGTATTACTGTGCTTGTCTAAATTTCTAAATCCAATTTATTCTCTAGGTAAATTATTTTCCGCCTTTCTCTCCATTCTTCATCAGATTAGATGTGTCATAATCATAAAGACGTATAACCTATTAATGTTTTTTAGGCACCACATTTTTTGCACTCTACTTGTATTTTTTCGATATTGAGGTGATTTACCTAGTTATTCTAAGAGTACATAAATATTTTTTCTCCTGAATAGGTGCAATTAGTTTTGATTAGCAGTGCGCCAAAAATATACGATTTATCTTACCGTGTTTTATATTTTAAACTGTCTATTTCGCCGTAAAGTTCCTTCCTACAATTTCAAAATCGGCTCCGGATGATGGCGACACCATCTTCTTTTTCGAAGATTCTTTAAAGCATGAGCTATATTTTTTCCATCATAAAACCTTTCGGAATAATCATTCCATATATGCATTGTAAGTTTATTTAATTTAATTTTACCATTGACAAATTCATTTTTATCATTGGTTTTTCTACCGTTTGGGTTTTATCAAGTTTCTGTCAACGTATCAATAATTTCTCGGACAAGTGTATACTTTCTTCTCCTCATGAATTTTTATTAACCCTTCGCTAAAATTTCCTTACGTTTTAAAAAGTTTATTGCTTAGTCTACTTCAATTTTTTTCTATCTCAGGTGCTGACTTTCGTCTATTTTAATTAAGTTTTTATTCAAATGCAAAACAATGAATTTTGTTTCGTTGTACGAGACTAGTATATTGAAACGAAACCGTAAGGAAAAGAGGCGAAAACTTTCATATTTACTGAAATGTGACCCATTTGTAAAACCATATTAATATTTATGTCATAAGATATGCGTGTATGTACTTCCACATGCTACATTTGAGTGAAAATTGAATGGGAATTTATTGAGAATGTTTGCCTTTTGAGTACGGGTAAGGTCGTATTTTTATTATGTGCAAATCAGAAGCATTTTTAATTGATAGATAATGTATAAATAAGCGTTGAGTAACTCTACAGAATATAATATTTGGCAATGTTCTACTAATATGAGTCAATAAAATATTAAATTAATGAACTCGAATCCCATTTCTCAAATAAGTTCAATGCTAAAATACTAAAGGAGATTTTTATTAGAACATGCATTAACTCTGTTATTCATCATTCTTGCATGAAAATGCAAATATAGAGATAGTTTCTCATTACAAAAAATATATAGAATTAAACAAAAAAGTATTTGTAAATATACATTTTATTTTGTCTAAGAAGTAATTGTCATTGAACTTTGGAATTTTAATCCAATCCATAACTCAACATAATGTTCAGATTTTTATTCAATTTCTATTTCCGGTTTGGGTGTTCGTTTACTAAATTTTGAAAGACTCTTGGACGAGGATGGAATACGTCCCAGAGTTTCTGGATATGGACTTCCAAATAAGTGTTCCTTCTATATCACCCGTGTTATCTCATTCTGCAGCGTTATCCCCCGAAGGCTCTCGGTGAAGCTGAGATCAGGAGAGTTAGAAGACCGTACAAGAACGGAAGCCCTCGAGAGTTCATCAAATAAATGCTAGGTTGTATCACCGTTAGGAAGCGAGCAATTGTGTTGCGACTCCCTAGCCTTAAGAAACGGCATCAACCAGAAAAGGAATTGAATTCTCTCTCAGCAGTCCAAGAGAATCGACAACGGTCATTTCTGTTTGCGTCAGAACCTACACTTAGTATCTATATTGGTGATTTACAAATTTTTTAACAAACTTTAGTCATTTTTATGAAAACTTCAAAAAATGTAGGACAGATACTAAAACAAAAGTAAACCATAAAATATGATTTCAAAATAAATGGTAATCACTGACCGTTATTCCTTGCTGATTGAAATATTCAAAATCTGCGTCTGATGCAAAACTAGAATAAAATTAATGAAAACTATGCCACGTATATTTACTCAGTAAGGTAAAATTTTAAAATATTATGATTCTCTCAGTTAATAATGGGAAAAAAATTTGATTGTCGTTTGTTGGAAAGCCAGTGTATATCTTTTATCGTCCATTTTTATGCGTTTCAATGTCACTATCGGAATTTGGCTAAATATTTCACTCTTCAGTAAAGGTTTCTATTTGAAATTATGATCAATAAAACATCAATATAATTATTATTCCAAAAGACGTCTTTGAAGACAATATTAATGCGAAGAGATTGTTAGGATTTCACTTTGTTTAAACTTTCGTGACTCAGTCAAAACAGGCTAGATTATTTCTCCTCATGGAAGAACTCAAGAGTAGTCTCGAGTAGTTACGTTAAGCCGTTTATTCAGGAGTGGATGCAATTTGCAAGCTAAGGTGAAGATGCTTCACTCTTCCGCTATGTCAAAGATTGTTCCTAAATTAACTCACTTAATCACCTTAAACGTCGCTACTTTTGCACAAAGTTCTAAAATTTCTCATTTCATCCAAGAGAAACGCTTTATCAATGACTTCTTAGTCAATTACTTCTACTTCTACATAAATACCCTGCGAGCCATCAAAAAGGTGGATGGCAGGGGGTGTAGCACCATGAGGGAAGGGTAAAGGTTGAGGGGGTTGGGGGTTAGGTGGGGGGAACCTGTAAGAAAAAGAAATATGGAAATACAAACATGTATACACATACATATACATATACATTTATATATATATATATATTTATATATATATACACACATATACATACATACATACGTACACATGTATACATATCCTCGCGCAGTCCCTAACCTGTACGTTAATACTTATTGTAATGAACTAAGTTCTGGGGAATTTCGACTACGAGCATTCTGTTCCCTAATCGTTCTTGGAAAAAATGACATTTTAAACCTGTCAGTCTTGCAGTCTATTTCTCTAGTCTTATATTCGTGATCCCTTCGACCGTAATACGTTGGGGTTCGTATTATATCCTTGATGTCATCGGAAAAGGGCCCATCTTTAAATGTTTTTAATAAGTTTAATCTATATTGGAAACGCCGCTGTGTAAGAGAATCCCAACCTAAACTGTCTAACAAAGTGGATACGCTGCTGAGTTGGTCATAACAATGTTTGACAAATCTAGCCCCCCTCCGCTGAACTCGATCTAATTCCGAAACCAAATTTATGTTGTGAGGATCCCATATACTGGCAGCATACTCTAGGTGGGGCCTGACCAAGGCAAGGAAACATCGTTCTTTCACCTTTTCGTCGCATTTACCTAGCACTCTTTTCACAAATCCCAATTTTTTATTAGCACGACCGCATATTTCTCGTATGTGTTTTCCCCAGGACAGATCGTGAGTAATTGTTACACCCAAGTATTTAAAGGAATCTACCCTCTCGATATTGGTTTGTTTCACTTTGTAACTATAAGGGAGGGAATTACTCTTTCCCCAAAAATGTATTACTACGCATTTTTTAAAATTCAATTCCAATTGCCATGTATCGCACCAATTTTGAATTGCATCTAGGTCGTCGGCTAACACGACTCTGTCTTCGTGACTTCGTGATTACATTACCATACTTCTGAACGTTCAATTCCCACATTAATTTATCAACCGTTGTGTATTAAGTAATTCTTACCCCTTTAGCTTGGTTCCTTGTGTTGTTATCCAAAAACCTCTTTAATAAAGTAATGAGAGATTCATGACCTCGCATTCATAAAAATATACATATATATTTTTATATGAATGAAAATTTGTCCGCCATACTGCGGGATTTCGTGTTTGAATGTTTTTGTGTGTGGGTATAGGAAACGGACAAGGGGAGTGGAAGGAGGTGGGAGGGTATATGCAGGTGGCATTGGATGCATTCAGTGGGCTTGATTCACCTGGGAGGTTTAAACGACTGGAGACCCCAGATATGCGCCATTTCGTGGGTTCTTACTTCTATGCTACTTGCAGATTTGGGAAGGGTTTCAATCACCGAAACAGAGAAGCAGTCTTCTAAAGTTTGATTGTGGGAAGCAGTGTGAGCAGGGATGGGGTAATTAAGCAGGATGGGAGTTTTGGTGGAACAGCGGTGGTTATTCATACGGAGGGAAAGAGTGGTCGTGCATTCGCCCACGTAGATGGCAGGGCAGAAGTGGCAGGAGAGGTGATATATAATGATTTTTGAGGTGCAGGTGGCGTTGGGTAGGGAGTTGTAAGTAAGGGAGGTGGAGGTTCTCAGAGATGGTAGCATTTGCAGCGTGGGTGGTTTTGGGGTTTAGACAGGGGCTGGGAATAGACAGGGGTTCTCGCAGGTGGTTTTGTCCACTTGAAGATATCTCGCAAGTTCGACGGGCGTTAAAACGAAAAGGACGGACCTTGTGGGAATAAAAGTTATATAGGTTGACTATTATTTATAATGGGGAAGAGTTCATGGATTAATGTGCAATTTTGTGGGTTCCGGGGAAGAAAGTATGGATAAGATTAGGGCATTCTGGGTGCTTTGGTTTAGTTTGACGGTTTTAGAAATTTACTATTCAGTTGTTTTACTGGGTACCCACATTTTCTGAGAGAGTCATGTAACTGGCCCATGTATTTCTGTTTGGAGGAGTGTTGTTGCAGAGACGGAGGCCACGGACTGAGAGTAAGAAGGGGATGGAGCGTTTTATTTGCGATGGGTGGCAGCTATTGAAATGAAGTTATTGTTGGTTGCTGTTCGGTTTAATGCGGACTGAGGTGTAAAACTTATTGTTCTGGAGATGAATGTTAATATCTAGGAAAGTGATATTGGAGTATGATATAAATGAAGTGAATGATATCGAAGAGAAGGAGTCGAGAGAGGAAATGAAGTATGATAAATTTTCGCTTCCGTGGGACCAAAGGAGGAAAATGTCATCAATATAGCTGGCCCAGAAGAGTGGTTTGAGGGGTTTTCATGGAGAAAGTTATGTTCAGGTTTACCCATAAAAAATTGGCGTACGTAGGAGCCATACGCGTGTCAATTGCAGATTTTAATTTTTTAATTATTATAAACCTTTTATTTGCAAATATATTTAATCATTAAATTGTAAAGCATTTTCTTTCCACGCATGTGTCAGTAATTCAATTTAAACATTGGTAACAGTTAGCTATATTCTGTTGATAGTGGCTGTAGGAACAGGGCTTCAAAACATTTAGTACCAAATCTCTGTATGGAGAAACAACGGCTAGTTCAACCAAATCAAAAGATGTCTTTCTTTAAGCTGTTGACACACAGGTCTGACGATTTTATATTTTTGTCGCACGTGTTTGGTTAACTTAAAATTACTTCGCTCTGGAAGATGGGTACCAAACTTTAGGCACGTTAAAAGCTCTTGCTCAGCTCATCGCTGACTTGCGTTATGACTACGTCCAGAATAATAACTCTGAGCAACACAACTTTCTTACGCTCAATGCGAGCAGGATTTCAATTCATTGATCACACTACCGCCATCCGTCGGATGGGACGGTAAGCTGCGTACCCATTGGCGCCTTTTGTTAAGAGAAGGCAAATGCCGACGCCGGGTTTCTCTCCACCCTTCCTCCTTTACCATCCATCACTAATGGCGCAAATCACCTCTGCTGTCGTTCGTCTCCATTAAAAACTACTACTTCAATCTTTGTAAGAGAGTTGATTTTTAATGCCGTTTGCTAGACTGTTTTTCATGAACTCTTCGCATGACGACTCGGTTTGTTTTTCTACTCGCGAATAAATCGTGGCACGCGTTCCACGGATCCCGGAGCGCCTCGCGAAGGGAGTGGCGAGTGAGTGTGCGGATGTGCTCAAAGGGCAGAGTGGAAGAAGGGCGGGGTGATTTCACGTCGTGCATCATCCTGTCAGCGGCCGGCTTAAAGGGCGGATTGGTTCCAGTTAGGAAGGGCACTCGACTCGTGGGAGGCGGCGGTGGTTTTATTCGGGGATATGACGCGGAGAGAGGAGACCAGCTGCTTGGCTCTCCTTCACTCGCCCTGCAAACTCACAAAAACACACGCGGACACAAACACACCCGCACTCACGACAACGCAAACACACACTAACGGACAACTTCCCTTCGACCTACCTCTCTCCCAAATCCTCTAAGTTGTAGTGACTGAGGGATTTTGAGGAATCGGTCAAGTTTTTTGTGGGATCGAAAGAGGAGAGGTTGGAATGGGGTTATGGGTGGTGGGGAAAGGAGAGAGGGAAAAGGAACGTGGGTTTAGATTTCATCCCCCCAAAGGAGAGTCGAGGTGAGGGGTCGGAATGGAGAGGGAATGATTGGTTTCCCTCTGTGAGGGTGGGGGAGGGAACATGGGCAGTTCATTAAAGACCATTTATCTCTGGACTCGTGCAACCTCCCCTTGGCGTGCCTTTAGTCTTGGTCCGACCGTCCCAAATACTGCCTTCCACCCTCCCCTCTTTCATAAACCCACCTCTCCGATATCCCGTCAAACCCCCGCCCAATTCCCTCGTCTCTATTTTTCCTCCAGGGCCTTCGAAGAATCCCCTTTCTCCGACTCGTTTCCCTTATTATCAACAGGAAAAGCAGTTCGCGATCAACTTGACATGGGAGAGATCCCTGTTCGCATGACCGGAATTCCTGATGAAAGCTCCGTTTATATGTTTTCATCATATTCTTTTATTTTTGAAAAACTTTCCCTTCCCTCCGACTATTTATTTGATTTATTGTTACGCATCGAATGCGTAGCAATGCGCCTTTCCTTCCGTCTGAAATTTTCCCATCTCCCGCGCACTCTCTTCCCCCGGCTAGCTCCACCTCTCCTCCCTACCCTCCTCTCTTCCCGGTCTTTTTTCGGGACTTCTCCATCTGCCGCTCGGCGGCGCTGCCGCAGATACCACCGTCTATTTCATGGGACGCTTGCGATTCTAACAACAGCTGACGGTTTGTTCGAGTTGGGCGGTGTGCATAGAAGAATTGCCTCAGATGTGACAAAAGCCGCAATGAATTCCAGTTGTTCGGGGAAAGAGCATACGTAGGTGTTGGTGAGGAAAAAACCCCTTGCCCGCAGAGGAAAAAAGCGAAGAGAGAATAAAATCGGGGCACACGTGATGAAGAGCTATTTCAAAATGACGGGAGTATTTGTGGACATATTTTTAATAACTTTGCCATTCCATTTACGCATGAATTTGAATGAAAATAAGGGCGGAAACGAGTCTGAACTGTCGCATAAGGAAACGATTTAATATGAACTCTTCTGAAGAGATATGACATTCACATGATTGAATTCTTGCAAATTACTATTCCATAGCTTGGGCAGACGATTGAAAAACATTTTTTCTGAAAATGTACAGTTATATCGAGGAATTCCCATAGTAGAACGATTTATCCTCATTCAATCACAGATTTACAGTTAAAATTGACTCAATTTCCTTTTTTTTAATTTTAAGTTTTACAAGCAATATGTGTATCATTAACAGTGAAATATTTTAACCGGAAAATCAATCTACATTGGTCTTTCAAAGCATGGAAGGAAACATTCGAAGCTTTTCTGAGAACTCTTCAATTATTTTAAATAATACAATGTCCAGT
Organism: Hetaerina titia; assembly: GCA_037158775.1. NCBI lineage: Eukaryota > Metazoa > Arthropoda > Insecta > Odonata > Calopterygidae > Hetaerina > Hetaerina titia. The sequence continues at coordinate 9,427,361 of CM073771.1, forward strand.
AATTCTATCTATTTAAAAAAAATAAAGTCGCCGTAATTGAAGACGAATAATGTCAGAGTCCAAATATGGTCCAAAATGGATAAATTTCACAAAGTTACGCCTGGAACGGTAAATGATAACTGAAGACGCTCATGAATATGGACGAGATTAGATTTAAAATTCTTGTTATAACTTTTCATCTATTTTTGTAACTTTCCTGAATATTTATTAGTTTTGTTCAATGCTCATTGGTTTTTACGATAATATTTCTTCTATTGAACTTTTTTGTCTCCATAGTAACAGTTGATATTTATAATATCAACCGCTGTCATGGAGGAAACTCTTTGCATGGAGTACAGTATTTAAATAAAAGTTTTGAAAATTACCTTTCAATTCTTCCATTTATAGGTCAATTAATTAACAAACTTTTGTACAATATTAATCGTAAAAAACAATAAAGTTGCATGGCTTTCCAATCCTATGCCTGCAAAATACGTGAAATTTTATGGTCCAATAAAGAAGATATGTTTTGTGGGAGATGCATGATAATTTGCTCTGACTTCATAAATTCCAATGGGGTAGTAGGCATGATTTGTGGAGGAGTTCTCACTTGAAAGTTAAGAGCTATCTGCAATAAAATGAAGAAATCGTGATTCCAAGCATCGTAAGGAATACCACGGAGTGCTTTGAGCTGCGAGTAAATATAAAGTTAATGAGATTCTACGACCTTGCAAAAGTCTAGGTTCAGTATGTGTCGATTAACTAATAAACATTTTCAAGGAAGAATAACAAAAATCCAAACAGCGAGATAGAGTAAATTAGTCTGCGAACATGCTGAAGAGAAAACATTCGAAAACATTACCTAGAGAAACTTGAGTTAAGTGGAGAAGCCTACCTACTGTATTGAGGTATGATCTGGTGCTTTCCCGGCGTAACAGTTCGATGAAGTTTTCTCGGGTCTTCCACCGGGTCAGAGTTTCCATTTTGGCCGACCTATCGACGCTCAACACGAGCATTCTCCTCAGGGCAGATGAGTGCCAGCTCTGATCAAAACTGTTTTCATATTTCAAAGGTTTTATTTCCGTTATGAAAGGACACAGCGAAAGAAGGAATAAACCCTGAAGGAAATAACAATAACATTACAGGAACCCCGTTTTAAGATCTCCGACTCCTCTTTGGGATGGGAAAGCAACAGTAGTACAATTAAATAACTAAGCTGTGACTACCAAGTAGGTGTGTATTTGCCAAGCTCAGATACTTGGCTATATCAAGTAACATACAGTATATAATGTAACACCCATATTATGCATAAGGCGTACATGCATGAGCGTAATGCATATGCATTTACTCGTATATGCTGTTTTGGCCGTCTTATATGCATGTGGCTACGAGTCAGGAACTCGTGATTGGTCCGTGGTCGAGGGAAAGATGTCGGGGCCTCGTGATTGGTCGCCATGACCTTATGTCCTTTTCCTTCCTTCTTTAACCTTCCGCTGCGACGTTTTCCAGCGTATTTGAGAGAACAGCCGGAGTCTCTATTGAAATTCTAATAAAGGCACAACAACGACACATACGGCCGGGACAGATCCAGAGATCAGCCATCGCTGAGCATAGTACCATCGATATGGATCACTCCATTAAATTTGATAGAACAAAGTTACTTGCTCGCTCCGTTGGTTACTGAGACCGAGTTATTTAAGAAGCCGTAAAACACGAATGGAGAGTCGGAAATGTGGTCACGAGTCACCTGATCTGTGGCCACGTATAAGACGGCCAAAATGTAAAGTTGGCACATTTCTGCTCCGAGGACGATGATCGAGTCGAGCGTCGAAACGTCGGCCGACATGGAACCCCTGACCCGGTGGAAGACCCGAGAAATCTTCATAAAACCTATTAAAATTCTACGAAGGGCATTCTTAGCTATCACGAATTTTTAGAACAACTACCAATAAAGAGTACTTGAATTGTCAGGATATGTAAGAAGATACAAAGTTGAAGACGTTTTTGTGAACAGAAAATAAGAACTCGAATGAAGAAGTTCAATGTAGGGTGTTTAAAGAAAGTGGACTCAATTCAGTTCTAATGAATTGCCAACTCAAATTATAAGAGTCAAAAAATCAATAATTTACAATATCAGTTCAAAACATCGAAAAACTTACTGGGCTAATCTTGGTATTAGGAAAGGTAATAGAAGAAGAAAAAATATTTTACTATACAACAGCGACCTAAAAGACATGAAAATTGCATTTTAAGAAGCAGAAACAAAAGAAACAGTAGATCGATGGGAACTTGCGAAAAGGAAACCTTGGATCATGTACGAATTACGGGAAAGTAAAGGTTCTAAAAATAGTTAAGAAATGAAATCAGCCGTAGGGTAAGAAAAGCCTGAAAAAAATTAATGAAGATGTGAAGTGAGGAAGTACATATTTTACGTATCCGAGTAAAAGTTGAAACAGTTTACATATATTTTAGGGTCTTGAATGAACGCAGAGAAATTATTAATTTCTCCAAGTTAACGATGCTGAAATGCTTAATAACGAAGATAATAGAAAGAAGAGATTTAAACTCTATTTGGTTAATCATCAAGTGGAAAATAAGAGTATTCTAAAAAATTGGGAGCAGAAAATTAAAATGATTAGAGGGCTAACTACGATCTCAGGTCTAAATTTAACACTTCGGCTGCAGTAGGAAACTTATTTCCAGAGATCGGCGTAATACTCTCAGGAATAATTAACCATTCATTAGTGTTTACGAAACTACGTACCCTGACTTGAGGCATACGAGTAAAAATTAATGATGAAATTTGATAGGAATATAATTGTTCCTATATTAAATGAATATATTTGTTTGGTAGTTGTGCCCATCCAAAAATCTACCTTAACCGGAAGATTACCTTATAATAATAATTAAATAAATGGGGTGAGATCAGATGATAAGGTAGAATAAAGTAAGTAAGATTCTTCATGTGCTACTGAAGCAGGATAGCTTCTTTTGCCTCTGAAATTAAATATGTGCATGGGAAAAATCAAATCTCACGATATTCTCCGGCGTGTTAAAGTACGTAGAAATGAATAGCACGCTACAATTAGCGGATGGCAGGTAAACATTGGCACAAATGAAGGAAAACCAATGAAAATTATCGACAAAAAGAAGAAAGGATCAAAAAACATGTTTTACAGAATACTAGTAATATATCATAGAGACAGTTGTATCCATATCAAGTTTTATTAGTGGACCGAAAAAAAATACATTGATTTAAAAATGTGTAGTGTGCTATAAAAAGCTGAATTATTTAGTGTAAAAAGTTCTAATTTTTCTGGGTTTCCAGTGCCAAAATCCAATAAGAAAACTCCTTTTTACTACTAAGGTAAAACTTTTAAAAGTAATATGCCCGTTTAAAATGATTTAGCACTTCAAAGAATTTTACCATGCACTGCCGCGGTGTTTTGAACTAATTATTCCAAAAGAAATATTAGATTTTGTCCAAATATCATGAACTCAATCGTTAATATCTCAAGCTGAATTGTAATTACCTCCATTAATATGTGTGTACAACATTCAAATCAATTGAGTAGGAACATGAACGTGCACTTTCAAGGCTACGTCTCATTTTTGATATAGTATAGAGAGTATGACGTTAAACTACACAGCCGACTAAAGAATTACCAATGATATATCTTCATTAAAGTGGCATTTAACATGTTAAAAGTAACATTTCTAAGCTTCGATAAAATTCTCCGCAGTGCGAATAAATCTAATTTTTTAGTCATGCCTTTCTCAGAATATTTCTTTCCTCAATATCCTAATAGATGCGATGTAATGAAAAAAAAAACGCTTTTCCTCCGAGTCATTGTTTTAAATCAACCATTGTGCCATTAGGTTAAAATAAAAAACTTTACTTTTAAAATACAGTTTTGAACTGTTTATTTGTACAATTCAGAATGATTAGCTATCGCCATTTTAACTCACTTCAAGGACTGGCATAAGTAGCTAAATGACTTAGTTGTTAAAATATCGACATTTTTTTGGCCACGCAGAATAAGATATGCCTCATGGGTAAATCGTACCCAAATGATTAGAAAGCAGGGGGTTAATGGTGTCTTATACTGGTCAATTTGTTCAAAATAATTAAGTCCACTGAGAACATTTCATCTTACCTCCTCCTAGGGCAGCTGGATTTCGCCGAAGTACCGAACAGAAAATAAAGAATCCCTCATTTACTCCCATCTTATATCCCATACTATATCCCCTCCAAGACCCCATTCCCAACCGTCCCTTCCTTTTACGGTGAATCAAAACATCGTGAGCCATATCCGTCGGAAATGCAAAATGTGGTTCAAATTTCTGGTCTTACAACCGGATATTTAAAAAACTATTGTCATGAAGATTATTTAGAATCATGAAATAACTGGTATAAATATTCAATTTCGCTTTCCTTCGTGAAGCATTGGTTCCACTTTGTCTGTTAATGAAGTGCTTGCGTATTAGTTAATGGTAAATGACTGGTAGCAAAGCGCTTTTGTAATGGTGCTTAGCGTCATGATATTAATCAAGGATACACAATATAAAGTCTCATTATATTGCGATTTGAACTTATAAAATTCAAAGTTTTACCTTCATACGGGTGACAAATTATTATTTTTTAATTATGAAGTTTGTTAATTTGGATTGAATGATTTAATTTTCTATTTTCAGACCAAATATCCGACATAAATGTTCAATTCTATCTAATGAATGTGTGATGAACGTAGATGAAAACCTGAACCAGCAACATACCGGGGGAAGACTTGTGAAAAATTAGCCGATATGTTGTTACAGCATTTTTGTGTCTACACTGTAAGCAAGAAAAAAGCTAGAATCTGCTTACTGTCTGGACTAATCGAAAGAAGGATTTCCGTCTAATTTTCTTCAGAACTATTTCAATCAGAAAAATCAAGTATGCTCTTTTTAAATCATGTTTTTTTCGGGAAAACAAACGGATTAGACTCTGTACTTCGTTATGGTTTACATTCTCTTTGACCCACTTCATATCCGATTATTAAATCCTGAAATTTTCGATGCACCGGATCCCCAATAAATAAAAGAATTCGCCTCTGCAATCCAATTCCGTTGTGCGGGCATGCGTGTTACTTGTGTGTGAGACAGAAATACCCATGTACCTAACAAATTTCATTTTCGCGAGTGCCCGAGAGGAGGTCATCTATGAGTAAACTTTTATTCCCGATTAAATAATCCGTGATTCCGCGTCTGAATATATAATTCGTTATTTTTCAAGGAACCACAGAGCTTTAACGTTTTAATATTATAGCTTATAATCTCAGTATTCATGGTAACATTTGCCTCTTTAATTCCTCGAACTGCAGAGATAAGCTCTTGTAATCCAGCGTACGCTTCTCAGTCTTCTTATACAGTTGATATATTTATACACACACAAGTGCACATGATGTTTATGAATGCTTTTTTTTGCATCTGAGTTGCTTGAGTGTTATCTATCCCAGTTGTTTTAACTTTCCACTCTCGTAGTCATGCCGTACAGGGAAATATGAAATATAAAAAGACATTACTCACTCGTTGTTCACCCGTATTTTGTCAAAGGAAATCAATTGAAATAAATAATATAGATATTGAATTTTTATTCGTGCATATCTTTGTAACAATTTTCTGAGATCACAAGGGTTATCCCAAAATTGGTGTCTGTAATCTATTCAGAAATAGAACAAATTCGTTTAATTTCAATAATTAATACATCAATTAAATCTTAAACATGCCTAAATTTTTTTACATAAATTCTATTCGTTCGATGTATTTTGTAGGTGCTGGGGCAGTATTTGGAATGCCCTGTCATGTCAGCTTGCCACCATGTCTTTGACGCTGCACTATACTCTTATTTTTTACTATATTTTAATATAATTAATGTTTTATATTGATTTCGTGTTCTACTTTTAGTTGGTTACGTAATATTGGTATGTTTTTTGACACATTCCATTAAAATCCGTAAATCATAAATAAAATTATTACAACATTAGAAAGAACGTGTCGAAAATTTGATAAATATACTTCACAAAATACGCGGGCAGAAAAAAGTCACTCCGTCCAAAGTACATAAATGGGTCTTCCGCCCTGCATATTGGAGAAGGGAAAAGATTGGTCGGACGAGGGATTTTCAGCTGAGTCCTTGTGATACTCAGGTGGGGTGAAACTGAGTGTGTTGTTAAACACCAGCGCGTATCACTCGCGTTTGGATGCGGCTGGGTCCCGTCGAGACCTTAGATTAAAGATTCTCCGTGTGGGGGAAGGAGGGGGCAACACGCTATGGCGGTTGCGTTTCAATGCTCTCGCCTGATTTCCCGCATTCGGATATGGCCCTCCCGCGTTTTCATTCTGTTTACCGCGGCTGCCGGAAAGTCAGAGGCCGTCAAAGAACTGCACATTTGCGGAACGCTGCCACGTTTGCTGGCGTCTCATTCTAAGGGAGCAATCAGCCGCGAAGCTCTCCCCGGGGAGGAGTGGCGCCCCGTTTCGGCCTGCCCACGCCCTCTCTCGGGAAAGCGGAGTGCTGAGGAGATCTCCAGGAGTCTTGGGGAAGAGAATACGCGCGTTCATTAACACATTTTCTTAACGCGCGGGCTTTCTTCAATGCGCCTTGCTTTTCACCTTGTTAGGACGTCATTAATTTCTGCACGTATTTCATTACTACCGCACTACATGTACTGAAAATGAAGCATTGGTACGAGGAAATGACATACTTTTTTACGATTGCATAATTTATTATTTTTGTTTTGTTCGTTAACCTTGTTTAAAATTCAGTTTGTATTTTTGTTTTCGTAATTTGACCCTTGAATTACACGAATTCAGCGGAGGAAGTACATGTCTTGGGTTTTAATGCTCTTTAACATGGATTACTTCCATGTGAATCTAATTCGAGTTTGTTGAACGGGGAAAATTTTGAAAATACGCATTAAAATTCCATGTTAACAATTTAGCGTTCTAGTTACTACATAACTTCCTTTTTCACCGGTGACTGAAGAGCACTATCCTTCTTCCTAATTTCTATCGGTATTGCTCGATATTTATGGCGATAGTAAACATAAATCTTTTACCTTACCTAGAGAGAGAATAGATCACCCTACTGGTATTGTAGACCATAGCAATTTTGAAAAACAGCGGTACACTTCCAATATCTTATAAAATTTAGCGAATCAAACTTAGCAATTTCAACATAAACAACGAAACTTCGTCAGTATTTCCACTATAATCACTATATTTGACAAAGCTAAAAATTAAAAAACACCATTATCAATTTTTATTGGTCTTTGTATTCATAATACATACTTGGACGTAAACAGGTAGGATAAACGTAGGTATGATTCGTAAAAAAATATAGGAAAGTAAATTTGATTCGAAATTAGGGATTTTGAGAATAAATTAATATTATCATTCCTTTTGTTTTATTAACTAATCCCCTCAAACCTTATCGTATTGTTCCTCTATTTCTGAAAATGGTGATGTAAACAATGTGTATGACAAAACTATTTAAAAGATTACATTAAGCGATTTGCTGGTTGGGAAATATAGCGGAGCTAAGTTTTTTTTCTTGAACTATTGAATATAATTTTGTTTACTTTGATGCAACATCAATTAAAAAAAATTACTCACGTATGCGTATGTTTTTTTATTTAAACTGGTGATATTACCCGTTGAAAGTCATCGGGTAAAATATAATGAATAGAGTAAATGATCATGTGCATAAAATAATAATAATTGCGATTAAACGATTTAATCTCTGACTCCGATTATGCTCATACAGGTATACATATACAGGCTCACACCTGTATATGTATACCTATGAATCAAAATTTTTCCATATTTATTTCTTCTTTGATGAATATTCTTGCTCTATTTATGGAAGTGGCTATTTAAAAGTTCTATTGAATCATACTCTTCCGTGTCTGTGAAGCTTAAGGAATAGTAGCAGCAAATAAAAGAAGATTGAGAGCAAACGAAATTCAGATCTGCTGAAAAATGAAACAAATGAAATGGCTACATACGAAAAAGTAATTCGAAATTGGGTGACCATGGAAACGTATGGAGGACTCTTACAAGAAGAAGGGCGTAATTAATTAGGCATATCCTGAGAAAGGATAATTACTGAGCGCCATAATTGAAGGAACTAGGACTAAGACTAAAGAAGACTAAGGATGAACAATTACAAATTGAAAGAAACTACATATTTGTACAGTTTTTCACACAGATTAATGAAAAATGACGATTTGCACCAAATTTGGCGGTGTTTTCAAGGGAAAAAAGGAAGTAACTGCCAGTTAATTATGTTTTATCCTAACTCACATTTAGCCATTCAGGCGTGATAAATATACGCCATAAAAATGTCCGCAATCATTTCATTTTCAACTGTTTAAAACCCTGAAACACGATTGGTTTATGAATTGACTGTGGTCACGGGTTACAATTCAGCGATTCTGATGGAAATCTCCAGCTGAACACCAAATTCGTTGGGATCGGGATGGTGTGGTGGCTAAAGTACAGATTTCCCACCGCGAGGGCCCGGGTTCTAATCCCAGAGCTGGTTCATTGGCATCCCGACCCTTACTTGAGGTACTTCGTGGAGAGTAGTTTGAGTGAGTGTGCCGTCCGTCGGATGGGACGTTAAGCTCTGGGCCCCTTGGCGCCTTTTGTTAAGAGTAGGCTAATGACGATCCCCGGGTTTCTCTCCTCACTTCTTCCTTTCAAATCTATATCCAACGGCGCAAATGACATCAGCTCAATTTCATCAGAACTTCTTCCTAAATGATACGAGAAAACTAGCCCCAAGTACCTTTTACTCATGAATTCCTGAAGCCATAGAAAAAATAAGGTGAGCGTATGAGCGTGTACGTTATTTACGCTCCTTAAAGTTGAACTTAATTTCCTTACTTTCCTTCGCGATATTCTCATGTGAACTCCGTCGCTAATAATTTAATATGAATATTTCATGTCTTTTACCAAGAATTAAATATATATACATACAATAAAATTACAACATTAGTGTAATGTGCCAAATATGTTACTTGCAGATCTCCAGGGACGTCAAGTATTGTGATAATATGTAATGAAAAAATGCTCTCATCAGAGAAACTTCTCTTTTTCCATGAGCTACTAAATGCCGTAGATCTAATATGAATTGAAGCAAATACCATGATTTAAGTATAACTTTGATGAGAGAACAATTATTGTCATATTGTCATTGGAGTTTCGTTACTGGAAAATGTTGTCGTTAAGCAAAATCAGTTGTTTAAGTTTTGGACAAACTGCGTCAGCCGGTGAATCAAGTCTGCCAAAATCTCATTACGAGTCAAAAGGATGATTGTGTTCAATTCCCACGCAGTAATCTGATAAGCAAGTTGTGTTAGCGGAAGTCCAAGAACGTCGATTGGGAGAGCCATTCACTGGGAATGGGTCACCTGACGCTTGCCACGTTATGAGCCCATTGAAATTTTTGGCGACGATCGAGCATGTATCATGTGGACGATAACAAGTGAGCATCAGTTCACGGTCTCCGTTGACGGGAGCGAATGACAGTGATGCATATACATGGTGCGTAGAGGCATTGTGGACTTCGCAAGGGGGAGAGAGAGGATGGATTTAGGTTTATGGGGCAGAGCGCTCGGCGATTGCCTCTGCCTTCACTGGCAGCAGTCAGGAGAGGCCGGAGTTCACCAGTGCTTAAGACTTGGCCGTCATTTCACGGAAAATGTGGCGCAGTCACTTTGGCCCAGTGATGAAGTAGAGGTAAGCTCAAAATAAAGCTGACTAATGGAGTGTGTGCAATTTGGGCACGTATCAGCGGAATGGGTCCCTAAAAGCAATGTAATTTTATTCTTGACAAAATTGTGGTGATTAAAACCAAATGTTTGCTAACCATGTCAACCCAACATAAATTTCTTTAAAATAACCAAAAGTCTTTCCACCAATCCAATATTCAGTTATTTGAGTGTAAAACTGAAAAGGGAAAGCTTAAATTATTATATTTTATTGATTTGCCATATTTGGAAATATTTTCATCAAATATCCACGAAACTATTTAAATCGTTCAAATGTATGCTTTTCTGTGATTATTAAAGAAAACTTTCCAAGAAATAATGACGCAAGTTTTTATATGGGAAGACTGCACTGCGCCTCACAATTAGAATTTAAATTGTGGATAGAAAATTTTAAATAACAAAGATTAGATATTCCAGAATGTGAAATATTTTTCTCAGTGATCCTGCGTGGAAAATTTTTAAATCGACCATTTTCCTCCAAATTATTTTATTTTTTATTATAGAAAATTATTTATTATCGTTCATATTTTAATGTGAACAAAATGGCAATACACGAGAATACCCTTTCCACTAGAACCTATTCGATAAGACTGCACCTTTCCATTCTGTGCCTTTATGATGAAAGTACATACAATAACGGTATCCATCTCAAAGTGGTATTGATCGAATAAAAGTGAAAAATACGAAGTATCAGAAATATACTCCAAAGGAAGGGTTGGGATTCAATACTCGCAAATATTACGATTAATAAACTCAAGAATCAAAATCCTACTGCCCCTCCTCTTTCATGACTTCACCCTCCTACCTTCTCCTCTCCCCCCCCCTGTCAGGGTCTCTCACTGCCCACTACCACCGGTCATCATATTTTCCAAGAATTAACTAGTGCCCTTCCCCCCCTCGCAGCACGTGGCTCATCCCTTCCACTAAAACCAGCAGTGGGCTCTGCTTCCCAGAAAGTTACCTGTTTCACCCATCTTCCCCCCTCCATTATCTCCTACTGATAATTCCTTCCCTATGTCCTTAAGCCTTTAACCCCCTGCTATACAATGCCCGCTCCCGATACTCCAGCCCCTTGTCCCTCTTTGCGGTTTTTCCTGTCATTAACCCCGCATTTTTCGCTCTTTATAACCTCTCCGCCTCTCCTCCCCCCCTCCTCCTCTCCCCTACACGACTCTCCCTCCCCAACCACATCTTCTGTACATATAAATAAGGTCTCCTTACTATTTATTTTGTCTTGTACCTGATGATGACTCTGTGAGTTGAAACGCGTCGTACGTCAAATAAACTGTGGAAAAGTGCAAATTGTCCTTATTTCATTATGATGAACTTCCACGACCTCAAGCCTGAATCTGTTGAACTTATTTAAACAAGCGTTAATAACCTTAATAACTAATTCTTATCATCGCCCTAACGTGGCGCTTGCCAAAATTGGTCCGTTTTAAAGCGAAAAACTTGGCTATGAGTAGTGTCCGCGTTATGTAATGTGTAAGTACATGTATTGTTCTGTTGTAGTTTGAAGAAATCACCACTTATCATAGCTGTGGTACTTTTTTCTATTTGATAGGATCTCATCCTTTTCTAACGAAGGCATTAAATTATGTATCAGTAATTGAATTAAAGGTACCAAGTCTGAAAAAAAGGAGAGTTTTTTAATTAGGCATGACGTCATATGTTTTAACATCCTAAGTACGTATTTTAACCATCTCTATGCCCTCCTGCCTCATATTTTGGGTTTTAATTAGGTGTTTAAAATTGTAGAAATAATTAATTAATAATTTTTATCACTTTTTCTGTAAAACAATTATTTCAGGTAGTTTCACAACAATTAATCAAAAGCATTTCAGTTTTGTTTTTGCTAATTAGAAATAGTTATTATTATTCTTATTCTACCATACATTAAATATCGTCGCATTTATTGGCTTCTTTAATTAGAAACATCCGGACAGCCCACGCTGCGCTAAACTGTTATTCAGTGTCATACGCTACTCTTTACCCACATCACTCCGCCCAAAATGCTTGTCCTTTTCCTCCCCTATTTCACCTGCCTACCGTTCAAGTCTATGTAAATTGGGCAGTTACTTCCTCGGTAGACTTTTAATCCCTCTATAATAGTTTCAGCATTCCATCCCTATTAAGGAGAGTTCAATTTATCAATTTTACTTGAAAAATGATAGTAACATAATACTGTCTTCTCAGTTTATTTTTATTTCCATTTACATTAAGCTTAAGCAGCGTTATTCAATCTCTTACATGAGTGACCTTTTGGGGGACGTCACTTTCGAAGGTAGGATTGTCTAATGCTCATATTACTATGTGCTTGATACCTGGACTCCTTCACTTAGCAACATAAAAACATTTGTTCATCAACATTTTTCTTGGGTTAACAGAGTTCTAATTATTAATGCAAAACGACTAAAATTTATCGGTAATAGAAGAGACAGTGAACGAGATTGCTCGGCGGAATATTTCGAGCTCATTTGAAAAAGATCGCGATGTTTCTAGTTTGCACCGTAATATCTCTTTTATTTCAAATTTGTTTGAAAAACTTGTCTGCTAGGACTCTTACACAATGGTTTTAAAAACCGCCGAGCTCTTGTTAAAAAAAATTCATCGCCAACGTTTCACAATATTCCCCTTGTTACAATACCACCGTGGGGCAATTCCCCTCCCCCGAACGCCGATTGAATTTTAATTTCTCGTATTCCAACGGATTTCCACGCCGAGTGTTGGAGAGGGATGACCGACATCACGTTCGTGCGAGCAGGTACTTACCCCCTTGTTCACATCGTTACGTGTGACCTATGACCCACATTTCCCCTTCCCCTCCCCTTCATCCGCGAGCTAACTCTAATCGGAGCCTTTCCGCTTCGTCCTTTCTCTCGTTCCCTTCGCTTCCCGATTGCCTACCCACCAAGTTCCTTTCGTCGATATCGTCCAGACCCCTTTAACAGTAACTTGCCGTAGGGGTGTTCCCAGGAAAGGTGAGGAGAAGGAAATAAAGCCATCTGGAATTTCCTCAGACCGGTTCTGGGACTTTTCAAACTCCTACTATTTATACAACAATCCCTTAAAGCCCTTATACCCCCTTCGCTCGACATTGCTATTTCCCACCGCCCTCTCTCTCTCTCTGCCCCACTTGTTTGACCGAACAACATCGAGTAAAGAAGATATCGAATGCTTTAGAAGAGTAATATTGTTTTACTGTTATTGAAGAGGCGATTATCAGAAAAATGTGCTTTCTTGAACTGTGGGTACTTGCAGCAGCTTCCTCGCTGCTGAGGATCTTTTACCATAAATCCAAAATGTGATTATAGTGGTAAAATTATTACTGACGTTGCTCAGAGAATCTTGAAGGTGTCATGAAAATAAAAATTCAATTTCATAGTAGTACAATAGTATTTGAAAATGTAAACTGTACCCGTGAGTAAAATTTACAAGCGTTTATGTGTTACGAACGGCGATGTTGAGCTGAATAATACACACGACGGAGTTCACCTCAGCACCGCTCAGTCAAACATGTGTTTCTCAAGTTCTAGGTGAAAATGTGGTTAGTTAATCAAAGGTATTCCATTATCAAAAAATCTACGGGGTCTAAGGGATGAAAAAATTAACAAATATTCTATAAACGGATGGAAATATTTGAAAATCGTAACGGTAGAATCCATTCGCAATTGGTGGTGTACATACATATTATTGAAAGTAATATTATGGAACTCGGAGAAGGTTTTACCCTGAAATGTTGCAGTTTTTCAATGTATGAATGCCAAGATTTCAATTTATAGTTTCAAATCTCAACATTTTTAAGACATCTTATTTTAATCTGATGTAAATTTCGAAGTGCTGTTTTGGACTAATGCAAAATAGATAAATATATAATATACAAGGTGTGAGTGGAAACAGGTGATAACTAATTGAATGTTGTACACTGATTGATGTATTACTTACCAACTTTTTTCCAAAGGCAGCGTAAGGTATTCCTTTCGTTTTAACCATGGAGCAAGGCTCTCGGAGATCTGCAGTATTTTTAGTAAGAATTCTCATGCGGTAATTTAAACAATATATTGAATGGAGAATCCCTTCTAAATGCCAAAATAACCATGACTACTTACTAATATTTGATATTTAATCATGAAATACTATGTTTGAAGGCATAAATTTTCTACCTGGGTAAGGTTGAGAGAGAGTTAATGTCGTGACTGAGTGGAATACTATTATACTGATAGGAAATTAACGCTTACTTTTGAGGTCTACAGATAATATACTTTATTAGTCTACTAGTTTCACTAATATCTAATATCTTCAGAAACCTCCAGCTAAATTTTTGTTAATCTTTTAGGCAAATAAATTAAAGTGCATTTCGGATCGTAGTAAAAATGTGCACTTATTAAGAGTCTTTAGAGTGTTAATTTTAGGCGCAACATTTTATCAATTGCGCGGGGTATTTTATTAATTGCGTAAAACTTCTTCTCCTCTATAACCTCCGTTTTGATTGATGCATTCATTCGATTGCTTTATTATTGATAATAACCCATTTAGCTATAATTACATTAATAAGTAACTATATCGCATATTCCTAGCTTTTTCAAGGGTTTGAAATTTGATATTACGGTGTTTAAGTATCTTCGCTGTGTCATCAAAATAAATAGTCTGTCTTTTGCAATGATTTAAATTTCATTTCTCAAAATGTGTGGTCTGGCAGGATATTTTAATTTGAACAATTTGCTTATCGCTTTCTTAGATTCCTTTCCATGTGATAAAAAGAGAAGTTCGACTATAAAAAATTATTAGATAATATTTTGGAGTGAATGATATGAATTAAATAAGGAATATCTATTCGTACAGATAAATTATACTCTAGATTTAAGGAAATAATTTTGGTAACTTGTCAGTCATGAAGTACCTAATACTAATGGGAGATTAAAACGTTGTAAATAGAGGACTGAGGAATAGAAGATATGTAAGCGAGTACAATGTAGGAATAAGCAATGATCACGGAAAAAAATCAGTCAAATTTTGCAGAAAAATGTGTGTGATAACAAATAACAGTCGATTCAAACATGATGACTGGTGTCGGTGCACCTGCAAGATTCCGGATGAAATGATGGATACCATATAGATAATACACGTATTATGGACCGGTATAGTTTTAGAAACAACGGCATTAACACACAGATTCCTGGGTACGGATGCAGATTTAGACCAATTTTAATTGTTGTGAAATGCAATTAAAATTCAAAAGAATAAGAATGGGTGGAAAAGTATTAAAAGGACTTCAAAGTGAAACAGAGAACGAAGGAATTAGTACCAAGAAAAATTAAAAAAATATCTAAATGATGGTATGGTAATTGATAAGAACAAATGGAGAAATGTGAGTGGAGCTTCGGCATGGAAGAGAAAAGAGCAACTGAAGAAGCAATGGGAATGATTGAGAATGAGTGAATTAACAAGCAGTGGATCGTGGAAGAGATACTTGTAAGGTTGAATGAAAGAAGGAAATGGATGAATGTAGACACGGAAATTGGGATAAGAATGTATAGAGAGCTAAACAATAAACTAAGTGGAAAAGCATAATAGGGCAATGGACATGTGGTGGAATGATCAGCCGAGAAATTTCAGATAAAAAGAGAAGTAAGAAAGTTATATAAGAAGGTAAAAGAATGTTCATAACGTAGCAAGGGCAAAACTATGTCAACCTAAGAGATAAGGCAGGCTAGTTACATATAGAGCCAGAAAAGATCAAGGGAGGATACATAGAATACGCAACAAGGCTTGATGGTGAAGATATTAAACTGGCCAGTTGTGAAATAGAAAGGGAATGCATTGTAGAGGAGAATAGGGCGTGTCCAAGAACACTTGAGGGCGAGATAGAAAAAACCCTAAGGAAGATTAAATTGAACAAGGTAGGAGTAAAATCTATCCCTTCAGAATTAGTAGTAAAGAGTCTAGGGTAATTGAAATGGGGAGATTCTTTACGCAGTATTAACAAGAAAGGAATACAACCAGATGATTTCCTTGACTCAATTTGGATTTCGATCAGTAGTAATAGTTTTGATCCCGAAGTAGCCCTCCACAAAGCACCTCAAGGAGGGATTGAGATACCACTGAAAAATATTCAACGTGGATTCGAACCCGGGCTCCCTGGATGTATGATAGCCAACGCACCAATTCGATCCCCTCGATTCCGCAATAGTGTAGAGCAGGCATATGTGAGTACCATAGGATGATAAGTTTTATTTTACATGCAGCATAAACAGTTCTTAAAAGCATCAATAGAAGGCGTCAGAATAATGCAAACGACTACCAATGCAAAGTTAAATTATCTCCTGAAAGGCAGGAAAAGAACGCGTGACGCCATTGCAGTGATGGTCGAAAGGAATATTCAATATAATCTGGATTTTTGTGAGCTTCGTGGGTTTTTTTGGATAACATTCGACCGTGAGGAGTGGTGAAACTTAATGGATATATTGTGGAATATTGAAATTGGCTGAAAGAATAGGCGACTCATTCGAATATTTTACATGAATCAGACGGCAAAGGTAAGGGTAGCAGAGGAAGAATTGTGATTGGCAGTGATTGGCAGGGGATTCGGATGGGGTTACCGGTCCTTTTCAACGTATAGTCTGAGGAAATATATGGGGAAGGGTTTGAGCCGGGAATAAAAGACGACGGCAAGAGGATCAAGTCAGGTTTGCTGATCATCAAGGAATAGTGAGTCAGACAGCCAAGAAATGGAGTTTTTATTGAGAGCCAAACAGAAATAATGACAGATGAGGAGTGGGGATCATCTGCAAGAAAACAAAAGTAGTGATTCTATCAAAGAGTAGGAAATATTCAATATATTAAACTATATAGCGGAACTTAAACTTAAAAGCCAAGCAATAAAGTATTAAATTATAAGAAAATAAATTAGGGCAGGTGGAGCAGTTCATTAATTTTGGGAAGTACTTTTAATGAAAAGAGACATGTTAGTTAGGATATTAGGATAAGAATTGCGTTGGCGAAAGACAAATATGCAACAATATGAGATATGATAACGGGTGTAGTAAACAAGTTACGAAAATATTGGTAAAAAATTAAAAAGGAGGCGTAGTAGTTAATAGATGTGAGAGACCTGGTCTTTGGGGCTAGAGTTTGAGCGTAGGATGGAGGCTTTTAGAGATGTGGGTGTGGGAGAGAATCTAAAAAATAAGTTAGACAGAGAGATAGACAAACTCCAAGGTTTTAAACAGGGCGGGTGGCGAGAGAAAGTTATTGGGGAAATCCGTATAAGGCAGCGAAAGAGAATGGAGGCAAATGTAAAATGGCAGTGGTAGAATGAAGATCGTGGTACAAGGGAAAGGGTTGTGTGGGCGGGGTTGAGGAAGTGAAAGAGCAGGTGACCTAGATAAGCAAGAAGGCAGGCAGAAGTTACGAAGTAATTACGAAAGAAATAATGGAGCGAAAATAAAAAAACTCCTAAATAATTGATACGGACAGACCAAAACTTATCTATAATGTGGATGGAACATCTTGATCGATTGAAGTGAAAACGGTTGCTTCAGAACAAAATTATATCCATCGTTGTTTGTCTCCTCGTTACTCGTCGAGTTGGAATCGGTTTTAGAGATAGAGCCTTTATCCCCCAATGGATTTACTCAAATGAGTATTTTTTTAATATCTTGATACAATGCTTCCATTTTTATTAACAATGTTATATTGCACTATTAAGGATAAACCTTGTGTTAAAGTAAAGGCTTGTTACTATCTTTTAGTCTGTTTTACACATAAGAACCAGCCCATACTGCCGTCTCGACAGATGTCTTTTGCCTTGTTGTCAGTCAATATTCAGAGAATTTAGTAATGATTCATGCACTACCAGTGATTTTGATTCATATATTGCTTATTTTGAATCTCATGGAGTCTATCACCGGAAACCGTCACTTAGATCACAGAGCTGTGCATTAAAGCAGATAGTTACAAATTGTTTCTAATTTTAATGAGATGAAGTCCATTTTGAATCCTCGTAACGTGCCAATTAACATCTGGTCCATCATTTAATTTTAAATTGAGGAAAATCAATTACTGTTGGTCTAGTGGTACAATAATGAACACGAATAAAAATGTGGCATCTTTATGGCATGATTTAATTTTGCGCTGTTTGACCAATGTCACACACATTAGCACACGAATAGGTTCTCATGGAGAATATGATTACGGACACAGGTGAAAACTGTTTTTTTTTCCATTGGAGTTCCAAAGTCTAATATGACGTCCACTCTTCCTTTCTACCTCATTCACGGAGGTCCGAGTCCTCCTTTACCGAGGAGTGTAAAAATCAGCTGATAAATTGGCCGAAACCAATTTAGCTTGATTTATACGAAAATTCACATATTATGGATACATCCGCAAAATAAACAACGATCCGGAAAGATATAGGGCAAGGGTATATTTCAGTGGGGGTTAGCAAACCAATCATGAGAAGAGGAGACCAAAATCAACGAAAAGGGAATCCACGGTTTGGTTTCTTCTTTGGTTTTGTGTGGTCTTGGTGCATTTTAAATAAGCTGATCGATTCTTTTGCAATCAGTTTTTTTATATTGTTTCAATATTTTGAACTTTCGATTTTACGGAAAACGTTTCTATATGCTTGTTTATTCAGTCAAAGTTGCATGATTGGCACTGTTTCAATGCGTGTACTTGTAGTTTAAACATCTGTAGCCTATCTATATATATTGAATATTAATCCTCTGACTCCCTATACCCTTTCCCCGGTTTATATATTTTCGGAGAATTCCTTCTATGAATGTTCAACAACTAAAGAGAAGAGTTTTCTCATCATATCCATAATGTATCTCCACTAGGCATGTAGTATCGTAGTCTCCAGTTTTTTCCATTGAGTACGTTTTGTTTAATGAAATAATATATTATTGCTACATGGTCGCATTTATTAGTCTTCTTCCCTATCCTTATTTCTGCTTGTGCTTCTTTCTTCCCTATCCTTATTTCTGCTTGTGCTTCTTTCTTCGAGTAGTTCTGCAGTCATTTTTTCAGATGTGGCCCACATCTTTTGCTTTCCTGTTTCCTGTACTGTTAAATAATCATATTTCTTTAATTTTTTCTCGTTATCATTCCATTTATTGTCCACCAACTTCACTTGTGCATACAGCATCACTTCCATATCTCTAGGCTCGACACAACCGCTTCTAGTTAACGATGTGTCAACTTCACTTGAAGCATTATGCTAATCAGAAGCGTACCAAATCTCTTTCCTTGATAATAGTCCTAGTGCTCAAAATTTAGCTAATGATTCCGAATGTCGCCTTTACCTGAGGTATCTCTTAATTTCCTATACTAAACATCCACTTATAATTTTAAAATTGGATGTTTGATACACAAATTTAAAAAAATAAAGTACATCTATTTTTTCTATCCCACCAGAGTAGGCATGGCATGGCATGAGCATATTGAGTAAAATGGTACATTATTTGCTGGATGAAACTGAGTATCTCGATTATGCATCGTTTTTCCTTGGACCATAAATTTGGCTTCCAACAGCAAACTGTACTTATTTTCATGCAGCAAATACCCCTTTACTTCTCCAGTATTAATACTTACTCTGAAATTAATAATCGGAAGTGTTCGTCTGTTTCCTGGACCTTGCAAGTAAGCCCTCTAATTCCAAGACGCTGCACTATTTAATTTTCATCTATATTATTTTAATTATGATTTCAATGCGATTGGATTCACATAACTTAGTTTTAATAGAAATGACATATAAAGTTACTATCGATAAATTACGATATCGCTTTCGAATGGATGTTCCTTCAGCGAGTATTATTAATGCATGTAAATGGACACTATTTGGTTCATGCCCCAGTTGGATTTAATGTCATTTGGGACGAAATGTTTAATTTCAACCGCTTGATATTAATGAAACACATATTTAAATTCTAATTACTGTTGCTGAGACCTGGTGAATTCAGTTTACAGTCACAACATTTATCCCACATATTAGCATCCTAGCTTAAGTATGATATTAAGCTTTCTATTGTCTGCTAAAATGGCATAGATTCCTGTTCTTCCCCATCAATTTATTAATAATATATTCTAAATGTATATGTAAATATTAGTGGTTTATGGGTTATGGCTCCCTACACTATCTACATTTGCACGCTCCTATCCAAGTTGACGCAGTTAATACTGTTGCCTCTAGCCGCACCCATGCTTCCTGGCGCTCTTAGTAATGCAATTCGGAAAGCGTCCCTTGGGGCCATTTTTGATGTTCTATTAAACCTATTTACATCTACATAATGCAAGCCATAATATACAAGCCACCGCAACGGCGTGTGGACAAATCCATATCTACCTCCTTTAATTATATACGCATGCAACTAAATATGCTATCATGTAGCAAATAATTGAACCTTAGGATGCAGTAAGAAATTTAGCCAATATCGTGCAACATATAATTAATTTGGTAAGTCGGAAGGCGAAATTCCACTACCACAAGGACATGCAACATAAAATTCTCTCCTCCCTAAGGACAAAGGTAAAGCAGTTGACCCAACGCTGCAGGTAGCATGAGGATTCCCCCATAGAGAGGGACGAGGGATAGAAGCGGAAATTGAAAAACAAACAAAGTTATGTCGTGTTAAGTAATGCTAAGAAATGTACGGATGTTAAGTTTTTTGTCTTCCTAAACTTACCTTAAACGGGTGTAAAGTACTGAAATTACGTTTTATTTAAATTTCCTAATGTATTTTCTGTCCGTCGTAACCTATAGGCAATTAATAGGTATAATTTTAGAAAAAATACAAGCATTAAAATTCATAGAACGACTTGTACGAGGTGTGTTCAACACATAACGAGAATTTTTTCATTTCGCGGGCTTAGAGGGACCGATTGTCAAACTTTTTTAATTATGTTGGTGTCCCCCCAAAGTATGATAAAACTTTCAGATGTGTTCATTGTGGACTTGTCTGTGACAGCCACTAAGGTTAGACGTCTTTTATGAAATCGGCGATTTTCGTTTGTTAAAAGAAATGGATCAAAGGATTTGTATAAAACTTTGCGTAAAAAATGAAATAAAGTAGCAAAGTGCGTGAAATGCTAAAAAAAGCCTATAGTGAGTCTGCTTTGAGTAAATCAAGGGTTTACGAGTGGTATAAGCGTTTCCAAGAAGGCCGTGAAGACATTGAATATTACGAATGCCCTGGACGCCCCAGCACATCAACAATCGATGAAAACGTGGAAAAAGTGAAAGAAATGGTTATGAACGATCGGCAAATCACAATAAGAGAGGTCGCTGATGATGTTGGCATATGGACTGGATCATGTATTGACATTTTTTCCAATGTTTTGGGTATGAAACGCGTGGCAGCGAAATTCGATCCAAAATTGTTGAATTTTGAACAAAAACAGCGGCGAATGGAAGTTCCTCAGGGGTCAATAAATGAAGTAAATCACGATGCAGAATTACTGAAACGTTTTATAACAGGTGACGAAACATGCATGGGTTTATGGATATGACGTTGAAACAAAGGCTCAATCATCCCAATGGAGGCATTCTGGCACGCCAAGACCGAAAAAGGCTCCACGACAAGTGCGGTCAAATGTGGAGGTTATGCTCACTGTGTTCTTCGATTTGAATGACATAGTGCATCATGCATTCCTGCCACCAGGTCAAACGGTCAATAAGAAGTACTGCCTACAAGTTCAACGTCGTTTGCGTGAATCAACCCGAAAAAACCTGTGGAAAAACAATTAATGGCTTTTATTAATGGCACCACATAATGCACCAGCTCACACTTCATTGCATGTTCGTGAATTTTTGGCCAAAAACAATACTTTAACGGTGCCCCAGTCTCCATATTCGCCAGATATGGCTCCGTGTGACTTATTCCTATTTCCAAAAATTAAGAGAATCTTGAAGGGCCGTAGATGACATTGAAAGCGCATCGCTGAAAGAACTAAAGGCTATCTCAAAGATGGAGTTTGAGAAGTGTTTCGGGGATTGGAAGAAGCGCTGGCACAATTGCATAATCTCCAATGGGGACGACTTTGAAGGTGGCAACATCAATGTATAAGAATAAATAAATATTATTGTCCGAAAAATTAAAATTCTCGTTTTTTTTTAAATACCTCGTATATTAAGTTCCATTGTTGCAGGCTCTACTTTGTAAAAAATCATGATCACTTAACATAATGCAGTTATTAGAATGAAGCAAAAGTACAGATGGTATTTTTTAAATATTCCTTTGCACTACTGCCGGTTTCGACGCATATATAGTATCTGATGATGTGGCCTATGCGGTAAAATCGATTGTAGAAAATATACGTTTTTCGAAAAAAGACTAAGTTTAACTATTTAATGACATAAATTATTCAAAACCTATTATATTGCACTGATGCCATGCATTTCTCTCACCATAAACAGAATTAGTACTCTAATAGGGCTTTGAAAAGTCTTTTCAAAATTCCCTTATAATTCATTTTTGTATGTATTGCAATGGTTTAATTATTAACTTGGGGAATATTTTACATTTCGATCTAATTCCTTTGACAGAAATATCTGTGCAAGTGGATGATTATTTGTAATAATAATCATAGGTATTGGAAATATAATTTATAAATAATTTTATTTTTTGGAACTAGTGATATATATATATATATATATATATATATATATATATATATATATATATATATATATATATATATATATATATATATATATATATATATATTATTAGGTTATCTACCGGTTAAGGTAGGTTTTTGGATGGACACAACTATCAAATAAACATTTTGTGACTCCCTCACCTGACTGAAGAAGTCTCGAGACCTTCTTCAGGTCAGACAGTGACTGTCTGACCTGAAGAAGGCCTCGGAGTAGGCCGAAAGCTCAAATCATCTACAGTGTGAGTGTCCTTTTACGTGTTATCTGTTTTAATCTGTGTTCTATTGTGCCGTCCAAAAGTTATATGTATATATATATATATATATATATATATATATATATATATATATATATATATATATATATATATATATATAATTCGGGGTGCATGAAAATTTCGTAAAAAAATAATACAGGTACATTAATGTGCCGTAATTATGTTTGAGGCTTTAAGTAAATTGCAAACTTTGTATCTCCAGTGCATAAGTCTTTGAGGATCTTGGATAAAATTTAAGGACTCAGTTATATTGCCCGTCCATTTGATCAAAAATGATCGTGTAACGGTTTTCGTAGCTTAAACTCCACTCCACACCTTGAAAAATCTTCAAATGAGCTCTTCGCTCTTTGATTACGATTTAATGATAATTTTCGAGTAATTCGATTATCAATTTAGTGACCTAGGTGGTGCCGGCGATCGCATTGCCAGTATCTCTGGTAATAATGAGAAATCAGTCGTTTTCCTAACTTCATTTCTGTTTGGAAGATCTCTTGTGGAGTTGTTTGAAGGGCGAGGCTCGGATTTAGGGAATGTTGTAAGGGAGCTGTAAGCTTTGTAAGCTTTCGGAAACTGTAACTATAATAGTGTTTTCTGATGGAGTAACCGACAACTACCTTGATCCCACGAACTATTGTACTGTCTTGTGGCTTTCGATCCGATGGAAAGGTCATTGTTTCTTCCGAATAGCGTGAATTTCCTATGTACTATATTCTTTACTCCCTCGTGGGACACGCAAGCTCTTCGCGGAAAACGCTCACGAACACTGCCGCGTCACGTCGACAGAGAGAGGAAGCATCCGCTACCCCATCGGACAGGCGAGGCAGGGGCTGCTGATAAGATGTCGAATGTGGTGGGCTTCCAATATTTCTTGGCCACATTTTCTCCCCTCCCCCCCTTCGCGTTCTTTTCCACCCAGCAGCAGTACACCGCCTTTAGTTCATCCTCCCACTCCACCGTTAAACTTTCTTATTCGGTTGAGTGGGGTGGCTGCGGGATTCTCCCTCCTCCGACTCTCGTCTGATAGCCTACTCCTCTCTGGAGAAGAATATAAGCTGGAAGGCAACTAGAATGCATGATTCATTCTGAAAGCAGAATTTTGAAGGAATGGGGCGAAAAATGGGAAACATGAATAAATGCGTGCGAATTTCTCCGAAATAAAAATGCACCCTTATAATTATTTATACTTACAAGGCCTTTAGAAAATTACTAGCCTTGGTGATATCACGTTAATATCTATAAATTTATGAGAACACAATTATTGTTACACTATGGTCCGTATGTACTGCTACCCCTCGTTCCAGAAAATCGGTCACATACACTTGGTGAGCATCCCAAAACATAGTCAATAGAGGTTTATTGCGAATGGTTGTCTTTTGAAGATTTTCGCCTGAGAAGAAGACGGATGTCGATTTACAGTTGACCTATCAACAGAATCGTCACCATGAACAGCATTTAAACGACGATGAATCTCAGTAGGGGTAACTTTTTCAGCAGTTAAAATTTGGATAATAACTCTGTTTGACATACACGTACCACTAGAACACGTCCCCATACTTCCGCTTCTCGAAATACGAGACGTATTCATAAAGTAAGAGCCATATGCTTATATTTAAATATTGGCGCTTGAGAACACAGTTTTTCTCCTGCAGCGCCATCTACTGATTCATTGAGAAGCTATAGCGGCATTTGTTTTGTTTCAGAAGTCGTTTGCTTGCCCGTGCATGCTAACAACAATGTCCGCGATAATCGTTGATCCCGCCAGCTGTGAAGTGCGTTCTGTCATACGATTCTTGTATGCAAAAGGATTGTTGGCTGCTGAAACTCATCGTGAGTTATGCCTTATTTTTGGACCTACAGTTATTAGAGAAGTAAAGGTTAGACAATGGTGACGTAATTTTAAAAATGGGCGAACAAATGTTCATGACGAAGAGCGAAGTGTCAGGCCCAGTATATTGACCGATGAAATTGTTCCGCAAGTGGGACAAAAACTGCGATGTGATCCTCGATTGATGATTAATGGGCTAACTGATGTGTACTGCGAAACGCTTAAAAAAATGAGACTTGCGATCCAAAACAAAGGACACGGGAAACTGTCATCTGGTGTAATTCTCGTCCACGATAGCGCGCGTCCTCACACTGCAGAATGCTTAGAAGTAAATGGCGATTATGTAGATTCGTGAAGTCAGTTTTTAGCTAACTAAAAGTGCCAATAAAATGTGTTTCATATGAGTATGTTTTCCTGTATCCAAACGGCCATTACTTTGAGGTCATTACTCGTACACTGGATAAATGAAATGACCTCAAACCTGTGCATGCATGTTGAGGGGGAATTTTACTTCCATATGCCACCAGGAGTGCTTCTGAAGATCGTTTTGTTTGTGGGCTATTGGCATGTGCGCATTACTTTTCAGCCTACTCTCGTAATTATTCACTGGATCGTAAATGGAATCACACACTAGAAGTTGTCATTGTCGACAAGTTATTTTTGGTCGATTTTCAATTTTTATTTATCCAATTGATCATGGCATTTGTCAGGATCAAAAGAAAAGGGAAAATAATAAGTCATTCCGTTTGCAAAAAGTTTCATTGAGAACAGTGTATAGTACTGTATTGTTTAAAAATAGTATATTCTTGAATTGTTATGCGATGACTCTGAATTATTCTCATATACATATTTATCCCCAGAAAATACATTGCTATGCCATCACATTTCAAAGTTATTGCGTAGTACTTTTATGCATTCCATCTTGTAATTTTTATTAGTATTACGTATGCGTTATATCATTGCCATAAGTTTTTAGAAAACACTTGGATACTCTGGAAATTGGTACATAATTTGATAAGTCGTCAATATAAGTTAAAATATTAACAACTTACAATAGCCAAATTTTAGGAAATTCATTGTACATTGGATGGGGTACATTGCGATCTTCTGTATTATTCATTAGCTGAATAACTAATCCGCATGCAGTTTGAAAATGATGTTGAACTGTTAAAAGGAAGTATCGTGTAAGAGGTTTGATGATTTGTGGTCTAATTTACGAGTTTCAATGTATTGATATTGAAGAATGATATCGTGTGGCTGCCGTGGAGTCTAACACCTGAAACTCCGTATCAATCGCCCTGGATTGCCTAAGGTGAATGAACCAAAGATGAAATTATTTTGGACTCACCATTCGTGAAAGCCAAATTGTAAATGAAACCTAAAGGAATCCATACGCGCGCGAGGAAGTGGAGGGCATATGGTACTTTGGAACTTTCTTTCCCCTCACCTGCACTGCATTAGGCAATTAATAGGCGTGGTTGGAATGGCTGACCAAGTCGCGCGATTGAGTAAGAGGGGGGAAAAGGAAATCTGTCGGCGGATCACTCGGAGGGAAGGCATTCGAGAGGGGAAGCATGAGAACGTGGATGAGGCATGCTATACCGCAGAAGAGGGAGGAGAATAGAAGTGGAGAGGAAGAGAGAGAGAGAATGGAGAGTACGGCTCGAGAGGCGCTGGATATAAGGGTGGCAGTGTGGTAAGGAGAGAGGGAAGAGAAGACTGTTGGATATCTCTCGGAGGGTTGTATTTTGGCGGGAGGGGTGAGGGTAAAGGCAGTTTGGGAAAGGCAGGAAGGAGGAGTTTTACGAGGTTGGGTTTTCGGGGATGCTTGGGTTGGGAGGTGAGAGGAGGAATGGGAGAGGGGAGGGGGAAACGAGGGGGGAAGTTGAAAATCGAATTAGGAAAAGGTGTTGGGTTGGGACTATTCCGGGGGGGGAGGGCGGTTTGGGAGTGGAGGCGGGGGAGAGGAAGGGTCCTCGGAGCCTTCTGCGCTAGTGCCGACGTGTGCTCTCGAGAGCGCGGCCCCCTTGCCTCTCACTTGAGGCCGGGCGGGCGGAGGATGCGTGAGGGAGCTCGAGAGTGAATGGGAAGAGGACACGGCACGGCTTGAAGGGAGGGGATGTTCTGGGGCGGGGTGGGGGAGGATATGTACGTAAAGGGATGTAAAGGACAAGATCCGCGAGTGGAGGGCGCTGCAAACGGATTGGGTTTCGGGAGTGGGGCGAGAAGGAGAGAATGGGGGGGGGGGTCGTGAAGAGTTGTCGATTGTGCGTCTGTGTGTGTGTATGGTAATGGAGGGAAGAAGAGGGGGGCGGGTGGCGGGGGAGGACAATTTTGGATGCGTTGTGGGAAGAGGTCGATCGTAAATGTTTTGGTTTGGTTTGAGAGAGGAATGAGTCTAATGCACGGAAACGTAGTTCCGTCGCTGAAGTTTCGGCTATAAGGGTATTAGTTCATCATTTACTTTCGAAAGGTTGTCTGCCATTCCGAATTCGGAGGCGAGTACGAACTCACAGTGGAATAGGGTCTTTCTCGGATTGGCAACTCCATCTTCGACGTTTCTAGGAGCTGGGGATTGCTTTCACTTTCGATTAATCCCGTGTGTTTCTTGCCCAAAATGTAAACATGAACATCAAGCAGTTATCCTCTCTGTTTCCTGGAGAGGCAAACAGCTGGCGATTTTGATGTAAAAAGGTAGATCAAGTTTGCTTAAGCTGTATGGTAATGTAGGGACTAAAAATATTCAAAAGGCAGGTAGGTTATTGTGAGAAAATATTAGCAAATATTAACGAGTAATGTTCATTCGAAAATTGACTTTTCCATTCAAATAGTGATTATTATATGTTGCATCACCAGTGAAGTGTATTGATTTAATTTTAGAATATTTCAATTCAATTAATGTCCTAAAAAGCATAGGTTTTTCACTTCTTCATATGTTTGCCAGATTTCTTTTATATAGGCGATAGCAATTAAAAAACTACTATTTCAATAGACGTACACCTACTTCCTGCTGACGTTATGAATCGGCCTCTTAATTTAATGGAACCCATTTATCAATGTATCCATTTTATAGAAAGAGTCAACGTTAAATGTTTTAAAAAACTTGTTTTGTAGCTTTTGTTTATTGGATTTATATGAAATATTTTTAACTCATAATAAAGTAAAATAGTGCGAATTTCACCGTAAAATAATTAGATTTTTCACAAGTTAATGTGTTAGGGATTGTTAGAAATAATATTTTTCCTTAGAATTCATGCAGATATATCACAACATTACGCATCACTACGTATTTATAAGAATTAGCTCATTGCTCACTTGTATTTATTTTAAGCATTTTTCGTGCGGAGCAAAATGAATAGGTATATGAAAATACATACAAGTATACCAAGGTAATTCGAAGTCGTAAATTTCAAGTCTTTTCTGTATGGTCCCCGTTTCTTGATCTCATTTGGATGAACATAAAGTAAACTAAATAACATTACGAATCCTGAACACATTGACCAAAATCAATCATAGCCTATCACTTTTTGATCATCCTTGAGATCTAGGAATCCATGATCGAGTGTGCAATCCTATTGAACAAACTTTGCTCCATCAAGGATATATTTGTTAGTTCTCACCGTTGTCTGTAATTTATTTTAGTACCCTTGATCTCTGTGACTAGAAGGGATGATTTAACTTATCATTTCCGATAACGCCCACTACCTCATGGTGCCCTGGCGAGCCGGGTGGGAGTCATCCTTTGAGCAAACGTCATCTCGCCTCATAAGAATTCCAGTCTTCATTCGATCCTCCTTCCCCCACTATCTCTCTCACCTATTCGCCGGACGCCCCCGCCCTCACTCGGCGGAGGGAATATCAACTCCGGTGGAGGAGATGGCAGAACGGTACTCCCTGCTGGGCGGGACGCCGAGGTGCGCACTTAATGGCTCGTCTGTTGTGATAGCCAAATGTCGCGCCTCCGTCGAGTCCGGACAGGGGCGATGCAGTTCGCCAATTGAGGGGGGGAAGAGGGGGGGGGGTTAGGGGATGCACTGAATCAACAATTCACCGCCATGCTTTGAGTTGACCTAATGCATCACGGTCAATGAAGCTCTGAGGCCCTTAAGGCACGTCGCGGCCAATTCACACTACGTGATTCTAGTTAGTTCGCGTCTACTCTGAATTGCAAAAGGGAGTCAGCTTCCTCCTTACTTCGTCTCACTGTCCTTCCTTACATAACCCTCTCCCTCTTGCTCCATTACGACATTGCATCCCACGGACAGATATGTACTTTGCGATGAATTCATTTAAGTGAATTGTTATCTGGAAATTAAACAGTTTTTACTAAAAATTTAGCAACCAATTTGTTAATTATTAGAACGTGAAGAAAATATTTTATCAATAAAGGCTGTTTTTGTGCCCAAAACATTGGGGTACAATATTTGTGTTATATCCTCTGGTAAATGTGTTTTTGTAATTGGAATCCTTAACATAATTTTAAAAAAATACCGACTGGGTGAAAAATCCTAATTACTAACTTTCTGATTATTCAACTCACATAAACGAGTATGTGTGTGTTAGATAAAATAAATAATTCGAATAAATTCACATTGAAAATTAAATGGAAAGAAAGTTGTTTTATTATTAAGTCATGTGTAAAGAAAAAAGGTTTAGTAATAACAACCATATATAATATAAAACATACTCATTAGAAGAAGTAACGAGGCTTCGATTCAAGACAAGGGATATCGGGATATTACATGTTTAAGATTGAGAATTACTACGGTAAGGTCGTTTTTTTCTCTGCCCGCGATATTGGATCGGGCTATGGCATAGGATGTTGATATATTCCACATCTTTTTTTTAGATTCAGAGCTTAACTTCACTAATGTCAAATAACTTAACTTCATTCAACAAATTTATAGTGTAAAAATCATTCGCCTTGACCGACATTTTTGCAATTGCTGCATTGTGATGCACATTTAGCGGAGGACTGCGTTAAAAGTTACTGTTGCGGCATCTCCCGCAGTTCTGAAACTTAACTTCGACTTTAGTATGCAATAATAAACTCTCGGATATCTTTTGCAAAGGATTCCGTCATGTAAAAGTATCATGGCCAGCGAACAAAAGAAATAATAACTTCAGTACGAATTAAGTCAAGCGAATGGGTAACCCCTCAGTTAATTTCCTTTTAGAGACATAAAGGACAGATTAGATCTAATTTAAGTTACTTTATGAAACGCTTCCATTTTTAATTTCTTCCATACTGTTCTACCAGTGCGCGAAATTGCTTCGCGTCTCTCTTTGTGTGTACTCTTACAATGGATATGCACACATACACAAGAAGAACAGATAGGAGACAAAATGCTGTATGCGTGCTCTTCTGAGTCTTCCTATATTCCTTAATGCATGTGTTTTATAAATTTTATACCTTGCATTATATGTGTACGATAATGGGTTAGATGGAAGAAGGGACCATTAGGTCTCAATTTCGCCCAAATAAAGTCCTTTATCTATCTATCTATCTAATGCTGAATGTCACTTTGAATATGTTCTTGTTTCTTTTCTGGAAAAACACTGTATGACTCAAACGATTCAACTTTTGTTTCATAAATATATTCCGTGATTACGCTCTTTAATCTTTCTCTCAATATGGGAAAATCAGCGCAATATTTTTCATTCATATTTTTCTACTACCAATGAATTCCAGCTACATTCATTTAGCATCCATTTATCCTTTCCATTTCTCCTATTTTGTCATAAATATTTCTGAAACCCCCATAGCAACTGCATTTGGTTCTCATTTATGCAAATTATGGCATGGCAAAGTTTTGTTCTACCCTCCCCGTCATTAGGGTAGGGAAGTGAAACTTTGATATCACAGGACCACTGAATATGGGGTTATTACGTGTATTAGTGGTAATGAATATTGATAAGGTGTTCATTTAAAAAGCTGAATGTTACAATAATTCAATCGTGTTGCATGATTTGCTTTCCGCATATCTAATATCAATTTAGAGCGAAAAGGCAAATCATAGCATAAAGGATTCAGAGATAATACCTAACGTTCGCTCAGATATCCCGAATCTCACTTTCGCTGATAAAGAAGGGGACATTGGAGACCTGTGCTTCCCTTTCCTAATCGTATGCCAACGTGTGATCTCCGATCCGTGATCGGAATTCCCTTACGCTGCGGCCATATACGATTTTTTCGTATTAATAGCACCAGGAAACAACAGGCAGGGCACTTCGCACCCAAGTCACCTAAAAAGTCCTTTAATATCATCGATTATTTCAGGGTTGGGAGGCTCTCTTCAGAGGACGTGAAATCCTGGAAGTATTTCGCGAGCAAGGGCCGTGGTGAAAGGAAACCCACTCAGACGCGACACCTAAATAAACTGTAAACAGATCTCTTCGGCCACCTCGAAGAAGATTGTATTTCCTCAGTTTTCACATAAATCCACTTTCCACCACCTTTGTAGATACAAGATACGTAAACATATAATGTTTGATCTAAGAGTTAGTTAATTGAATCTGATAAATACAGAACACATTACGAGATGTGTTCATCCCGATATGAATTTATAGAAACGCAATATAAACTCCCAGTAAATAACTTCAGTTAAGTCTAATAATTTTACAGCCACGAGATTGCTTATTTAACAATAGTATTACTTAAAGTCGATCTTCATGCTAGTATGAATTAAGTCATTTCCGAAATTTTAAAGGAAGATATGCTTCATTTTATGCCAAATTTCCACGTAGGAAATACTTTCCATTTAAAGTTATTCATACATATTTAACTTAACCAACCGTATCTACACGTTTTTTTTGGAATCCGTAAATACAGTTTACAAACCTTTCGTATTTACTTCTACTTTTGAATGTTTACTAGCATTTCTCTCCTTGATAAGTTGTGAAATCCTCCAAACGGCCAACAGTAATGGCCAAGTGCATAACTACATACTTTTCATATCTCTTAATTTTGCTTACGAAAATGAGGGAATTTATTTTACTATTTTAGACTAAAATATAAAATTAAATCTTAATTTAAAGGAGAAAATGTGTAATAAAGTACTATTCTATTATCGATTTGGATATTAATTAAGTAAATGAAGTTCATTGGCAATGTCATTATTCAAATGAAATCCCAGTATGCATAAAGAGCAAATTTTTTGCACAGATGTAAACAACTGAATAAATTATAGACACCAGTTCCAGCTTGTGATTCTTCACAATTGATGAGATCAAAAATAAATCTTTGTCTTTTATACGAATATCAGATATGTACATTGTGTCGACACGAAATTGTTAAATATATGGTCTAATATCAATAGGTTCAACAGATAGTGAAATAAAGTCCCGTAAAACCATTAAGAAATAAATTATGGCCACCTAGAATATAGGTTATAATGCTAGCGAAAGGTACGATGCCACCATATTTTCAGCTGAGATGGCAACACTAGCAGTTAAGGTGATACGTGAGGTTTTTTAAAAGTTAAATCCGTTTGGTCGTAAAGACGTCTATCATTTAGAAAAGAAAATTATGAACGGACATACTTTCCTATAAACTTACTTCACTTTTCCAATTACTTGCTGTTCATTTCTGATTACTTTGAGTGAAACTGAACCCACAACTTTAATTCCTCGGAATAAAAATTCGCCGCTTGGGAATTGAACCAGTTGGCAACCACGTACTTGGGTTCATCTTCGTCTTCAAACCTTTCTCCACCAA
The DNA here is from genome assembly GCA_037158775.1 of Hetaerina titia. Taxonomy (NCBI): domain Eukaryota; kingdom Metazoa; phylum Arthropoda; class Insecta; order Odonata; family Calopterygidae; genus Hetaerina; species Hetaerina titia. The sequence continues at coordinate 9,459,635 of CM073771.1, forward strand.
ACCATTTCAGCAAGTGCCATGAAAGGAAATGTCGCCAAGACGGGACTGTAGGGTTGTGTCCATGAGCTATTGTACATTCAACATTTTTTGCACTTCATGTTGATCGGCAAGCATTTTTGGGACCCACCTTACAAACAATTTGTGCTGTTCGAGTACTCTGAAGCAATCGCGTAATTAGTGGTTCGTATATTACAGCTATGAATTATTATGTTAGCCAATGGAGTACTTAAGACTCTATATTGGGAATGTGGGCGACATCGGAAGGGCAGCGATTCTTAAGTATTCCAATTCTTTTACGGCTAAGGAATTAATAAAGTAAAAATATATTGAAATAGCACCAAAATACCCGTAAAATTAATTAAAAATATCAAACCGAGTAGTAGGTGTTTCATGAGAGCACTCTATCTGTGCATTAATACTTGCGTTGCCTCTGCGGCACTGACATATTTCGCTCTGTAGCATCCGGGCTCTACTGAAACTCTACGAAAATATTTTTTATTTAAAACTCAGATGAAACCATTATTTCAATTCTGCTTTGAACATTTAGAGACACACAAATATTGAAGTGTACGTCTTTGCTGCTAAATACCTATTGTCGGCCACGTTGGCGGAGGAGTAATGTCCTCGCTTGCCAACCCAGAGGCCGCGGGTTCGATTCCCGCCTATATGGATTTTCCTCCATCTAGGGTTTAGTTGTCGAAGGGTTAGATCGAAGAAGGGATTCTAAGTCTCAACCTCGCCCGATTAAGTCGGTACATAAATGAATTGTCTATATTGTGACCTATTGTAAAATATTAAAAAAACTTTCCCATCGATAATCCTTCATGTATTATGATTTTCTGTATTTATTTACGTGAGTTCAGGGAGAAAACTTGATTCAAATGCCATCGAGAGAATGTGCCATGCACAGCGATAAATGAGCTGAAAAACATTGAATGGGAAATGAAGATTGATATGGAAAATGATGAAAGTAGGAGGAAGACGTAGAGTAGATAGGTGAAGAGGGAGGTGCGGAAAGGAAGGAAGCGATTGGTGACGGGGTGAGCGGGATTGGGTAAGAGAGGAAGAAGGACAGACAAATGACTTTTTTTCCTCGAGGGCGATGGAATGAAAGAAAGAAAGTGGGGAGGAGAGAAAGGCCACGGTGGGGGATTGGTAGGGAGGAGAGTAGGGTCGAGGGGACGTAGAAGGAGATATGAAAGGAGAGAGGGGGCGGGGGAAAAGTTTTTGGCAGTCAGAGTTTGGTTTATTGGACGCGAGAAACCTCTTTGGCATTGGCGCGGGGGCACCATTCATCAAAACCACGACGGAGGTCCCCACTTCTTTTACCCCTACCTCCCCCAACCACTCACTTCTCATACTTTTCCCTCCAACGCACACGAGATCACATCTCACCACAGTCTCCCCACCTCCTCCGTCGCATCCTCCCACACCCTTTTCCGAACACTCCCCTCCGAAATGCTCGCCGCAAACGTTCTTTGCCTTACATCACCCGTTTCTCCTCGCCCCCACCCGCCCTCCTCACTCCGGTGCCTATATCCACATGACACCCAATCCTATGTCTCTATCGCAGCTCGACCTTCCCCGTCCTTGCTTCTCTCTTTCCATTTCACTCCCCGGGCTGACGCTCCTCCGAATGAAACCGACGATCCCCGCGGCATCCCGTCCACCTCCCTGTATCCCCTGCGTCGTGTTTAACAAAGGGGTCACCTGAAAGCCCTATGTGCTTGGCCATATGGATTAAGTCTTCTGGATTTGTACGTATACTCATAGACTCTCCCGGGGACAGGATTTCGAAAGGGGAGCTTAGATTCTGATCCGAAGGGAGTTCTCGCCATCGGAGTGCCGATCGTGAGAAGGATTTTATTAATCTCTCGCCTCGAAACAGAATGCTTATCATCATTTCAAGTTTTCGCTATTGTTATTCATCACATGTATTAATAATTAATGAAATATTTCTCTCCGATTGAATACCGCTGTTATTTATTTCTATAAAAATAATAATGTTTATTTATACGCAAGAGTTTCAGGGGAACAAATTATAGTGCATAATAACATGTTGCTTGAAGAAATTTTTTTCGAATTTCAAACGGTCAGTGTAGAATTCTATTCTGATAATTAAGTAGCCACGTGGCACCTTCTTTTGATGAATCATCTGATGATCATTGAGATTAAGTGGTAGGAAAAGTTTAGAAGTTTTAAATGGAGGTGGTGGTGTTAGGAAAACTGAGGTCAGGCGAAAAGACAAAATTGAAATATCAATAATAGCTGTCTTTGTAGATGTATCCTTTTGTTATGCGTGTGGTATACTGTGTGATAAATGAATGTTTTATTGCCTCAGAAGTAACATATTGTAATTTCATTTGGTTTGGAAATTGGCTTTCAAATTTTCCTTCCAATACCAAAGAGCAGTCAAATTTTTCTGTACCTTTTTGAAGGCGGTTTTTGATTACTAAGTTTCTTCTTTGGATTTTCCCGAAAATTTACTCAATGGCCATTTAATATGTAGCCAAAAAATAGTGCATAGTGAGGAAAATGTCTGGCTCAACATAGGAAGTTCAATAAATTGAGGTAATTTAAATTCATTTCAGAGAAGAAGATGTTGAAATAAAATGCCTAGAATTTCGTGAAGGAACTAAATATTTATACTCATTTTAATTACACAGTTCCTAATTCGAAACACATCTTTAAAAAGATTTTTAATACTTTTCTATGAGACACTAGATATGTGTTTTGATACATCGGTAAGTTAGGAAAACCACAATCCCCTTCCATCTCTCCTGTTCGACCGTCTAACAATCATCTTTGTAATGGGGTAATACTGCTTGTAAACGCGTCAAATCTTGATGCAATTTTGTAAAAACAGCCTTTTTTCCTCAATTGAAGTCAATAAGGTGCCAAATTTGAATCGTATATTAGCTTGATACATAAATATGTCAAGTGTACATTATAGAGAGTGCGGAATAACTTGTTTCCCTGAGTAATCTCAAGTCTTTCAGATGCATCCAATCCAATGAATTTTTATACCCACTATCCAAAAGTGCAAGTCAATTTTTATAACCTCTGCACTAAATATACATCTTAGTTTATATGGTTTATTTAGGACTGAATTCCAAAATTATATTGGAGTGGAATTTCTTATAAGCAATCCTTCAGTCTTAAGGTCTAATCTTTTGTCATGTCTATAATTTCGCTTTCTACCAAGCTCGCCTTTTTTACCATCGAATTACAAAATCATGGAGTTAAAACTTCATAAATGTATTTTATATTTCATCTGTATACCAAAATTCAGGCCGAGATAATTCAAGACGTTCGTTTTTCTATCAAAATACGTCTATTGCATCAAATAATCATACATTAAATTTATCTTAGTGGATTTAGGCTGAGAGCCACTTGAGATACGAAGAGAACACGCGAGAATTAAAGTTTTAGAAAGATTCAGAACCAGCGAGTTTAACGATGACACTAAAGGAATTATAATGACCTCACACTACTTATGTAGATCACACCACAAAAATAAATTAAGGGAGATAGATTCCAATACAGATAGATTCAAATTCTCATTCGTTCCCATAACAATCAGAAATCATAATAGTAGGAATCCAAAGTCATTTTATAAACATATAAATTTCGAAGTCATCTTATAAATATTAAAAACATTTAAATTGCCACTCGGAAACGAATTAAACATTGCAAAGACATCATGTATATCTGTAGATGCTCGTGTATGTTAGTTGTTAGTTTGCGTGTTTGCATGTGTGTGGGGTGAAAGGGTTTTTTCATGAATGCACACCATGTTTTGTGTGAGGATTGCATAAATTTATGGCTTTTACATGCGGCTTTGTTTTCACAATTACGACTGGTGCCCTAGTACCCCTCCAGCCACACGCCCTTTTGGCGGCTTGCGGGGTATTGGATCGATGTAGATGAAGGAATCCCAAGTCAACGAAACTGTTACACTTGCAAATATGGCATTGAGAGTAAAAAATATTAGCTCCTCATTTATCCTATTAAGTAACTTCAATATGTGTACGACCTGATGATGTTATACCATAACAAAACCTAGGTCATGGGAATAAAAATTTTAAGTGGAAAAGCCAAGTTGTTTAATTTTCAAAAGTCAATATGAAGATTTCCGACCAAGTTACGCCAGAAACTGTTTTATTTATCAAATTGTGCAAATATATTAATGGTCATACGACTTACTCCGTGTATCTCATTATTTATTTTACTCTTCAGCTCTTCTTTTGTACTTTTGGTTCCCCTACTGTCCTCAGCCATGTACTGTGCCTCAATCTTACGTCACTGCCCATATTTTTTTCTACCATTTGCTACCTGTTTCCTGTTCTTGCACAGACAGAAATCATGCACTTACAAACCAATCACCCTTTGCATTTCATCGGCATCTTTCTAGAACCAAATTCATTTGACCTTCTTCTAAAACTCATTCGCAAATCATAAAATTTAGTCATTTTCCAATTATCAACTTGTATTTGTCCTTCAAGTTGTTCATTTACGCTTTTACTTCATGTTTTACTATCGTGGGCTTAAGAGTATATAGAAATGACTTTTACGGTTGCTCCGTTGTATTTTTTTTACCACTGACGATTCTGGCTTTGATCTGAGAGAAGCTTTTTCGACTTTTTTCAGGGTATTGCCACGCTTTTGACATAATTTATGATTGTATCTAAAAAAGTGGATCTTCAAAAGTGCCGCCCTTCCTGCCATTTGATGTCACCTATTTCCACTACATGTAATACTCTTTTTCGCGTTTTCACCTCTCTTCTCTTCCATTGATGTTGGACGGGATGAAGGGAGGAGAGAAGTACACAGAGATGAAGAGGGACCTGATGTAGAGTATGTTCCTCGATTGTGTTTTCTAAGGAGTGACAATATAATTATTTGGTAGGTGTGTCCACCCATAAACCTACCTCAACTAGTATATTACCTTATAATAAATAAATAAATAAATATATATATATATATATATATATATATATATATATATATATTCACTTTCCCGGAAAAGCCACGAACGTGCACAATGAAACTCACTAAATAGTCACAGAGGAATTAGGAACAGAAATTCCTCTTGAGATAGGTGGTTGCACCACCGAAAATTCGAGAACTAGTGAGTCCCTCTTTTGTGTGTTTTGGTTTCTGTGTTTGCTGTGACTATTTAGTGAGTTTCATTATATATATATATATATATATATATATATATATATATATATATATATATATATATATATATATATATAACATATAACACGTAAAAGGACACTCACATTGTAAATTGTTTAAGCTTTCGGCCTACTCCGAGGCCTTCTTCAGGCCAGACTGAAAGGTCTTGAGCGAAGAATGATATATGGGGAGGGAAAAAAGAGGGGGAAGGTGCAGCGAATGCTGGGAGGGAAATTTAAGATGGCGGTTAAGGATGGGAATTTTAACGGATCTGAAAGCTAGCATACAGGGTCGACCCCAAAAGTGGTAGGTCTGATTTTCTCTGGCGCAAACGGAGCGGTGGAGGGGGGTCTGCCTGGCAGAGTAAGGTGGAAGAGGCTCTTATTAACAGACCGACACCAAGCTCAGTCGCCTGCGGGCTGTCGTTGAGTGAGAACACCGTTTTTAGTGAAGTAAGGTTTTTGTCCGCGTCGAAAAACAAAATGAATCTGAATTTAGTGCAACGTTATTCCGTGAAGTTTTGTGCGAAACTCGGGAAGACGGCAACTGAGACCCTCGATATGATCAAACAGGCTTATGGGGACACGGCCTTAAGGTGTTCCAGAGTGACACAAGTTGTTTAAAGAGGGTAGGGAGCTCGTTGAAGACGACCATCGCTCCGGACGGCCGTCGACGGCAAGAACCGATACGAATGTGGACAGAGTGAGGACACTGCTGAACACAGACCGACGCTTAACCAGTGAATATATTGCAGACCAGTTAGGTCTGACTGCATCCAACGTCCAACGCATAATTTCATAGGATTAGGCCATGCGCAAGGTGTGCGCCAAGATGGTGCCGAAAATTCGTGCGATGGCGCGCTCGTCGTCAGACAGCTCCTGGCCAAATACAGCGTTGCCACGTTGCCACACCCGCCCTATTCTATTGATCTGGCACCACCGGTTCCTCTTCTGCTCCCTGATGAAAAGACAGCTTAAGTGACGGCGTTTTGACTCGATAAAGGCCGTTCAAGAGGCTTCGACGAGGGTCATCAACGGCATCCCCAAAGAGAATTTCCAGCGGGCGTACGGGGAATGGGAGCAACGTTATACTAAGTGTGTAGCCGCTCAAAGAGCATACTTTGAAGATTATTAAGTCGATGTAAGTATATCGTCAATGAAATTATTGTGAAAAAATCAGTCCTACCAGTTTTGGGTGCCCCCTGTATCTGCACACACACGCCCTTACGTATGCATATTTACATTTGTTCTCACCTCGATGTTGGCGGCTGAATCGGGTAATTTATACTAGAGTTTTCCACGGGGACCAGAAGCTCTGAGCTTCTCATTCAATGTTGTTTAGTAGTTTTGATTGAGAATTTAGGTCCTGTATCATCCTCCATGATAATTGCCGTCGTTACTTATTCATAGAGGTACTTTACATTAATTGACATGTAGTTGTACCTTTGTTGGCGGAGTTGGTAAGAGCCAATCGAAATGCATCGTTTATATCATTTCTATATTTTTTCATGCCGAATGTAGGACAAATTTAACGTCATCACTATTTGGTCCAAGCGGGCAGGAGAATTCAATATTCCTATTAACTATTATGTATTTGCGGTTAAAAAGAGCTTTATACAATCACTCATCGCAGATGGAAATAATTTGATTGGTAGGAAATTCCACATGCCCAAAATGTTTTCTCTTTTTCTTTTGAATTTTACATGCATGGGAGATGCTAACCTAATTTCCTCAATTTTCCGATATGCTATCATTATGCCTAATTTTTTTGAAAATTCAGCTTTGTAGGCATTTCAATGCGTTTCATTTTTTTCAGAATTCGCGTTTTAGTAGTGTCTTCACCTTATGACGATATTTAAGAAATAATGTACTATTTTACGCAGGGGAAACGATATTAAATAATTCAGGCAAATTTCAGGGTGCCTTCATTCTTAATTTTTTCAGCTTTGGTCCAAACAGACAGCTTCTTGTCTACTACATCTGTCTAAGGAATCATGTTTTTAAAACAATAAATTTAATAAACAATAAAATAATCGCATGGAGACTATTTTTTGCTATGTTAGTGATTGGGGGTGAATTTGCGTTTGTGTGTACTATATTGTGTATTATTGTATGTATACAATGTGTATATATTGTGTGTACTATATATAGTGTATTATATAGTGTGTACTATTTGTGTGTACTATATTTGTATGCTTTTCTCTGTTGAGGAGGATTCGTTTTTCGTGAAAACGAAAATTGTGAATGATTAATTAATCAGTTGAAGTAAACTTTTTCACTTGGAACTAATAGAAATTATATCTGTTTGTGTGTGATTGTGGTAGGCTGGAAAACTTATGCATACATGTTTGTAGATCACAAACAAAATGACCTGCAGAAGCACTTGAGGTTCCATATGGGAGTGACATTCCCCCTCAACGCGCATGCGCAGGTTTGAGCTCGTTACATTCACCCAGTGTATTTTGAGAAGCGAAAGTATGAATACGTATTTTAGCGCTATGTCAACGCGAGTTAAACAGTGTGCTGTTATCAAATTTTCAACAGCTAAAAAAGTGACTCCGACTGAGATTACCCTTGAGGTGTGTCTTGAGTTGAGGAAAAAAATTAAAACTGGGCGCAAGATCGGGGGAGTAATGAGGGTGTGGAATCGGTTCAATTTTCAGGTTTCGCAGAGCCTTTCCAGTTGCGCCCGAGATGTGTGGACGAGCGTTGTCATGTTGCAAGATTTTTGGCACCAGGGTGCCTTCAACGCGACAAACCAGAGGCCGGAGATTTTTAGAGTGTTCACGCTGAGATGAATTTACCATTGCCCTTCGTTCTAGAAAATAGGTAACATAAACTCGATGTTTATCGTCTGTGGCAGTGATCAGATGTATACTACGTGTTTCATCAACAATCATTGCTTTTATAGGCTCGCAACCACAAATTTTTACTACCCAACGATTTACAGTACACAACAGACTTTAAATGACAATGAAAACCAGTTAATTATTCGATGACAGCACGCTGTCTAACTCGCGTTGAATGAATGTAACGACCTCATATCTGCGCATGCGTGTTGAAAGGGGAATGTTGTTTCCACATGGCACCACGAGTGCTTCTGAAGGTAATTTTGTTTCTGGTGTATAAGCAAGTGTGCTTGTTTTCAGTCTACCTTCGTATATAGAATCTGAGACAGAGAAAAAAAAGCACGCCCTCATTTACAATTACATGAGGGCGTGTTATTTTAGCGTTTAATAACCACTATCTTCCGCTGTATTTTATCGATTAACGAATAGTTGCGTTGATCCAAATGCATGAACATCAAATAGTATTGTCCTGTCTCAAAAAGTAGTCGTATCAACAGGTCACATCATCTTTTTAAAATTATTCAGATTCAATCTACCACCGCACCTAAGCTGGTAAAGCCATTACAAATTTGACATTTATTAAACAACATTCACTTTTAATAGGATGCTTCAATGAAATCCAACACCACTTAACGCTATGTATAGCTTTATAGCCATTAAATCAATTATGATGCAGTAAAATGAGTTAAGTGCTTTGGCACTCTGATAACCTTTGATGTTTCTTCCGGATTATTTCAATGTAGAACTTCAGTTTGCATATTCGAAGACGAATTGCGTATTCATCGCTAAGCCCCGGAGGAGTTGTACTGAATCTACATATTTCAACCTTGCCGTGGAGTGCGTTGCATTCCTAACATATATCCGCAACATCCCAGAGGGGGTACAGACGTCAGCGCGCCGGAAATATCGGCTGCCAGCTCGATTCTTCACACGCTTGACATCGGAAGTCGTTCGAGAGTAAGAAGCGGACCCTTCGGCCAATGAAGTTAGCGCCTGCCCACCCCCTAACAGAAGCTCCTCTCTTCCCACGCATCCGAACGCGCCCCTTCCCCACACACCCCCCTCCCTCCCTCGCGCCATTCATCGTCACACTTCCGCAACTTCTCGCGAGATCTCCACGCGTCGCAAGCCCTCAGATACTGATAGATCCACCCTCCCCACAGACCCCTCCCTTTAGTTCCCCAAACCCCTTCTCTCCTCTCCTCCCCTCCCCCACACACAAGTCCCAAATTCCCTCTCCATCCATACACTTTGTCAAACTCAATATATCTTCTAATTCGCCATTACCCAAGAGTCGAGAACCCCAACCAACTCTCACTATTTCCTCTCTCTATATGCATATGAACACAAATATTAGATTTCTTGAATGGTTTCTTTTCGTATATCCTATCATCTGCAATCTTACTGATATATTTTAAGTTAAAAATTATTTTGAGATATTTCCAAGGGTTCATTACATTTTAAGGCAGTTAGAAATAATTTTTAAAGAATACTGTCATTAGATATCTTTTGGTAATGTAACTTGGAGACGATGAAAAAACGCAGAAGCACCCTAAATCCTCATATTTTCTGATGCAATAACTAACGGTAGAATTCGTATGTTAATCTCTCTCTCTCTAAGTATGCATATATGTATATATATAAATATGCATTCAAAACTTTCCTTATATCTATTTCTATGTTTGACTGAATATATATATATATATATATATATATATATATATATATATATATATATATATATATATATATATATATATATACATATATATATACATATACATATATTATTATTAGGTAATCTACCGGTCAAGGTAGGTTTTTGGATGGACACAACTACCAAATAAACATTTTGTGACTCCCCACCTAGCAAACTAATCTATATCAGGTCCCTCTTCATCTCGGTGTACTTCTTTCCTCCCTTCATCCCGTCCATCATCCCTATCCTGTTCCTACCCTTACCTCGCTTGCCCAACATTCTCCCCTCTATTACCCTCTTCAACATTCCACTACCGCTCAATACGCCTTTCATCCATTTTTCCTGCCTCCATAGGATTTCTCTCAACAAACCCCTCTCCTCACCCACCATTTCTAGTACTTCCTCATTTGTTTTCCTTTCGGTCCATTTCACCTTCTCCATTCTTCTCCACACCCACATTTCAAAAGCCTCCAATCAACGTCTATCCTCCTGCTTCAGCGACCACGTTTCCGCGCCGTACATAGCTACGCTCCATATCAGAGTTTTTACGAGTCTTGTCTTAACATCCCTACTCAACGTCCCCGTCATCAACTCCCTCCTCCTTGAGAAAGCCTCCTTGCCTAGATACGTAAACTGCTCTACCTGCTCTATTTTTTCCCCGCCTATTTTAATATTTAGCTTAGCCTTTTTCTTTCTGGAAAATCGCATAACCTTTGTTTTATTAATATTTATTCTCATCCCATATTTATCGCACTGAAACTCCAATTCACACAACAATGCTTGCAACCCCTTGGCTGACTGAGCAACTAATGCTTGGTCATCAGCAAACCTAACCGATTTTACGAATTCCCCTCCGACTTTCATTCCTACCTCCAGTTCTTCCCATGCCTCTTTAATCATTTCCTCTACATATACGTTGAACAGTACCGGTGACAATGGGCAACCCTGCCTTACACCTCTTCCTAACACTGCCCATCCGGACTCTCCGTTCCCCACTCGCACCTGAGCAGTCTGAAACATGTACATGTATTGGATCAGTCTCCTGTCCCTGTAATCCATTCGTATTTTCTGCAATACACGCATTAATTTTTCCAACTTCAATCCATCAAACGCTTTTTCGAAATCTATAAAACAGGCAAAAACGTCCTGATCGTATTCTATATTCCTTTCGACTAGTGATCTCATTACTGCAATGGCATCACGCGTACCTCTTCCTTTCCTAAACCCAAACTGATCATCCCCAAATAATCATTTGCCTTACTCTCTATCCTTTTGTTGATGATCCTGAGAATAACTTTTGCTGCGTGGGATATCAAACTTATTGTTCTGTAATCCTCACATGACGTTGCCTTTGCCTTTTTTGGAATAGGAACTAACACCGATCTCATCCCGATCTTACCCCATTTATCTTTAACTGTTAGCACAGATTTTGCCTTCTTACTTCCCGACAATAGCTTAACCTTGCTGTATAGAACACCAATTTTACCCTTCTTCTGTAAACTTTCCATATCCTCGCAATGCGTTTTCCACCATTCTTCTTTTGCTTTATTTGTGGCCCTTCTCAATTTATTGTTTAACTCTTTGTACTTCATTTTGCCTAACTCTGTGTTTACATTTTTCCATCTTCTTCTCTCATCCATCTATGCAATCATCTCATCCGTTACCCATGGTTTCCTTATCCTTTTCCCGTTAACGGTTCCTATAGTGTCTTTAGCGGCTTCCAATATCCCTTTCTTGATACATTCCCATTTTTATTCGATAGTACTCAGTCCTTTATCGTCGTCCATCATTTTCTCTGCAGCCTGCTGATACTCCTTCCTCGTTAATCCATTTACTGCTTCTAAATTCCATTTCCTAACCCGCCGCCCTTGCCTTATATTCTTGAAACGGACGTTGCATTTCATAACAACTAAATTGTGGTCAGAGTCCGCATCCGCTACTGGGAAACTGTGCGAATTTATCACACTGTTCCTAAATCTGTGCCTAACCATAATATAATCTAACTGATACCATTCTGCGTCACCTGGCATTTTCCATGTATACCTACGCCTTTTGTGGTGTCTAAACCATGTGTTAGTGATGACTAACAATATTCCAAATTCACACATATTCTTTCAAATTGTATGCCATGTAATAGCTTTTCTCCGCCAAGTTTAACCTAGTTTCTAAATGAACCTGTCGGCTTCAACCACTATTGTAAACCTCTGTTATAGCATAGCTTACTTTAAATCATAAGTTTCTCGTCTCTCACAAACAACACGCACACGAATGAGATGTTTTTTTGGAATGTCATGGTTTTATCCGGTATGTTAAATGACCGGTTAGGGTGGGTTTTTCGCTCACCGGGACGGTGTATTTGTGCCCGTATGGGCCGACAATGAACGCTTGAACCCCTGTCTCCTGCAGAATTCAATCGCTTTCTCCCCGCGTTCATTCCTCGTGCCTAACCCATAGTCCCCCACCTCACCACCCTCTCTTCCTTCGCCTACCGTCACATTCCAATCCCCCATCACTATCAAATGTTTCCCTGCAGGAACACTCGCGATGATATCCTCTAACTCATCATACATCCTATCGACGTCTTCCTCCTTGTGGTTGCTCGATGAAATGTATACCTGAACAATTTTTTGAAATCTACGAAACAGGCAAATACGTCCTGATTGTATTCTATATTCCTCTCGATTAGTGATCTCCTTACTGCAATGGCATCGCGCATACCTATCCACTTTCTAAACCCAAACTGATCATCCCATAAGTAATCATTAGCCATATTCTCAATCCTGGCTAATTATACATACACATAATAATATGTGGGTCGCGGTGATCCAGTGAGTAGAGCGTTGCACTACTGACCGAAGGGTCCTGGGTTCGATTCCCGGGAAAGGCACTCTGGGCACTTGCAGCTTCACCCAAGCTCGTTGATTTTTCGGGTACCAGATCTTCCTGGGAAACCAAAACCGGCTCAGGGAAAGGAACTGGCCCCCCTTCCCTGATGTGTGAATATCCACACGCCGTCGGGCTTGGTACTTGGGTGAGCTCTGCCGTCAGCTACTAAACCGACCTTCGGTTTGATTACTGTAATTATGATTTTTTTATATATTTTCTATGTGTATATATATATATATATATATATATATATATATTCGCAATATTCACACGCCGTCGGGCTTGGTACATGGGTGAGCTCTACCATCACCTACTAAACCGACCTCCTGGTTGTTTACTGTGTATATATATATATATATATATATATATATATATATATATATATATATATATATATATATATATATCTTTGAAGTTGACGCTCTCCGGCGACGCACAAACACACAAACAAACGGATACAAAATATTCAACGCACAGAAAAATAAAGGAAGGGCGCTCCAGTATGTATTGACCATGCAACCGCCCATGCTGTAAATACTGCCATCTCCTAAGACCTTTCACGTCCCTTATTACAAACTCCCAACCCATAGCCACCTGCACCTCTAAAAACATTATATATCGCCTCTCCCGTAACTTCTGCCCTGCCTTTTACTTGGGTGAATGCACAATCACGCTTTCCCTCCGAATGATTAACCACCGCAATTCCACCAAATCCCCCACCTTCCTTAATTATCTCATCCTTATTTACGCTGCTTCCCACAACCAGTCTTTTGAGACTGCTTCTGCGTTCCAGTTATTGAAACCCTTCCCAATTCCGCTAGTAGCATAGTGGTGAGAACCCGCGAGATGGCACATATCTGGGTGCTCCAGTTATTTAAACCCCCCGGACTGAACCAAGCCCACTGACTTCATCCAATGCTGCCTACATTTCCCCTCCCCCACCTTTTCCGCTTCCTATTGGTCCCTTACCTCTCCTCTCCTCACTCTTCTTCTGCACATGTTCTCTCCGCTCTTCCCCGAGGACGCCATTCTGGTGACGACGGCGGGGCCGTGGAAACGTCAATACATATTTTGAGTATCCTTCCTTTATTTTTCTGTGCGTTGAATATTTTGTATCAGTGTGTTTGTATGTTTGTACACACACACACACATATATATATATATATATATATATATATATATATATATATATATCGGAAAGTGTAATGTCCGTGGTTCAAATCCCGGATAAGGAAATATTTTTACTTTCGTGATCTGCTCAAAAACCGCCTTCCCCACATGTCATGTGTTCGCCTTTTACGTGTTTTCCTATCCCCTTTCCTTATACTTATTTCTGTTTGAATGAATATTTGTGCGCCGTATGGCGGGATTTTCAAGTTTGAATATATATATATATTCATTCACATTGAAATAGAGATAAGGAAAATGGTAAAGGAACACATACTACCTTGAACAAAAAGTTCCCGGAATAACCACCGTGTGGCGCTCCCATCGTTCTGATTTGAGTTCTGTTTTTTTGTTAAATTGGTACATCTGTTGTTGATATCCCCTTTAAATCTTAGTGTCATAACTTGACATTTGCAAAAGTTACGTAGCCAAGAGTACATCTATCTCTGTGTGTGTTGGCGATTTTTTACAATTGCAGAAATGGATTTAAATTTGCAACAACGAACTTGTATTAAATTTTGCGTAAAAAACGGATTTAGTGGCGCACGGACGATGGAAATGTTGGAAAAGTGTTTCGGCAACGATTCTCTAAAAAAAACGGTCATTTACCAGTGGCACGAGCGGTTCAGAAGTGGTCGTGAGTCAATCGAAGATGATGAACGCAGTGGCAGACCGTCGACATCGAAAGTCGGTGAAAAAATTGATAAAGTAAAAGAAATGTTGGTCAATAACCGCAAATTAACCATCAGAGAAATAGCGGAGGACTTGAACATTGCCTATGGATCCGCCCAAGACATTGTGGTTAATGATTTGGGTTTCCGTCGTGTAGCAGCAAAGTTGGTGCCAAAAGACCTCAATTTCATGCAAAAAAGAGACCGTGTTGACGTCGCAAAAGACATGATTTGCGAGGCTGAATCCGATCCCACATTCATCGAAAGGATCATTACTGGAGACGAGACGTGGGTTTATGAGTACGACACGCAATCCAGACATCAGGCAAGTGAATGGCGTTCACCAAATGAGCCGAGACCAAAAAAACCACGTCGTTTTCAGTCATAAAAGAAGGCAATGCTGACGGTTTTCATGGATTACAACGGTGTAGTGCATCATGAATTTTTGCCAGAAGGCCAGACAGTAAACAAAGAGTATTATTTGGGCGTTATGAGACGTTTGCGTGAAGCAATTCGCCGAAAGAGACCAGAAATCGTCGCACAGTGCGTCGAGACCGTCGCACAGTGCTATCATTATTCGTAATTTTTTGACGAAAAATGCAACAAATACCAACCAACAGCCACCGAATTCACCTGATTTGGCTCCCTGTGACTTCTTTCTGTTCAATCGAGTTAAAAAACCATTACGGGGAACGCGATTTAGCAGCCGAGAGGAAGTAATGGAAAAATCGCAGGAAGCACTGATGGACATACCGAAAACCGAATATAAAAAATGTTTCGAGGATTGGATCAAGCGCTGGCATAAGTGTGTTGCAGTCGATGGGGATTACTTTGAAGGGGACAATATAGATTTAGATGAATAAACTTGTATTTTCAATTTTCTGAATAAATTCCGGGAACTTTTTGATCAAGGTAGTATAAAGGACGAACACAAGAGAGGTGGGGATGGCGGATATGAGCAGATCACGAATGTAAAAATATCTTCCTCGACCGGGACTTGAACACCGGAGTGGAGAGATCCGGTGTTCAAGTTCCGGTCGAGGAAGATATTTTTACATTCGTGATCTGCTCACATCCGCCATCCCCACCTCTCTTGTGTTCGTCCTTTATATGTGTTCCTTTACAATTTTCCTTATCTCTATTTCAATGTGAATGAATATTTAGTCGCCATATGGCGGTATTTCGTGTTTGAATGTGTTATATATATATATATATATATATATATATATATATATATATATATATATATATATATATATATATATATATAATATTATATGGGACCAATTACTTTCTCTGGGCCGGTTATGGTTTCCCAGGAACATCTGATACCCGTAAAATCACATTGCTGGTACCTGTCCACTAATTCTTAAAACAAACTTTTATTCTATAAAATAAGAAAAACATAATTTCTGATTGATACTTGGAATAATTATAGTTGATTTAAAATGACAGATGAAAAGTATGTTCCGGTAATATTTTAATAAAAACGTCGGTAAAAATTACTCAAATGGTTGTGAGTGCTATTGAATTGTTTAAGAAGTTATTATTAATTAGGATTTTAAAGTAGAGCGATGTTTTTAAAGCAAAATGAACCCGTTATGTCCTTGTTGGGTAAACCCAGTCGTCCTTTGTTCCTTATTCCGTTTATTTTGGAACCCGTGGGCGAAAAACACGCATTGCGATGATCACTCTGGTCGAAATTGACCCCAGTTATCCTTGCTCTCGGATATGAGATGAAGTGAATACTCATTTTCACCACACTCGTGCAATCCCTCTACCTCTGAAATGCGCTCCTTGCGTTCGGTTTAGCCATCTAGTTTGCAGACACTCACGTTGGAATTGAATTTCCGGAGACAGCGGTAGAGTAGGAACCCCTAAAGGTCACGAGTTCATTTTCACGTGAAGCCAAAACTCCTCTTCCCGCACCGGTCGACCGCCATTTTTTCGCCGTGAATGTTTCATGTCCTAATCTTTTTTCTCCGGATCTTGCACGATGAGCCCCTCCACTTAACAGAATTTCCACTTCTTCATGCGGCAATAGCCGTAAATTTGTACTAAATGTGGTATTTCTGTGAAAATTATCATTATCGTGGCAGAAAAGAATTTCCATTTGATAAGGAATTTTTTTAAGAGTTTGATTAATAATTGCGGAAAGATTACTCTTTAAAAAGCTCGAATGAAGAGGGAAATATATTAGTTACGCATTACATGCATTACTGTCATACATCATAAATCCTTTCATTTTGCTGGGCAGTTATCCTCATTTTAATTCTATTAGGTCAGTCCAACAGTGAAACTGATCAGATCTCATTCCAGTTAATCTATTCCTTTGAGTTATTGAAAATAAATTTTCTTCCCCTGTATGTTTTAAAACTCGATTTCGTTCAATATTTACTGTAATTGTAAACATCTGTCATACTAAATAAATGGCATTTATAGTTAATGGCCGTTAACAGTGAAGAAAACAATTTTTTTTCGTGCTTCGTCAATTTGAAGACCGTAAATGTACTATTTAATGTGTAAAAACTGTTATTTCAAAAACTTAGAGGTTTTTGGAACATTCTACAATAATTTTGAACTGGTTAAGGTGGATCGAGATGGTGCGATGGCTATCGTACTGTCAGTTCCCAACCAGAGAGCCTGGGTTCAAATCCCGGCGTCGAATATTTTTCAGTGGTATCTCGTACCCTACTTGAGGTGCTTTGTAGAAGGCACTTTGAGTGAGTACGCCGTACGTCGGATGAGGGGTTAAGCTACGGACCCATTGGCCTCTTGCGTAAAGAGTAGAATAATGCCAACGCCGGGTTTCTCACCACCTTTTATAATTTCCTCTCCATCCCTAATGGCGCAAATGACATCTGTCGGTCGCTTCCCATAAATACTGTTACTAATGCAACTGTTTAAGGATGGGGATAAAACATTATAAAACAGGATGTTACATCTAAATAACATGTACCCGACAAGATAAGAAATACCTGATGAATGGATAGTTGCCAAAGTAGTTTCTTCACTCAAATAGAAGTAATTAAATAATACAGAGAAAAAGAGAAACACTATATTACTCTCCTGAATGACCCATGTAAACGAAATAATTCAAACCAATCCTGACAAAACCTATATTATTAGAAGAACTAGCTGATTGCCATAGTTAACACCTTGTTTGGATGATGTTTTTACGTTGGAGCGGTTAAAACCTAAACGAATACGAATAGGATTCGTAGATTTAAATGTAAATACTTGTCGTTTAGGTTTTATTGATTATAAAAAAGCAATTGAATACGTTATCCGAATCATGTCATGGCAATGCATCGAAAAAACAGAGTATTATAGACATTTGATCTGATAAACACTGAGCGTGTATAATAAATGCAAAATCATCACTGGTATTAAGAAAAACTAGTGGTACAAATTCTCATAAATTGAGGCATTAGACGAGAAAATACTGATGCCAAACATTATTTAACTTCTATATCGATGAAATTTTGAGAGAATGGATGAGAGAAGACGGCACGCCTCCAAGCATAAGATGTAAGCATTTGGAGCACTTAAACAGGTGCCATGCACTATCTACGATCACGCTATTTACACTTGATTGGCTTGTATGCAAGCTAGAGGATTTAAAAAGCGGTGCATAAACTACGACTGGGTTACAAAAATAACATGAATGTTTCATCGGCTATAACAGAAAGAATTGAATTCTAAGGAAACGAAGTGATAAGAATAAATATTGTCATCGACAACCACACACTAGAACAGGTACCTGTCTATCTCAATATTTAGGATGTGGCATACCTTCTAGGAAGGGAAACAATAAAAATATAAAATGAAAGAGTAATACAAGGCATGTGTAGTTTGTGTATTTAAACGGAGCTTTTTCATGTTTCCGCGATGTTTTTTAAGTTAGATATTTGCACAGAGGCACTCGAAAATTGGTTCGGCTTTGTTGTCCATCTTTAACATATGCACTATTATTGCGCTACGGGTAATAAACTTATGGACTAGTATTTTCTTTTTCGTATATATATATGTTTGTATATATATTTATGCATTTGAGCTTTTAAAGAGAGTGCAGATGAACTTGTTGGGCATTATTTTGGTACATCTCCTCAAGGTTGAATTTTCAGCGGCTTAATGAAGTTAATTTTAATTTTTAGGAATCGCGCAAAATCGATGGGGGGCTACTTTCAAATTAGAATCATTGTTTATGTCTGTAAAATATAATTACGCTGTTTTACTGACATCAAAATCCAAAACGATCTATTCTGTTACCATCGTAGGTTTCATCTTTCTATTCCTTTTGATTGAGTTTTTCCTTTCTTCTATACGCCCTTCCAAGACATAATTGTCCATAGTGACCCGAACTCCCATTGCTCACAGTGCCATCGTGCCATTATTATTGGCGGGAGGTGTTCAAAACCTGTAAGTAAACAATGAAAAATAAAAAGAAATATGTTCATCTAATTAAATTCGCGTTGGAATGGTAATATTTCGTAATTCCGTAAATCCGGCAGATTTGTTATTAAATCACATAACAATATCCATTGACCGAGGATCTATTTTCTATAAATTAGTAAACAGCGAAGTGTTTTCCTGTAGAAAGAAAGGGTTATAGTTGATGATGGTTTAAAGTACTGAGTCCCTGATACGTTGGTATATATTTATATTTTCTTAGGAGATTACTCGACGTTTGACTCCGAATGTTGATTATTCCAAGTGTTCAGGTTTTTCCTCACAAAAGCATCAAGTTTTGACTACAGTGTGCGAAATGATACTCAACACAGGAAAGGATGTTTTTGAAAAAAATCTTATAACAGCAAAGGTGAGTGTTTCATTGCTTATTTCATTACTTTCGCTATATGCAATATTAGCCTTTTCACATTAAACTTATGAACGAATGAAGGGGGTTGAAGAATAAGGGTCAGAAATTTTTAATGTGATTCTTAATTTATATAAATAGGGTGTGTATTGCATTTGATTATGTGAGTGTAGAGTATAAACATTTACCCAAAATTTGTTATTTTTACAGGGGTACAATAATTTTAGACAGACTAAGGCATTATGATTCTGCGTTGTGGCATTTCTTAGGAATAAGCGTTACAATGTGTAATGTTCAACGAATGTCTCCTATGTATAAAAAGAGACAGGTATTCATTGGAGAGAATACAAGTAGTGGTAATACAACCTATGTTAGAGTTTTACAAGCTATTGAAATATTTTAGGTACCTCATCATCCAGTAATTCATATTTAAACCGTAAAGTATTTTAGATGTCAATTTTAATCAAAGAGTCATCGTGCTACGTGATTAATGTGAGGTTTTATTTGAAGAAAGTGGATTGAGGTAAATCAATTTTTTTCAAGGTTTTATTTTATTACATTTAGCCAAACGTACCAGTATATATAAATAATTCTATTTGTGTTTGTAAACTTGCTATGAATTCGTAAAACCAAGAAAAAAACCTCGATCCTGTGACAGGGAAGGACGAAAAACGATTTGTTGATTCATAATGATAATAAGATAATTCGTAATTTATAAAAACGGTTAAATTGCTACCTCATCTGTCATTGAATCAGTTCTTGTGATCAACTATACAAAAAACTCATTTTCGAGAAAATATTTATGCCCATGATCTTTAGGGCAGCAAGTAGGCCGCTGTTCGGACCCCAGACTGAGCCGATAAGGCAACCGATAGGGTATGCAGTTTTCTGTTCACGTAGTCAGTCGATTAAGTTTATGAGCATTACGGTATATTTTTGAAGCGTGATTAACCCTAATAAGCGTGAATGAGCTATTTTACAATCCCTAAGCGAGCTTTTTTTTAAATTAGGGCTTAACCTACGCCCAATCACATTCCCTAACGTTTTCCATGTTTATTCACACGTTGGCACGTAATGCTGCTGTAATTCAACCGCTTTTTAACAATTTCCCCGCTTCTTATAAATGACGTCAAAACTTTTCCCCGAACGAGGGAGCATCCCTCTGCCGGTCGCGGCATAATTTCCCGGGCCGGACCGCCTCCTGCCTGGGTGACCGATGTGTCTTTTTCGTCTCAGCCCTCCTCGCCCGGCCTACCTCCCACGTCCCTTTGGATCTCACGCCTCGAAGGAAGACTCCTCCACCCCCTCCACAACTCCCCTCCTTTGTTCATTCTCTTCGCCCCAGCGTTCCCCCACGCCCCGAAATGAAGGGAAACTTTTCCCCCTTCTTTCTTCCATAAGCCTGAATATTTTCTCCCTTCAATCATTCTCACCCCTCCCTCTTCCTTCACATCTGCCTCCTCAACTCAGGAATGTTACTCTCGCCTCGGCTCTTCCGAATTCTCTTGCCCTCCCTTTCTTCCGTCCCTTACTCTCTCCCCCTCCTCCGTCTTCCCCCCTTCTCCGAAGAGGAAGGAATTCCCCGTATCTTCGATCCCTTATTCCCGACAGCCCCTCTCTCTCTCGAACGCTCGTTCCTTAACCGAAAGGTTATCCCGAACTTCTCCTACTTTTGACCCATTCCCTTTTTCCAACAACCTCACAATCCCCCTCACATCCTCCTCCCCTCATTCATTTCCAACCCCCTGAACACAGCGGCAACCCACACGTCATACGTGTCTTCTACCAAACTTCACTAAATTTCCTCTTCCTCCTCACACCCTCGTCTCCCTAAGTTCACCCCCTCCACCCCTTGTCGTTTTCTTGACCTCTCCAATCACACACATACCCACGTACTCTTCGAGCGCGGGCTTACCGAAGTCATCCGGTCCACTTCCCGAATCTCTCGGTATCCGGTAATTATGAGGGCAGAATTCCCCTTTTTTTATTTTCAGGTCCATTACAGGGATCCACTTTGAAGGGCGATCGGGATCAATTTGTGTTTCACACGTGTTATTGCTCTCCATAATCCTACGCCGGCGTGACCGTTGCCTCCGACCGTGTTGAATTAATCCAATGCTGGCCAAACCGATGCGGTACGAGATTCATGATAATATTTCTTTTAAAAGTTGGATCCACACAGAAATCATTCCTGGAAATTGGAGATGCTCATTAATACCTCTTATTTTTTGCCAAATATTATAAGTTTTATTAGTTTTTCTCGGAATTCGATGTATAACATTTAAAACGGCTCATTCAGCCGTTCTTGGAAGCCGAAATTATTGTGTCGTAACGCGTATAAAGTTTATTAATGCAGGCTGATTACTACGTAATAAAATAATTTAAAAATTTCAATACATTATCCACATTAACTCTCTTTGCTCTTTGTATTGAAAAGGAAAAGGTACGAGGAAATCTGTAATTTGGTCTATGGACGTTAGCACCACATCCGATATACGTTTCATAAGTATTCATGAGTGAACCGCGCGCAAATATATACGATAAATAAATACCAGATAGTAAAAATGAACAATTGTGCAAAACAAATGTTCTACAATCGTCACTAAAATTGAGTGACTGCATTTGCATATAATTTTTCTGAAAACTAAAACAACATTCTGATTTTCGAGTAAGTCAGGGGAGGTGGAAGTTTGTAGTTTTAATAAGCTCTTTTTTCTTTTTCTAAATTACGGGTGGTGCCCTAACACCCCCCGCCACACGCCCTTTCGGCGATTTGCGGAGTATTCAGTAGATGTAGATGTATAGATCTACAGTTAGGCCTCATTTCTGGCTAAAAAATCTTTCCTCTCTATTAAACACATGCATGGTTAAGTCATAAAGTGATAATATCATTCAAAGATCTAATCAGAATAATCATCAACATTCGGAGTTCAGATGTTTTGGAACCATTTAAATGCACCAGCAAATATTTTAAAGGAGGAAAACCTATTTTCTATCGTTTAAAGGGCTTTGTAAAAATAGGCAATAAACCATGTTGGTAACCGGAGAAAGTGGACTACAGCAGTCTTAAACATCATAGCTCAGTCGTCTGCTATCTACAATAACTCGTTTTTCTCACCGAGGAAAGTTTGTGCCTAGTGCCAGCATTGCTGAGAAATGAACTTAGAATATACGATTTGGATATCAAAACCTAAAAATTGCTTTTTGTGAGCGTTGCATGGGTCAAAGGTTTAGTAGGCAGTACATTTCCCTCAGAAGAAAATATTATTAAAATCATTCATATGAACAAAATATTAAAATAATACGGATAGAGAAGTGAAACCTTTAGAATTCATAATAATGAAAACTGTTTATTCATAGCTTTTATCTCTTTGTGCCAGTGTTTTCTTATTATTTCCTTGAGTTCACAGGCATATGTTTTCTGGAAAACGGCAATTTGTGAAATGATATTTATTTCTCAGTAATTCGACTGGAAAACACATAGAACGGGGAAATTTGGCGATGCTTTACATAAGTAGCTTAGATGAGTTTTACCATATCGCATGAAGGAATAATTTAAATTAGGAAAACTGTGACTTGAAAAATGAAAATTCTCTCTGAGAGAGTTTCAGTTGGAAGAAATAAAGGCTGGTGATCAGAAAATATGGGTAGAGAATGAAGGGCTCAGAGAAGGATTTTTGCTGAATAAAAAAGAGCTCTTAGTGATCGAACCTTGAAGAATAAAATATTTTAGCACTAAAAATGTCAAATAAGTTAAAGCATCGACCGTTAAAGAATGTAAAAAATCGGTGGCACTCGAGTGTGGAAGTGTGAACTATCACGGATGTATTTGAAATCTAAATCTTTTCAGGCCTGCTTGAAGAAATAGAGATACTACAGTCAGTGTTACTCAATTTATCCACAGCGATACTTGCCAATAGATTATCATCTGCTATATAATGCTCTCTTTAAGTGCTCAGAATTATTCATCATAAATAAGAACTGATTATTTCTCATAGTTTTGTCGCTCGAGTTTTCACTACATAACAAGGAGGGCTGTTTATCTATTTAGAATTAGACTATTTCCGGTGTTTAGGCTAATAATGTCGAATGACGCCAATTTACGACAGATTAAAAAGGAAAATATAATCTAAACACAATACCAGTAACCTCGATAAGTATTCAATTTTAAAACTTTTAATTCTTCTGCCTTCTGCCATATTTCGAACTTCACGTCGGGTGAAAATAGCACCGCTTGGATCTAGCGAGGGGACAACCAGTCGACATTGTACGGAACGAAATAAAGAGTACAAAGGGTAAGGGTACGAAAAGACAAGACGACGCATTTCGTCACCTTTTGATAAACCCTTTTTTTAGGCAGAGGTGGAGGGGCAATCCCTCATACTTCTTCTTCCCTCCACTCTTGCCCCACTCGCTCCCTCACCCCCCCACCAACAAACTCACTCGCTCACCCTTTATTTATATTTCCTCGGCCAATTCCATTTTTCGAAACTCCTCCTCTTGCCATCTAAGATGCCGCTCCACGCGCAGCATGCCTCTTTATTGCCGATGGCGAGAGCGAGTGAGGCTCTGAGGAAACGTTTTCTCGAACCCCTGGAATTCTTTTCAATTCCACTCTCATGCGTCTATTGTATTTCTGGATGGGGGAGGGGTCTCTTGATGCTCCTTGGTCTCCTAACGGACTGCGAGAGAGGATTTCGTCCGATCCGGATCGCGTCCTGGTCTCTTTCCGGAGCAGTTCCATTACCTCCACCCAAAAAGTAACTCTTAATTGTGAAAATATCCCTGGGGAGTCGTGGGGCTGAGATGGTGGAGAGTGAGATAACCCTCATTCGTGGTAGGTCACATAAGGACCGTTCTCATCCTCTTTTTCGCAACCAGGGTTATTCCATTTCTAATCCTTATCTTCTTTTTTGTTCTTCGCTCGATAGCTTTTTTCGTGTTTGCACTTACTCTAATACGGCGTAGAGGAGGTACTTAAAAAAAAATTCGTTCCATTCGTGGATCTTATTCCTGAAGTACGTCACTGGGTCTTTCCCCATTCTCATGTGAAATGTCGAATTAACGCTGTTCTGCCTTCTGAGTTGTATTTGGATACAAGTGCTGTACACGGTTCATGTTTCACGTAACAGTATGTGTCACGGCCGTGCATGGGTGGTTTAGCAAGTAAAACGAGGGATTGCCCCAAGTGGAAATAGGTTGAAGCTTTAACAATACGTTTTGATGGAAACGAAGCATCACCCATGTGATTCCATTAGCAACGCATTTACTATTTTTACTTTATAATGAAATAACGTGTACTTTTACCTTCGCTTTATAATAAATTTTGATTTCCAAATTTGCACATATAAATAGATTAGATATAAGGAAAGGGGATAGGAACACATGCTTGCTAACCTACTGTCCTTTCTTCTTCTTGTGTGTTGTCTATTTCTCCTTTGGTGGGTGAAACAGGTCCCTAACGCCATCTCTTGGCCAAGTAATCGGAGAACTTGGGCGATCGCAGATCTCATTGTAAATTAGATTCTCTCTATAGCTCAAGTGGTTAGAGCATCCGCCCAGCAAGTGGAGAGATCCGGTGTTCAAGTCCCGGTCGAGGAAGATATTTTTACATTAGTGGTCTGTTTGATTCCGTCTTCCCCACCTCTCCTGTGTTCGTCCTATATGTGTGTTCCTTTCTCCTTTCCTTTTATCTATTTCTATGTGAATGAATATATGTATATATAACCACACAGAATATATATATATATATATATATATATATATATATATATATATATATATATATATATATATATATATATATATATCGATGATGCAGAAGTACTCACGAGAGCAATATAACTTTTGGACGGCACAATAGAACACAGAATAAAACAGATAACACGTAAAAGGACACTCACACTGTAGATGATTTAAGCTTTCGGCCTAATCCGAGGCCTTCTTCAGGTCAGACAGGTGAGTCTGACCTGAAGAAGGCCTCGGATTAGGCCGAAAGCTTAAATCATCTACAGTGTGAGTGTCCTTTTACGTGTTATCTGTTTTATTCTGTGTTCTATTGTGCCGTCCAAAAGTTATATATATATATATATATATATATATATATATATATATATATGTATATATATATGTATATATATATGTATGTATAAATATATATGTATATATATATATATATATATATATATATATATATATATATATATATATATATATATATATATATATATATATATTCAAACTTGAAAATCCCGCCATACGGCGCACAAATATTCATTCAAACAGAAATAGGTATAAGGAAAGGGGATAGGAAAACACATAAAAGGCGAAAACAGGACATGTGGGGAAGGCGGTTTTTGAGCAGATCACGAAAGTAAACATATTTCCTTATCCGGGATATATATATATATATATATATATATATATATATATCCCGGATAAGGAAATATGTTGATAAGACGATAATCAATATTAATAAAACAAAGGTTATGCGATTTCCCAGAAAAGGAAAGGCTACGCTAAACATTAAAATAGGCGGGGAAAAAATAGAGCTGGTAAAACAGTTTACGTATCTGAGAATGTTGTGGACCAACACGGTCAAAGGGGTAGGGACATAAGGAAAAGAATTGCGCTAGGCAAGGAGGCTTTCTCAAGGAGAAGGGAGTTGATGACTGGGACGTTGAGTAGGAAGGTTAAGAAAAGGCTCGTTAAAATTTTGATATAAAGTGTAGCGTATGTACGGCGCGGAAACGTGGTTGCTGAAGCAGGAGGATAGACGTAGATTGGAGGCTTTTGAAATGTGGTTTTGGAGAAGATTGGAGAAGGTGAAATGAACCGAAAGGAAAACAAATGAGGAAGTACTAGAGATGCTGGGCGAGAAGAGGGGTTTGTTTAAAGAAATGATATGGAGGCTGCGTTTTCAAATGTTTAGAATGCTACGATTTTAAATGTTTTTATATAAGTTTAATCTATATTGTAAACGCCGCAGTGTAGAGAATCTCAACGTAAATTTTCTAGCAAAGAAGATACCCTGCTGCGTTGGTTATAATAATGTTGGACAAATCTAGCCTCCCTCCACTGAACTCGATCTAATTCCGAAATCAAAGTATTTGGTATGGTGGGTGAGGAGAAGGGGCTTGTTGCGAGAGATCCTATGTAGGCGGGGGAAATGGATGAAGAGTGTATTAAGCGGCAATGGGATGTTGAAGACTGTAATAGAGGGAAGAATGTTGGGCAAACGAGGAAAGGGCAGGAAAAGGATAGGGATGTTGGACGGGATGAAGGGAGGAAGTAAATTCACAGAGATGAAGAGGAACCTGATGTAGAGTAGGCTGCTGGATGGTGTTTTGTTTGGAGTAACTATTTATTTCATAGTTATGTCTAGCCAAAAACCTACCTTAACCGGTAGATTACGTGATAATAAGGATAATAGCAATACAATGTTTTTGTACAAAAACAGATAAAAATATACAAATAGTTGGAAAAGATTAAATATGAGGGAATGAGTATGACCAAGGATTGAAACCCAATATTGCTCTAATTTTAATTTACGGTTGTATTGAATATTTTGTTGACGATAAATATTTTTCTGCTTTCATCCGTTTGGCGTAAAATAACTTGCGTCACTTTATTTATCACTATTACGCTTTGCATTATGCATTTATTGGTAGTGAACTTCATGTTTTATATACCTTGTGAAATACTTACCCATATAAAAGAGGAAATTGTGCTGAGGAAAATAATCAACAAATAAGTTGTTGCCCCGAAAATTGGCCCTTGCAATTTTATTAAGGCTTAGAATAATGGCACGTGTTTCTCAAAAATTTTAAGTGGGCCTCTTTGATATAGGCGCATTGAAAGTTGTGAGGTAGTATTCCTTTGGGTGACCAATTCGTCGAGGTCAGATATATTAAGTTAATGTTAGTTTGGCGAATTTATGCGCTCAAAATTATATAAAATAGAAATTTTCGAATTGTAAATTAAAGCGTCAAAATTTTCCACAGTTCTTTAATTTTTTATTTGTTGTATCTTAACCTGGTTTATTCCTCAATCATTGAAATTCTGTTTGGATACGATTTAATTTTCTTAGTTCCTACGTTTTTCTTCCTTCTTCCTCCAATTTATGCCTCCCATCCGCCCATCCCTCTCCTCTCCCCGGGGCGGCTCCTCGAGAAACTGCTCTTGGATCTAGAATCCCACTTTTCTTTCCAAATAGATTATTCACTTGAAAACGGTTTCTTCCGAGACCCATTTGGATTGCGTACTTCATGTTTTTTTTTAATTTTGAATATCCGCAAAGCAACCTACGTGCTCTCAATTCTGTCCCTCGGCACAACTTCTCCGCAAAATAAAAGAGTCTGGGTAGGGGTGAAAAGAAAAATAAATCGAGTATGGAAAGAACGGAGCATGAGTGGATAGCGGAGACAGCTCGGAAAATATGTGTCAGGGAGCGCGGCGGTGAATTTACGGTTTTCATCGAAACAAACGGATGACGATCGAAGAGTGTCACTCTCCAAAGGTCGTAAGGAGAAGTTTGAGCACATAAAAAGTTTCCAGCCATATTTCAAGATTCCTTTGCAATAAGTGATAAAGAGGAAATGAGACTAGATAAATGAAACGTCGGAGAACACCCGTACACTGGGCCGAAATAACTAACATTTTGTCTTAAAATCTAATACTTTCATATGTATATAGATATATATATATATATATATATATATATATATATATATACATATATACATTGCATTTAACCTTAATAAATTTATTGAAGTGTAGGTAAATACTTCGTTTTGGTTGTAAGACTTTGATTGCTCTTTCAGACACCCTCATGCATCGAAATGCATTTTACGAAGGGGGGTTGATGTGCGAAGCAATGTGGAAACAATTGAAATATTTCCCCCGAGTTTTCAGCCAGAACATATTTTGGATGCCTGTGTATAAAGTTTTTTTAACTTCTCAAGACAATAACTATTGATCAAATAAACAATACCCTATTATGCTACATATTAAAACATTTCGTCGATTTGACTAGATTTTTATGTTTAATTCTTCTGTTTTCTTGTCCGTAAAAACATTTTAACGAGCAGCTATGTTCCTTCGTTTCTTGTTGATAACTTTTCATCCGTTAACATCAAGCAAACTCTTTTCATATTTATGTGCTACTCACTAGTTCTATTAGTTAAGCCTCCTATTCTCTCCATTTCAATGAATTATTATTTCAATTTTTCTTACACTTTCTTCAGATATGTAATCAAATATCGCTTTATATGTTTCAATGTTTGAGAAATATATTAGCGAAAAAAATGTTAAAAAAGAATTATGTTTTTATTAAGAATTAATTAAGAAAAACATTACATTATAAAATCTTGGTTCAACAAATTCTAAATTATTTTTTCAGAGTAATTTAGGTGGATAATGTTAAAATAATTTGCATTACATTCGTTCCACTTTTCAATTGATGCTAGCTACTGTTTTCTCTTTAAGATCGCTTTACAAGTTTTCATTGATAATTGTAATAATTTTATCAAAAGTAATTTTTAGAAAATTTATAAGAAGAATTATTTTTGAAGTTAAGTATTCCATTAAGTCTCGATCACTTATTTATAAATACCTATTTCACCTCGGAATATGTGGTCCATTTTAACGACAATTCCGACAAATACTTGACAAGACCATTCGTATCACATAGTACTACCTGCACAATGTAAATGGATGGATGATATGAATAAAAAATAGGAATTTTCATCTTTATGAAACAAATTTTCTGTTCTTTCAAGAGCAACTAAAATCATTGAAGGTGGAATCCAAATTAAGGCTATAACTTTGCGTAGACGAGTCAGCCCTAATAACATGCACACAGTTACGTTAATGGACACGAACTGCTGGGTTGAGGCTGCTTTTTCTCTTCTCTCTGTTCGCGATTAGGCTGCTTTCGTTTGCCATTTTTTTTCTTTTGATTTCGTTTTTTTTACGTGTATGATATCCAGAGAGTCACTTAGTGTTGCCTGGCTCCGCTAGGGCGCCGCTACTTTACCGTTCGCCTCTCGCCCGCCCGCTCGTCCAAGCCGCTTCCTGAGTTTAAACCGAAACGTATTCTTCATTGGCACTGAATGACGCGGTTGCCTCTAACGTAGACCGAGAAAGAGAGAGAGGGGAGGTGGGGAAAAGTCTCATCATAAGCAGGAAAAGCAAAATGCTGGCTCGAAAAAGACAAAAAAACAAGGCATTCCGGCAATGTCGAAAGGTAGATAAACGAGGGACAAAAGACGCGTCGTTATGCGAGAGATATTATTTTTTTCTCGTAGAATCGCCATTTTATCAAAAGGAGGAAGTTGTGTGTGTGTGCACAGATGCCTTTTATGTTTTTTTGCCTCGGGAGGCAAAAAGGGAGGAAAAGGTAAGTGGGTAAGGGGTGTGTCGGAGAGATACAGTTCCCCAGTTTTTCAAGACGGACGAAAGAAATAAAGACCTTGGTTCCCTTGGCTAAAAAGAAATGGAAAACAATCGGAGCAGGATAAAACGTTCGTTTCGCTGGTTTTTCGAGCGTATGATCCAAACTGCAGAGGAAGAGAGTGAGAAAGGGAGAACTCACTTTGTTTTCTGAATTAAAATGAGGAGTTAACAAATGCACGCTATGCTCTTTATTTCACTTTTTTAAGCAAATGGCATTCCTTTGCGTTCTGTGACGGGAAAGTACCTGTGTTTCATCATCAGGAAACGTATGTAGTGCTGCAGAGTCTTGTTCATATTCCTTCAAATCCTCCACTTTTGAATAAAATTGTAGAACTTCTCCCAATAATGGATGAACATACAATGCCTAGCATAAGTTCCCATCCTTAATTTTATCGACAGAGTTCAAGGTGAAATTTTCATCATTAGTAGTAAACTCGGCTGGATAACATTTATTATTTTCAGGGAGAGAAGTATCAATTTTGGGTCGTCAGTTACTTCAACTTATGTACCTGAAAAATAGGTCATGTTGCCATGAGATGTTACTTTATGCGTGATACTTACTAGTAGATAATTGATTCGAGTGATAACACAATTCAATAAAATGATAAAATAATAGATAAAATGATGGATTACACATCTTGTTGTAACAATGTTTTATACGCGGTCTGCTCACTGATGTGTTGGTTTCTTATTGGAATGGAATCCTATTGCTTCAAAAATTAAAATATGGACTTTAAAAGTACTATTGTGAATTCACCAAAAATTGCCAATGTGGACGTAAAGGACTGCTGAAGCTCATCCATTCATGGAATCACTCATTCGATACAGGGAATATGGTATAAAATTGAGTGGTTTTTAATGCGCTTGGATTTAATTCGCAGTAAAATCGAAGAGATTCCCCTTTCGAGGGGAAATATCGTCTGGTGGCAATACAAGATTAATCAAATGAACTTGCTTGAGACATTGCCTGGTAAAATGGCGGTGCAGTCACAGCAGTATTGTAACAATATCCAGCTAAGTTTCAATTAGAGGTATTATTTTAAACCCAGTGCTCTGTAATTCGTGATTATGCAGGCACAATGGTACTATATATCAAATGAAACATACTTAGTTCTCATATTTTTTACTGAAACATGTATTTATTCCGAAAGTGTGGAAGATTTCTGGTGATTTAATTTCTTTTAATACCCATTTTAACTCTATTGCATTGCTAAATAAGCTGTCATTGGTACTCAAAATAATCTGTTAAAAAATGGACTCATTCCCAAACCTTGTGAAAAAAGAGAATGGTTTTCATCTGAAAGGACGGTTTGAATTCAGTGTCCAGATATTTAACAGTTGTCAACTTAATGCGTCTTATGATGATCATTTTAATAATAATAGCTTCTTCGAGTTTGGTTATATCTAGGTAAATTCGTTAGACAATTGTTTGGCTTCGAAATGCTTATATAAAAACCATAGGAGAAGATTTGCAGCTGATACAGGTAAAACAACACCTCTAAGTAATAATAACTGATATAGATAAAATAATACACGTAAAATAATTTAATTTTGTTGTGATACCATACTTTTACCCATTTTGATGTGCAGAAAGTTAGGAACCTTTCAATAATTTACTATGTTATTAATGTTACAAGTGGATAGGACTTCCAACATGTATTTTGCAAATGCAATTCAATAATAACACTCCAAACTTATGAGAGACATGTACACGGATGAACATATTTGGAATTAGTGCACAATTTAGTATCCTATATGGCGCTCATCTAATTCTTTTGTGTAATATAAACGGTTTCTTAAAATTTCTTAAATTTATATTATTAATTGCTCATGAACAGATTTAACGCGTGCTTCATTAATATATTATCGTTTGTAAATATTATGGTTTTCCTGACAGTATTTCTTTCAAAAGTCATTTGCGCCATCTACCTGCCTTCATCCTATCCAAAAGGTTTGCTTTCTTCATTTTTAAATCCCGCTTACCAAACATTGGCTCTCCATTGATTTTCAGTTCTATTTTTGATACCTACAAAATTACACATTACATATTGTCCCCATATGCTCGCGCCATAATCTTCGGTATTATTACATTCTCATCTGCATCTTAAGTATTCGGATAAAAATTGAGCACTTTTTCTTGCATTTTTCTTCTTTTATTCTAAAATTATATGAATCCATAAAATTTAGTTCATTAAATCTCTTCCTAACATTTAGATATCCAATAATTTGCAACTATCTATAATTATTCAGCGCCAACCATTTATTCTGCCGTTATATTTGGAAATAAGTGAAAGCAGAAATCGGTAGTCGAATTGGCTTTATAGTAGACGAATGATGATTACGATTTAACATAGATACTGCAGTTTTCGCAAACTTTTTTTATCTCAATTTTTTGTGTTCTCGGATGTAAACTATTCTCGTCTACCTCACTTTCTTAAATTTCTGGACTACTATATTTACTTTTTCTTCGTCTGCGTTTTCACCTTTTCAATATTTTTCGGGTTTCTTAATAGAACATTTGTCCCACAAATTCTCATCAGGTACTTCTTATTGACCGTTTACAGCTGGCATTAATGTTTATCATACCCTGGATGCTGGCAATACTTTGAAAAGGAATATATGCTAATTCACCACCCTTTTTGTTTTCTCAGGAAAATTACAGGTAATCAATAATCGCAACCAATCAGTAATCAACAAACCAAAGTAATCAGTATACAACCTTGTACTGCTCTTTATGCACTGATTATTTGAAGGGCTTCTTAAAAAACTATTTCTTGTAAATTTATCGATATTCCATTTAATAAATCAATCAGTCGAAAATCGCATGTCTCGCTCTATCTGACAAATCAACGGTTTCTGAATGGCAAAGCGACTCGTTTTTTTCTCTCTCCGCGACACTTCATCGGCAAGGTCTACGAGGTGAAGACAGATACGTATCAAAATGGGAATAGCAGTCGTCCAGTATGGCCTAGGGACGCCTTCAGGGGGGCTCTGGTGACAATGACAAAATGACGAGGGAAATGAACGAATGGGAGGCATTTCTTTCTGCGACTTTTATTGTACGGGTTCTGTGCTTTCACTGATCGTTGAATAAATGATCAAGGACGTTTTCCACGGGAAGAAAAATAATGCGAATACCGAGGCAAAAGATGTGTTTTTCTGGCAAAAAAACGCCGAGTAGAGGGAGAGGGGAAGAGAAAAGGCATTGAATTGGCGTGGGATCCTTGGTGATAAGGGAAAGAGGCGATAAAGACGCAATATTTGGCCGCATATTTCTTTTCCGCTAGAGTTCTCCTCTGCCCTGTCCAAATTTTGAGTGTCATTATGCATTTTTTCCCGAGCACATAATCTATCACTTTCACCGCGTGAATCTCGACAAAACCTACTTTTGGAAGGGATCATAGTGTCACTGGGGATTTTCTGCTCTGCATTGTGCGCTAAAATCGACCCCTCTGACGTCAAGGGCAACCTGACGTCTCTACTCCAAAGAGAAAAAATAAAAGCTATTGTAAATTTAAATTCTATCTACCTCAAGAAATCCCAACAACTGTCGGTCTATTCATAAATGTTTTGATTTCAAGGGCTGGGATGGGGTGGGGTGGATGTTCGATAAAGCTAAACCTCAAGTTGAAAAAATATTTAATGGATTGCGGTCCTGATTGAAAGGAGGCTTTATGAATTCCTTAAAATATTTCCTACTTTTATTTTTCATCGACCTTTGAAAAATTTACCCCTGGATATTCTACTCATATGTTATGTCCTACACTTATCGCAGGGACGGATAAGCTTCTTGGATGATTTCTTCACAAAATATTTAAAAGGCTATTCATTTTCTTCCAACTTCCGCAGAAGGTACATTCTTTTACGAAGTTTATAATATTATTTAATTCCGTCTTAAGATATGGACGGTAATTGATAAATCCATTGTTGAAAACAAAAAAGGTAATAATTTGTTTTCAAATGAATTAGTTTTTTAGAGTAGAGAATATTTTCTAAACTTATAATACAAACAAACACACACACACACATATATATACATATACATAAAGCTTACCTATGTATTTAAAGCCATATATATACAGCCTACCATATATATATATATATATATATATATATATATATATATATATATATATATAAATGTTAGGTATTACAAAAATGAAATATATTTATGCACAAACTATAGTTTTAATGCCCGTTGACTAGAGAAAGACTTCATTTTACTGATCAGCGGAAGAGAAATCGCATGAATATTTTCCCCATTTTATATGAAACTTTTGTCATCTGAGTATAGAGTATTGTAGATGATTTCATTACTTGAAGAAATAAATGCTTCTTTTACACATATTCTGCAAGAAAAATATTTCATTCAGTATCATTTAACTGTGACTGCAAAATACGCTTCTTTTCTAAATTAAGAAGGTCACCATAGTTTTCATAAATACTAGTCCAAATTGGGATAGGTCTACGATAACTACGATAGTATATGTTTTCCAGTGTTACAGTAACCATTTTTTACCCTGATCCTTTCTATAAATGAGGCAGATAGCGCATTAGTTCATAGCAGGAGGGTTTGTAACGTCTCAATTGAATTCTATATAATTTCTCATAAACGTACAAAGAGAAAATACTGCTTTGGTTCAACTCCGTTCTTCCAAATCACTTTGATTCCAATGCCCAGGGAAGCTAAAAATCCGAGCATTCCATCAGTTCTCCTCACCGTCGGCTCTGGTTTGCAAGGTATCAGCTCCAATTTCCGGGAAATAATTTAGTTTCATAACTTTTTTACTTTGAAAAGCTAACCTAACCTTTGTGTAAAGCTAACCTAAGGCTTTGAAGCTAAAGGTCATATGTACTCGATCAAAATAAAGTAAATATGTACTCGGTAAAATGTTGAATATTTTTCACAAAAAGCAGAGATAAATCTTTAAAGTTAAAATTTTAAATCATTAGGAAAACCTTTATTATTGCCACAAATTGAAGATGCTTTTCTAATGAAATGAGCTAAATCTTCTAAATGCACCATTAACCGATGTAAAATAAGTTTCTTCAAAAAATGGTACCATTATGGCACACATCTATTAATTTTCTGTGAATAAATATTAAAACAGTAATAAGATTTTATTCGAATTCGCAATAGGTGTATTGAGTTTAAAGTGCGTCACTCAAAACTATTGCTGTTTCGCTACATCCGCTTACCTCAATGATTACGTTTCCCGACTTCCATTAGGAGCCCACTTTTAACCACTTCTCCTCTCAATGAAAATATTTCATCTTTGACAATCTATACACGTTTGCTTATTTATTTATATTTAGCCCTTAATCATTGCCTCACACTTATCGCAACATTAGTCTAAAGCAGTCATCACGTACTGCATGTAATGTAATGAGATAGTTAAAAAGGGGTGCTATTTTGCTCTAGTTACACCACATTTGGAATATGTTGCAAGTATTTGGGATCCTTAGGATAAAATCTGGAAAAAAGAATTATATAAAGTCCAGTGAAAATCCGCCAGATTCGTTAAAAATATTTATGATAAGAACACAACTGTAACAGGCCTCCTAAGGGATTTAGGCTGGGAGCCACTTGAAATACGAAGAGACCAATCGAGACCGACTTTTAGAAAGATTCAGAACCAGCGAGTTTAACGATGACACTAAGTGAATTATAATGGCCCCACACTACTTACGTATATCAGACCATAAAGATAAAATAAGGGAATAAGAAAAAGAAGCGAAGGAATAAATTTCCAATACAGAGAGATTCAAATACTCATTCTTTCCCAGAACACTCAGATATCATAATAGTAAAGCACCAAAGTTCCTTTAGAAATATTAATAACATTTAATATACTAGTCGGAACAAAATTGAAAATATATTAGGTATGAAAAAGGTATTAAAAAAGGTATGAGGTATAAATGTAGGCGCATGTGTATATTTTTTGGTAGTTTGTGTATCTGCATGTGCGTGGGGTGAGAGGGTTCTTGCATGAATGTACTCGTAATCCATGTTTGGTTTGTGGACTATAAACTTGTGGCTTCTGAATGCGGTTTTTTTCTTTCTAAGTTACGGGTGGTGGCCTAACACCTTCCGCCACACGTCCTTACGGCGGCTTGCGGGGTATTGAGTAGATCTAGTAAATGTAGCCATATTTCCCCACCACCCGTTTAAAGCGCCCAGTTTCTTTAAAGCGGATCCGCATTTTTTCCTGATAGTGCTCCCATGAAAGGCGTGGTGTAAGAACTACCCTCAAATATTTAACGTAGTTAGTGCTGAACTGCGTATTTAGTAGTTTATGTCCTGTTCGCCACTTCCTTTGTTTCAAAATTGCAAAACTGCGCATTTGTCTATATTAAGCACTAATCCCCATTTCTTGCACCAATCCGAGATTGTGTCTGTCTCTAGAGACCGATCGCTCGCGAGAGATTTCCTACCGAGAGAGATCGCTCGCGATCTAGTTGGCTCCTTATTTCCCTGTATACCACCGTGTCGTCAGCAAATTACCTGAAATTGCTACTAACGTGTGTGCTTAAGTCATTAATGTATATTAAGAACAGGAGAGACTTCCCTGGGGAACGCCCGGAGCTACATCTGTATCCGTTGAGCCCAACCATCGATGGCTCATATTTGTTTGCGATTTGACAAGAGGTCTCTAATCCAATCAATAATTTTCTCTTTGATTCCATAGCATCTAAGTTTGCGTAATAATTTATTGTATGGGACTTAATCGAATGTTTTCTTTAATCTAGGAATACTGCGTCGACTTGTGTGTTGTTTTCTCCCGATCTAAGTATATCATGAATGAAAAGACCTAATTGGGTTTCGAAAGATCTGCTCTTCCTAAATCCTTGATAGCTGTGGCTTAGTATTTTCCTACTATCAAGAAATCTCATTATGTTACTGACTATAATGTGTTCCAATATTTTACAAGAGATCGATGTAAAGGAAAAGGGTCGGTAATTGCTTGTTTTATCCCTATCGCCGCCTTTATAGATGGGAGTTATATGGGCTAGCTTCCAGTCACGAGGCACTCAGCCATCTTCTATCGATTTCAGGAAAAGAATTTCTAAAAAAATGGAAATGTCTTCAGCTAATCCCTTAATATTATAGCAGGTATTTCTTCCGGGCCAGGTGATTTGTTTGGTTTGATACTACGGAGCAGATACGCTATTCCCTTCTTGGTCAGTGTAACATTGCTCCTATCCCCCGGGTGGGTGTGGAGGATTGTTTGGTGCGTTTGTTGTGCGTTGATGCTTAATCCGTTATATTGATATGAATTGCAGATTGATGAATAATTGTAATGAGTTCATACCACCATTTAAAATTGTAGCCATTCAACTCGTCAAAGTCACATTTTAGGCGCTGAAAGGCACTTTTTGCCACGCGCAGGCCTATCGTGCTTAGCATGAGTGGATATCCAAAAAATAGTTTTGGTTTCTTCAATCGGTGTATTGTCAAGAGCCATCAAGACACATGATCTATTTCAGATTGTTACACAGTTTTGTTACTAATCCAGGTACATCACTCAAAGACGCATTTGAAAATAAATTGAAGAAGAAAAATAATGGATGGGAAAATTTGAAGAGGAAAAAATATGACATGACATCAGATCCGTAACAAAATTTGTAATCTCTCAATTTTAGGGCAAGTCCTCAGCTGTATATTTTAATCTGCCTTAGAGTTCTCGTGTCTTTGCCTTAGTACATGTGCTTTATTTTTCATCATAGACCCCGA
Organism: Hetaerina titia; assembly: GCA_037158775.1. NCBI lineage: Eukaryota > Metazoa > Arthropoda > Insecta > Odonata > Calopterygidae > Hetaerina > Hetaerina titia. The sequence continues at coordinate 9,497,099 of CM073771.1, forward strand.
AAATTCCTTTTCATCGAATGCACCCATTAAAGGACCCAATTTGTGGTTTGATGAATCGGAATAGTTAGAGGTTCGTGCCATTCAACACTTTGTAGAGGCTTGAAAGCATCTATCGATCTGCCGAATATTGTGTAAAACCTCTTTTGTATCTTTTATTTTATTATCTCAAGTCTTATCAACATAAACCATTGCTAAATACAGATAATGCTCTTGGTAAAAAAATTAAACCCTCAAACCTCGTTTAATCAGATTGTTGTTAAGTCGATGCTAGGAGACTCAAATGTGCCGGAGTTACTACAAGTTAGGCGTGCTAAAACGTAGATGTACGGTGAGGTGTAAAACATTGAAACTAGGAGACTAATGAGACTAAGACTTTAGTAAAGCCGATGAACATACGAGTTTATTTGAGTTTCCGAGGTAATAAAGAGGGCACCACACATCACAAGGAGATTAGTATGAAATGGAACAATTTGCGAGTACATGATCACACATAATTGAGATTATCTTTTTCTAAAACGTTCCAACCAGAAAAATAGTTCTCCCGTAAAACCTATGCATGACTATCTTTATTGTATTATTATGCAAGTTTTTAATCTTTTTGTCAGTTAACATGGCTAGGCCGAGTATTATCCTGAAGTTGTTGGGTGTGATACAATAAATAAATAAATTTAGGTACACTGAAGATCTCAGATAAATTCTTCGTGAAAGCGGCGATATCGAAGGCGCCCATCGTACCGAAGATCGCCCGCATCCAAGTCTGGCCGTGGGACCGTCATAAGGGCCTCATAGTCAGCCTGGATACAGCAGAAGCACTACCAGTGAAGAAGAGGTTAAGTCTGCCCTGAGCGGAGAGGAATTAGATCGTCTGTACAAGACAGAAGAATTCTTCCCGCTTTGGCAGCCTTGGCCGCATGAAAGTCGAGTGACCGGGGTCACGCAATCGACCAAGGCGAAACACTACAGCACACAACTGAGTATGAAATTAATATTGTAAGAAATTTGAACAATATATTTGTCAAACTGCATGTTAACAGCAACTACATTTTCCTTACAGTACATTCATTAATGTATTCTTGGTATAATCATAACAATCTTAATTTATTATTATTGAAGCGTTGAAAAATGATAATTTATACACATTTCACTGATACGTGTGCAAATTTACACACGTCACACTGTATCACCTGCGCTTACAGTACATAACGTAGTGATTTTATTCATTGTGGAAGAAAATAAGTTTCATTGCGGCTCCATTTTAAGACAAGAAATCATTAAATATTCTAAAATACTGGAAACATTCATTGCCTTTAAAAAATAAATAATACCGCGATGTAAGCAAAACGACTCATTTCTGTACTCCAAGTCAGAAAAAACAATAACATCTACGACATAGAGAAAAGTACTGTACGTCACCATTCAAAACACTTGCGGTAAGTGATGGTTAATTATTACTTGGCTGGATAAGGTTATTGGTCCTGGGGGAGTAGGAGCAGTGAAGGAGGCAATGAAAAAATATTTTTTGTTAACCTCTCACCGTGTTTGTTCCTTTCTCGCGGTAATATTCGGCAGACAGAGCTATGGACTTGTCGTCAGAGGGAAAAGAAACGAAAAAAAATGTTTCCCACAGCAGAGAAAACACATCAACAGGAGTGAGAGTTTGGAACGAGGAGAGGCAGAGATCTAGAAAGGAATCACTGCATCTTCCCTAAAAACATTTTGCCGGGGCTTCGGACGTTATCACCGCCCAAAAAGAATAAGGAAAGAGATGAGGTGTGGCGGGAAATGGCGGAGGAAGTTGGATGGGGGGACGGCGGTCTCCTTCCCACCCATCCAGTCTCCCCGCCCATCTTATATTCGTCGGGGGACTCTGGATGTCCACCTGAGACGGATGTGGAGAAGGAGAGGGGTTAAAATGAAAACGTAATTGGCGCCAATGAAAACACCAAAAAAATTGCATTAAGTTGAAGGGAGAGAAATAGTATTACCTAAATTCTTTCTTTTTTTGTCCAATTGTTACGCAAAGCAAAAGGCTTGTTAAAGCCTGCAGTGATTTGGTTTATCTGATTTAATTTCCTCCCGACTTGACTTTTCATTCATCTCTCTCCATCTCCTCCTTTTTCCGGTTGCTTTTTTGCTTTAATTTGGCAAAAGAGATATTTTGGGAAAACAAAGTGTGCAAAGTGTGTGCGATCTTCACGCAAGCGTGTTCGAGTGCGAGTCAAGTATTATTTCCCTTTTGAAAAGGAGCAGAAGATCTAAGTCGGCGCCGAGATGCCTGGCGTGTACTTACTTTTAACGATATCTCAGCAAAAACTCACACGGCTAAGCATACTAGAAAAAGAGAAATATTCAGAGATAATAACTATTACAAAAAATTTAGCTCTCGAATATTCCATTTTCAAAGAAGGGCATATGGTTTTATTCCCTTTTACTTAAAAAAATCACACTGTAGAGTATACTATATTTCGTTTGCGTTGTCACAAATTTGTTTTCTCTTATCTCAAATCGTCAAAAAACCGTCGGAATAGAATATTTTCCCGTAATAATGATATAGAAAATGTTATGATTTACGAAATATAAAATTGCGTTCTGTCTGCACACCAACATTTTGGAAAACTATAGCTAAAAATTGTACCCAAATTTCGATGTAGCTCCTAAAGAATATTTCAGATATAAATTAAATCGAAATTGATCGAATTAAAGAACTTTTCAGAAAACTAAACAATCTTTGTGTATGGTTAAGTATTATCATTTCATAAAGTGAAAAAAATATTATTTAGGTAAAATAGTAGGTGAAGCATAATGAAAACTTTGTTGCAATTTTCCACAGTTAAAACTTTATTGCCGACCATGGTTTCGATACACTGTATCATCTTCAGGTGAGGGAGAGTACAGGGAGAAAGGATATATATACCAAGGAGGGGTGGCAGGGGAGGAGGGAGCGGGTGGGAAGGGGGGGTGGGGTTTTGTCATACAAAGAAAGGCAGGAAAAACCAATGGAACCCCCCGAAGTACGGGCAGTTCACTCTTCGGGGGGGGGGGGAGGGAAGGTTTCGCCATAATGGTCACTGAGGGAAGTTAATAGACAAAAGTGGAGAGGGGCAAGAGAGGAACTGAATGTCGTTAAGTAGCTCTATCTTCTGGTTTCTCCGTTGAATAATCTCTAAACTCTCGAGAGCGTCCAATTTCTTGCTCTTTTCGAATTTATGCAACGGCTTAAATTCAAAATCCGGGGAATGGTTCTTCTCCAAGAGGTGGGTGGCAAAGATGGATGTGGTGTTGCCTAACGCATAACATTTCCGATGCTCATTGATGCGTGTGGCGAAATTTCGTCCAGTCTGTCCCACATAAGTCGCATTACATTGGCACTTTAATTCATAAACACCACACTGTTTTTCGACGTCGAATTTATCTTTGTTTAAGCAGAGTGCTTTGGATATGGAAAATGGGGTGTAAAATGAAACACGGAATTTATCCTTGGGTAGAATGTTGGCAATTCTATAGGACAAAGAGTTTGAGAAGGGGATTTTGCACCATTTACGTGAGGGGTTGGAGTATGGCAGGAGTGTTGTGTGGAGCTCGACGGCACTTTTTCTCAGTTTTTTCCCTAATAGGGAATCAATGAGGTCGTCGTTGTAGCCATTCCTCTCTGCAATGAACTTGATGGTGGTGAGTTCTCGGTCAAAGGAAGTTTTAGGCATTGGAATGCTAATTAATCTGTGAAGCATGCAGTGGAAGCTTGCCAGCTAGGAGAGCCTCTCTCCCCTGTTAGCCGAAGTCTTTATGGTCTTTATGGACAGGTCAGAAACCTGTATTCAGAGATGGGAAGAAATCTGTACGCATATATTAATTCGGCCTTCAGCTGCACTTTTTGTTGCTTTTGTTTTTCTTAAATCTCTTGATTGTCCTTTGGGAAAGATCAAGTTAAATATTATGTTGCATAAGATCTGTTTCTTTACCTTGTCTATGCTGGTTGATATTATGCATTATATGATTACAGCATAGTATATTTTTATTTTATGAATGCGTAAAAAAACGCTAGACGATCGGAAAGAGAATAAGAGGAAATCGAAAAAGAAGTGTAACGGCGGTAATTCCAAAGTTTGCTGAATCATAATGGAAATAAAGTATAACTAAGAGATATAAGTAGAAAGTACATGGAGACATTTTTAGCCTTTTAGATGCTGAAAAGTATCGATTTCCATAAGTAACTCGTTCCCTCTTCCATTATCTTTCCACATCATTTTTCAATAATTGTAAAAACGTTAAGAATAATCTATTTTACATTTTTAGAGCACTGCGCGATCAACGGGCCTATATTGAATTGCTAGAATTTGTAAGTAGACATTAAATTATTGATATTCTTATTCAAGAGCATTGTCATAAATATTATTAAAATAAAAGGGTTGATCCTTTTCGCATATTTGAGTTTTAGTTTTGAAAAACCTCACGCAATTACTGTTAATATGGAATGAATTTTCACTTTATTCGACTTTTGCTAAAGTTACTGTTACCTTTTATTATATTTGATATATTTCCTAAATCTACTGACTGTAAATGAATTCTATAAAAGCTCTACCGTGTTTTTTGAATACATTAAAACACGTTAGATAAAAACCTGTATAATTTACTCAGTTTATATGGACTACACTTCAATTATGATATGATTGACCCGATTTCACTTAACATATTTAATTGAAAAAATAATATTACAAAATAATCATCCAATCTAATGCAACTATTATCATCAACATTAAGTTTAATGATTACATATATATGAATATATATATATATATATATATATATATATATATATAAATTCACTGATAGTCATAACAAACACAGAAACCAAAACACACAAAAGAGGGACTTACTGGTACTCGAATTTTCGGTGGTCCAACCACCTTTCTCAAGAGGAATTCCTCTTGAGAAAGGTGGTTCGACCACCGAAAATTCGAGTACCAGTAAGTCCCTCTTTTGTGTGTTTTGGTTTCTGTGTTTGTTATGACTATCAGTGAATTTACATTACACGTTTGTGGGTTTTCCAAAAAAGTGTATATATATATATTTATTTATTTATTTATTTATTATTTATAAGGTAATCTACCGGTTAAGGTAAGTTTTTGCATGGACACTAAAAATAAATATTTTGTCACTCCAAGCCAAACCCAATCCAGCAACCTACTCTACATCCGGTCCCTCTTCATTTCTGTGTACTTCCTTCCTCCCTTCATCTCGTCCAACATCCCTATCCTGTTCCTGCCCTTTTCTCGTTTGCCCAACATCCTCCCCTCTATTACCTTCTTGAACATCCCACTGCCGCTCAATACGCCTTTCATCCATTTTTCCTGTCTCCATAGGATTTCTCTCAACAAACCCCTCTCCTCACCCACCATCTCCAGTACTTCCTCATTTGTTTTCCTTTCAGTCCATTTCACCTTCTCCATTCTTCTCCACACTCGCATTTCAAAAGCCTCCAATCTACGTCTATCCTCCTGCTTCAGCGACCACGTTTTCGCATACATCGTAGCTACGCACCATATCAAATTTATATATATATATATATATGTGTGTGTGTGTGTGTGTGTATGTATATGTATGTATGTATATATATCCGAAATGTCAGAGCAATAAGTTTGATTTCCCGCGCAGCTAATATGTTTCTCTGGGTCATTGACAAGGGGATAGGGTGTACGGAAAATAATTACTTAGAGAATGATCAGTTTGAGTTCACGAAGGGTAAACGGACGCATAATGCCATTGCAGTAATGAGGTCACTAATCGAGAGAAATATAGAATATATTTAGGATATAGTTTCCTGTTTTGTAAATTTCGAAAAAGCTTCTGATAGAGTGAATTGGGAAAACTAACGAACTTATTGCAGAAAAAAGAAAAAGGTTGGAGGGAAAAGAGGCTAATCCGCAACCTGTGCCAGTCTCAGACTGCTGAGATGCGAGGGGGAAAATGAGAGTTCGGATGGCCAGTGTTAGGAAGAGGTCTAAGGCAGGGTAACCCATTGTCACCGATACTGTTCAACCAATATGTAGAGGAAATGATGAAAGTGACATGGGAAGAACTGGTGGTGGGAATGGATGTCGGCGGGGTATAATTAAAATCAGTTAAATTTGCTGATGAACTAAGTACAGTTTATAAGTAAGCCAAGGAATGGCAAGAATTGCTGAGTACTTTGGAATGTCAGAAACGTTAACGAGAATGTTAGGAAAGCGAAGAAGTTGCAGGAGTAGGAATGTTGAACGGGATGAAGGCAGGAAAGCAGTACACATAATTGAAGAGGGGCTTGTGGTAGAATAGAATGTTAGGTGGTGTTTTGTTTGGAGAAACAAAAATATTTTATTGATAGTTGTTTCCATGGTAAACCTACCTTAACCGGTGGTACATTACTTAATAATAATAATCTAAAATCTATATGGTATTTAATATAGAAAATACAAATGCAATTTTTTCGTAGTTTTAATTAATTTTACAGGGTTCATGTCAAATGATTAAGGAAATGATAAATGGTTTGTTGGAAATGTGTTACATTTCCAACAAACCCTTTATCTTTATTATATATAACATTTATATTATTATATAATCAAATCTAACACATTTCCATACAAATTATCAATATTTCTTTTGTCGCATTAAACAATTCCGATTCGACGTGCGATAAATAGTGTCAAACACGTAGGTTTGTGTAATCATCATCAAATTATATCTGAAAAGAAAAATGTGTATCTTGGTGAATTTTAGGTACGTAGGAAATATAATCATTGACTTTTAGTAGAGTCCATTCTAATCCTGGCTCTGATCCGTTTAACCTGGAAAAGAAGGAACCTCAGGTTAACTAAACATCATAAGGTAAATGCCAATTTATTCTGGGGAAACTATGCACCATAAAAATACTGATAATTAGTGAATTTTAAGTTAGCGAAAGAAAATTTTATATGAGATCAAAAGCTGGGGGCCATGATATTTAGCTGTTTAAAGATTATCTGGTCAAATTATATTCTGAAATGAATAAATGAACCGACCCATCAGGAATGTGACCATATCAGGCACATAACTTTTTTATTTCATCCAATTCACTTAATATAATAGTAGCATAGCAGGAGTAATTGATAAAAAAATATTTGAGGACAAACGTGCAGTCAAATGTGTTTCGCGGAAATGGTAATGTATCTTTTTGGCGGAAAACCCTTACACGTTTTAATAGTTCCTTTACCTCAAATTCTTCTTTCATAAATTAAATGTAGTCATGTGATCACCACACAATGTTTAAGTATTGTTATGTATCTTATGAAATAAAGAAGAAACTTTGAAGCTGCATTTTCGCGCAGGAAGTTTCTTTCGATTTCATCCAATCTAATTTAATGTCGAGAAAGTATTTATTTCTGTAGTGAGCATATTCATAAATTAAAATAATGAGATCATTTCGAAGTTTAAGGGCTGAGGAGTCTTCAACAATTTTCCGGATTGAACCGTTCATGTTCCCCCTCTCCCCCTTGCCACGACAAGCTATTCTTCACGCGTGTTCGGTCTCTAAAGTAATGTTACATCCGGAGGGAACGAAAATCTTTGGCGCGTCTCTCTTCCCGTGGAAGTTGAAAAAAAAAATTGCCGCTGGAGCGGCGGTGAAACGCTAGGAAGGAGTTGCAAGGGCATAGACTTCTAAATATATAGGTCTGGGCTCGGGGACGTATTTATTAAGAACAAATTGCCCCTCTTGTTTCGAGAATCTTCCCTTATGGAAGGAGGGGAAGATTCCCTATACGGTCCCCCTCGCCCGTCCCCTTCCCTTCTGAAGAGTTCATCAGGCCATAATTCGGAGATGTTTTTTTGCCGTCAACATCGTCCAAGGAACGGAAAAAATACGGGGTCGTACGCATTGAGGGCTAGAGAAGGAGAAGGCCTTGGAGTAGACAGAAACTTGAGCTGGTTTGGAAGGAATCCGACCGGAAGCTCACATGGCAACGAGATACCGCTCACGCGGTAAAGGATTTTTGTGAACTTCGTCCATACATTCCAACCCCCGGACATGTTCGTCCCTCACGGCCCCCACCACCCTCCCGGAGGGCTCTTCGCAAGGACTTGGGGATGGTGGGCGGGTGGTTGGAGTTGCAAGGGAGGTGCTCGGCCTTATATCGTGCGGGAGGCACGAAAGGGCGTGGGGTGGTGACAGCGGCAAGCGCGTAGGGTAAGACGACTCTGAGGATTGGAAATAATGCCCTTGAGGGTTTTGGGAGAGTGAAGGAGTCTCGAAGACGCGGGGGGTGGAGTGGGAGGGACGAGATGGTTGACCTCCCTATCCAGACCCCCAGTAGTAAGAACCGTTACAGGAGTAAGGCGGGAGGGGAGACGAAAGGAAATAAATGTAATGAAAAGGTTTCTCGGGTGTTCACCGATGTGGGCAAAGTGGGTGGGTGGGTGGGGGGAGGAGAATACGCAAACGGAAACACTTGGGATAACTCTCTCAAAAGGGTAGGACGCTGAAGGGGAGGTTAAGGGTAGGGAAGTCAGTGCCGGACGAGGGGTAGAGAGAGGGAGAAAGGAGAAAAAAGGGTGAAAAAGCATCAAATTGTTTTTTAAGGTGGTCATGGGGGTAATAAAGTGAAGATATTGAGTCGTTTAGGGAAGGGAGAATTTTATTTCATTCCCAGAGTGTGGGTCGGGAGGAAAGCCAAAGGGAGAGTCGACGAGAATGAGGGGTGGGCCTCGATTGAAGTCTTTGTCGGGTGTCTTTAAGCATGCGCCGTGAAAAAGTTGCTTTATCAGTAAAATCAACCCTGGTTTTGAAAACAATTACGAAAATTAAAAACGGCTTAAGAAAAGAAAACAGTTATTGACGATATTTTTGATGTTGTAATAGTAGCCAGCTGATTCCGTTCTTACTCAACAAACTAAAATGTACAGTGTAAATAATTTTTATACCTTCTCGACTTTGCGGTTTATTTTTCTGTAAAAGGCAATATCAATATATAAGACTTATTCTGGGTAAGAATGACTTTTGCCTTCAATAATCAGCGAAATAAATGCAATTTGGCAATAATAAAATAAGGTCAAAGATGCTATCATTCAATCATAATTGATACCGGTGACGAGCATTTATTTCAACATTGCTCTTGAACAAAATGCTTATTAAACGAATTATTAATCCCATTTACAGCCCTGTATTAAATCAGACTATAAAAAGGTAATTAGCATATAATTGTCGCAGCGGGCTCTTGGGGACATAATGAGCGTCGAGAGATTGGATGGTGAGTATGTAATTAGGCCGAAATACCCAGGAGCATAGTGGATATATTTTCCCCAACACAAGGCACATTGTGTACAATAAACATGACTTACGTTCTACGATAGGAGAGAAAGAGAGAGAGCCAGGCACCGGGATGCGAACACTCTTTGGAGGATGGCACTCGGCGTCAGCGGAACGGCGAGCGTAACCCCAATCGTCAGCCATGTTATCGGGCAGGACCGGAGGAGAAGACAAGGGAGTTAGAAACGCGGGCGCGGAGAACGTTGCCCTGGCGGAGACTTCGTCTCTCGAGGGCAGATGGCGGGGGTGGTCCACTCGTCTAGCCAAAGTCACAGCGAGCGTATCAAACTTCTAGACTGTCTAGAGTGCTAGACGCGATCTCAGCAAGCGTGATCCAACTGCCGCGAGGCCTTGCCGGTAGTCGAGTTTATATCCGTTCCTGGGAAAGACCCTTGTCCTCTGTCGGGTGCCGCCAGACGTCATACTCCGGGAGCGGGGCTTTCCCGGCCTACGTCACTGGCCCTTGCGGTTATACTCACTCCTAGGAGGGGCGCTGGTCCTTTTACGGGCGCCGTCAGATGTCATTCTCGGGGAGTAGGGATTTTCCGGCCCTAGCGGTTCCGATAACGGAAACTAGTCCTGCCCCTGCGGAGCCATGTCCGGTATCTAATTCCCACGAATGAGAGGGTGCGCAAGGCGCCCCTTGTTCGGCTGATGCATTGCACGAGGGCATGAGTAATGCATGCCCTCGACATAATCACTATAATTGCTTGTAATGCATTTAATTAAAGCTTATTGTAAAATTTTATTTCAATTGCAGCATCACTGAACCCACTCCAGGTATATACTCCACGATACATTAACACTTCTGGAATTTAACGTTAGGGCATAACTGATAATATGGGTAATTGGATACTATGTCCATCCAAACCATCCAGCCAACATACAGCGGGATAAATGATGATGTTAAATAGTTGATCAGGAATATGCTCATAAAGAAAAGCTTCTTTAGAGATCATAATCATCTCTACAACACAATGGGGCCAGTAAAATCAAAAAGGCGATGCAAAACGACGTACTTTGTGAGAATATAGTATCCCAGAGGATAGCCCTAAAATTCCCAAAAGACAAACCCAATACATCATTCCACAATCTCAACTCCCTGAGATCCTCAGTGAATCATACCAAAGATAAAATATATATGGTAGTAATAAGTGATGTCTACAGGTTAGAGTTCAATACACGTACCGCCGCGTACATCGGTCAGCCTCGGAGATAGTTTAAAATTAGAATTCAAGAGCATTAGCGTTGCTATGTGAAGGGAAATAGGGACAAGTTACACTTCGCCAAATCCCTAGGAGAAGCCGTCCACATGAGCGACTTCATTCCGAAAAGTAAAAGGAAAGGACGGAGGATTGACGCACTCGGGTAATTGAGAAGAACCATAGAAAGGTCAGCCAAACCCTTTTTCTCTTCCTCGCTGCCCATCTCAATATCTCCCTCAAACTAACTCATTAGCGACCCTTGACCCAAACACTCCTCTGCCACCTTACTTCTTCCCCCCTCCCTCGTCCTCCCATGGCCTTCCACTTTCAGCAAAACCCCACTGGTTGCGCAACGCTCATCCCACATCTCCACCCACCCTGCACTCCTATCCACACTCCCTTCCTCCTGAAAAACCCTCCCCTTTCCTCACTTCGGCGCAACCACAACCAATCCCTCCTCAAATACTTCCCTCCCTTATATTTTTTATATTAATTCTTCTCCAAGGCTTCAGGTAAACATAGTGTCATGTGGCCTACAAAATATTTGTACTTTTAGTTGTCTCATACATGAATGCGATGAAATCGGTAGTACCGTGTTAATATTTTTTTGTGAATTTTAAAAAGTTAAGTTTACTCCTGACTGTGTTCATTCGACTTAATTTACCGGAATAGTAATTTACCCATATAAACATTCTGGAACTTAGGCGACCTACATCAAAATTTGGGACAACAGATAAATACCGGCAAATATCGTAAAACAATAGAATTTTAGTGAAAATGTTAGTAGATGGAATTAAGATATTAACACACTAATTTCGCTGTCTGGCATCACAGAGAGAGAGGTTGTTGGACCGTGGAAAGGGAATTATGTCCATTTAGTTATTAGTTTGACTGGCTTAGCGTAAGTGATTCAAAAGCTCTTTGTCTCCTCATCTTTGTCTTCCTCTCCACAACGAAATCTTATCCATTGCGATGAAGCCATCAAATCGCCTCTAATTTTGGCCACAACACCTACTCATACCCACTCACAAGCTGGGCCGTAATATTAGCCACATCCGAGTTCCTCACCTCATGTCAGTCTTTAGAAATTATACCCAAAAACTTTATTATGTAATTCACTATATCTAGTATTCCACCAAGTCTTTATCGTTAATTGAACATCTTCATTTACCGACAATCGCAAGACTTCAACCGCATTATCATCTCTCATTATGGCTTCCTTCTAGATATGCACAATTGGAGTCTTAATTCCCTCGTTTCTTCAAACTCCTGAATCAATGCCTTCAATTTGGTCGCGAACATTCCTCTGCAATTTGAAATTTTAGTCTAGGACTGTGTGGACACTTCAAAACACTTTCCACTCCTACCGTGACCTTTTCCACTTTGAGATCTACCTACTTCTCCAAGACCTTCGCCTCTACCCCCGCTCACACGTCTACCCCAATTCAATCGGAAACGCACCAGGCGGCCCTTTATAACCTCTCCAATCGATGCGACACACCGTCTTTTCCCAATTGTCTATCCCGAGTACAGAAACCCCACACATAACGAACAGTAAACCTTTACCCTTTCTCTCTGGTAGAGAATAATATCGCAGTTTTAAATAAAGGCTCTCCTTCGCACCAACCTTGAAAAAATGAAGTCAATACTTTTTCCGACTCTCGGAAATTGAAAGTACCCACAATTCTGTTAAATCTATTAAGTTAAAGGTAATCAGTCCATCCTCCTCCCGTGAAACTCAGCCACTTTCATTCAACCATCCCGTGGGAATATTCATCATCCGCATCCTGAAGACAATATATGACAAATTACTCCAACATTCCCTAAATCTGCCCAAAAACATGAACCACCATGAATTACGAAAAACTTATTCATCACACAAAAAGATATTCATCAAAAAACAACTAAATTGTGGAGCATAAAGAGATTGGGAGGCATCAGTTACCAAAATAGACAGAAAAAAATTTATATATAAAGAAATTCGCCAATTTCACGATTTCTCCACGTACACGTTCTTTCTACATGACACCAACCAACAATATCAAACCCCTACACACCATTCCTCATCTTTTAAAATATGGATCCAATGATGGCCTTTTTGCCCAGAAATCATGTGCTGAGGCGTACGAGTTAGGTTCTGGTAGCATGTGGGTGGGTGAAAGTTTCGGAAGGTTTGCATTATTAAATAGGGACAGAGGGTATACGAGGTTAGGAGGGCGTTCCATTAGGTGGCGGGAAATATTTCAATGTATTTTAGTTGGTAATGATTAGGATACTGTACATGAAGAGAGCGTTTAGTCTGGCGACAGATGATTTAATGGAGGCTCTTAGCGCATGTTTAGGAGGATTTTTTGGTGTGTTTTCTGTGGGCGTTCTTGGACGTTGTCGTGATGGAGATGCCAGGCAGCGGAGATGTCTTTTCTCGTCCTGATGACCTTTTTTCGGAGTCTTTCCGGTATATCCACGTAGTAGGCAGCGTTAACTGTCTGTGCTTGAGGAACTAACTCCTTATGAACCACTACTTTACTGTCGAAAAAGACAGTAAATATTGTTTTCACTTTTAACTTGCTCATTCTTGCTTTTGGGGCTTTGGGGACTGGTGTGCCACTCAGACCTTTGGCGTGGTGTGTTTCAGGGTCGCATTCCACCCAGGAAAACCCAGCTTTCATCACCAATGATAACGTTCTCCAATTGATCGGGTTCATTTTTAATACATTGCAAAAGTCCACTTGAAATATTCAGTTAATAGAAACAAGATGGCGCTATCGAACAAAAACATAAGAGAACATTCAAATGAAACTCACACGTATTCTAAATTGTCGGTAGTTAACCACCTTCCTCTAGGGAAAGAATATATATATATATATATATATATATATATATATATATATATATATATATATATATATATGATTTCTTCGAAGTAACATAAAAGTGTTAAATAAAAAACCTAGACAGCAACACACAACATGAGAACACATAAAAGGAACACTCACACGTAATATATTGATAATTTCCACCCTCCTCCATCCCACCTTTTAACACTCTCCCGCCCTTCCCCCACTCCTCATGCACATCTGAGAATGTTATCTATCCTCTGACTTGTAAACTCTGCCCGGCATTTTATATAGGCCAGTGCTCTACACCCCTGAACCTCAGGATAAACAATCATCGCGCCTCATGTAATCCCTCTTCCCCGTCCGCGGGTCTTCCCATCCCAAAACATGCCTCCCACCACAACACCCCCTTCAACCACTGTTACAATGTTTCCGTTCTAGCATCCATTCCCCCATTCGATAACCCTATAAAATTAAAAACAATGAAAATGGCATTTATATGGCTGTGTAAAGCCTATCAACATCCGGGTCTCATTTTCGTTCAATAATTGTGGGGGGCTGAAGTGGATTGGTGTGGATTTGTTTTATGCGAGATAGTGGGACAATTAATTCATCCGCATATATTTTGTCACCCTTTCCTGGGTTTTGACTTGTCGAGCTCTGATGATGACTTTGTTAGTTGACACCTGGGTCGTGGGAGTTATGGTATCTGTGGATGAATTATTAGTTATCTGTGTCGCTTGGAACTATTTCCATATCCTCCCGCTCATCCTTATCCCATCTCCGTTCCCCTATGGCCTCCCTTTCCCTCTCCACAACCCCTTCTTCCACCCCCCACCAGCTGTTATCCCCTCCCCCCTCCACAACCCCCTCCTTCACCACTCCCCAACAACCTGTTTCCCCCCTCCCTCGTCCTCTTCTCTCTTTGTCCAACATACTCATACACCTCGGTCCTAACTAATCTTCCGAAGAAGACGGAGTTCGAGTCCGTCGAAATTATTAAAATATTACGTGTGAGTGTTCCTTTTATGGGTTCTCATGTTGTGTGTTGCTGTCTAAGTTAAAAATATATACATACATAGTTGCATATAAATTGATAACATGCTTATTTCGTTTATATTGCTTGAAATATGGCACACAGACATACTTTTACAGTGAATTTTTTGAATGAATTCTACTGAATTTCTCTTTTGTAGAATTACAATTTCTGACGGCCGAAACATAAATTTTTTCAACGAGTGGGTTTTGCATATGTGACTATATTTTAATAGTGACTATATTATAAATTTTGCGCTGCCACTATTGGATATTTCCACACGATTATTCCGGGCAGGGAAAATATTTTTACTTATTTATTATAACCCCAAAAGCAACCCAATACCTTTCTTTTACAATGACTAATATGATCCATAAATAACAACAAGCAATAACGAAAACAAATTGCAATAAAACATTAACTTACATAGTGTACATTAAAATGGCGTTGAATAAGGACTAAAGTAGGTAAGGTCAAGCGAAGGGTTTTTTTTGCTGCGAGGGAATTAAATTAGGAGGATATTCTGTAGAAGGGGGAAGGAACGTTGGGTTATTTGAGAGCCGGAATTTCTAAACGTGTCCTGGGTTGATTTTTTCCGGTAAAAGGAGGGGGAACTCAAATTGCGAAGAATGATGTAAAATCATAATTTTGATAACAACTTCGAAATTTGAAAAAAAAAATTTTGAAAATATTATGTAACAACTTTAACTCTGCTAACTTGCCGTGATGATGTAAGCTATTAATTCCTAGGGAGGAAAGAACTTGTTCCCGGGATAAATTTCTAAACGAAGGGTTGCGGTGACAGACAAAAGAAAGAAAGAAATTCGTGGAACGGTTAAGCATAATAGTATATGTTATTGGGCAGGTGGTTGACCGAATAGGGAAGCTATATTCTAGGATGGGTCAGATATATATACGAAGAGCAGAGTACCAAAAATGCACGTGGATTGGGAAAGATTTAAGTTAAGACGATATTATAGCCTCATATTTAAAAACGACGTGTTTCATTCGCACAGATATTCGATACAGGTGATTAATTAGGACTAATGATACGTTAGGCCAGATTAAATAGGATAAAATTTTGAATAAAGAGAATGTATGGGATAAACCAATACGATTAGAAAGACGCAATATTAGCTCTAGAGAAAATTATGAGTAAGGAAGAGGAGTTGTGTACCATAGAAGAACGTTGGAATCATCTCAAAAAGAGATCTTGAAAATTATAATAAAGCCATTGGAAAAGTAAACAAGTTAAAGACAGGATAGCCATGGATTACACATTAAATGATCAGGCAAATAGTGGAGAGAAAATTGATAGAAGCTTATATATGAAGTTCGGTGCAATGAAGTACAAAGGCTTAAGAATAATATTTTAAGTGAGGAAACAAAGACGGAAGTGACGTGGCGAAAGAAAACCCAAGGATATGGAAATCTCCCAAAGGATGGGTAAAATTGGTGCTCTGTTGTGAAACTTGAAAGCACTCTAGGGAAAAAAGAAGGGAAAATCGTTGCAAACAATCAAAGATAAGTTAAAAAGTTGCTTTTTTTAACATGAGAATCGTCAAAAGATGGAAGAAATGTATGGAGGAATTATATGGTAAAGTAATGATGCTAAAAAGCTCAGACATGAAAAGAGAATATGACGTAGATGACGATAGATTAGGTTTATTCATACTCGATGGAGAGGAAGAGATATCATTTAGGGAATTGAATTCATTTAAGGCCGCGGGGGTAAATATCATTCCCGTATAACTGAAAACATGAAAAGAAAAATTTGAAAGGAAGAGTTTTTATGGATTTATTCGTAACATTTCTGAGGACGGAATTTAGCCGGAAGACTTCGTCAGATTAATATCAGTGCCAATCCCAAAAAAGGGAATGACAACCATATAAGAAACTATGAAACAATAAGTTTGATTTGGTTCGCAGTTAAATTAGTTCTCAGGGACATCGATAAGGGGATATAGAACAAGACAAACGGTTAGGGAATGATCGTTTTGGGTTCAGAAATATGAGGGACAGAAGTGGTGCCATATCCACAATAAAGTATGCGAATAGGGGGGAACATAGAATATAATCGGAAAGTGTTTATCTTTGTTTCGTAGATTTCGAGACGGCGTTGACTTGAATGAATCAGGTATTATTAACAAATGTATTGCTGCAAAGAGTAGTACATTTAAGGGATCGGAAACTTTTCCGTAGTTTGTGTATATCACTGAATACTCAAGTGCGAGTGTCGGCTAGTAAGTCGAGATGGGCAGTGTTATGAAGAGAAGTAAGACGGGGTGCGTATTATCCCCGGCGCTCTTTAACGTATGTGTGGAGGAGACGATTAAAGAGAGGCATTGGAAGAACTGAATGAATGAAACTCGTTTAGGTATTCATAAAATTATTTAGTTTTCATCTAAATCTGCTCAATACCCCGCAAGTTGCCGCAATGATATTTGACGAATGGTGAGAGGATACTACCCGTAAAAGAGAATATGGAGATACATATGAATGTAGATTATGTAGATAAAATGCAACGACGTGTAAAACAAACAAACATAATTCTAATCAAACCCAAAAAAACGTATGTATTCGTTCAAAACTTATTATAACTTTCAAACACGCAAAAACAAATACTAGCTACTAACATACACAAGCACACGCACCAACAAAGGCACTAGATGTCTACGCAGTCCCTAATCTTGTTTTCGCCTGTAATTCGAATTTTTTACTATTTTGCGATGACTTCAGTATTTTACTTATATGATCCCTGATTGTCCTAGAAAAGAACGGATACAGAGTGCGTTCCGTATGTAATACAATTATCATTTTTAAAAAGCAATTTATTGAACAGATTTGCTCAAACACTTGATGCTAATGACCATTTTTTGATGTATTACCAGCACATCCACGTAGTAGGTAGCGTTAAATGCCTGTATTTGAGGAACAAACTCCTTATGGACCATTCTTTTACTGTCGAAAAAGCAATGATCCACATTGTTGTCGGTTTTGCTGGTTGACGGACGCCCAGAGCATTAGTCGTCGTGAACCTATTCCCTGTCCTCCTTAAAGACCTGTAACCGCCTCAAAACGTGTGAGCAGAACAAACAAAGTCTTCGTAAGCCTCACAAAACATTTTGTTAGTCTTCTCAAGAGATTTTTTTCAGTTTAGCACAAAAATTAATAAGGTAATATTGCTCAATCGTCGATTCCATTTTTTTCGTGGCACGGTCGCCCCGCAGAAGTTTACAATGACTGACGTCCTGCCGCTTCCACAGGAATTGGAGAGCACTGAAACGGATGTCACGGCAAATATTAGTGTCTCTGCCACCTACTGCAAGTTGTTTGAATCCACTCAAATTAATAGGAGCGGCGCGGAAAATTTAATCGCATTACTTTCGGAACGCACTTAGTTTATCTCTCTGTACCGCAGCCTATCTCCTAATCTCATCTTGCTGATCTAACGTACCGAAATAGTGTGAGGAAATGATAATTCCCTTTATGTCTTAGTGTGAACTCGAGTGTTCCGAACCTTGGTAAAGGTCTAAATCTCGCTGGCTCTTTTCACATCTCATGCGGCTCCCAGCCTAATTCCTCTAAATGACCTCTCACGCTCGTCTTCATATCGCAACAATTGTTGAGGAATATAGCGGATTTTCTCTGAACTTTATCTAATTATTTTATCAAAGAGCTCTCCCAAGGATGCCAAATACATTCGGTGTATTTCATGTAAGCCAGAACCAAAGCGAAATGACACCTCACTTTAACTTTCTCATTAAGATCTCCACCGCACGTTTAATGAAGACGCGTGTCTATAAGGAGGATCCGCATTTACCCCTTATGTGCGCATCCCATGAAAGACGTGGTGTTAGCACTACCCAAAAACATAAACTTGATCAACCGTGGTTAATACTGAACCCTTAATTGAATAATTGATATACTTAATACTTATACATTACTTAATTTGCTCTAAAATTTCAAAACTATACATTTACTTATGTTCAGTAATGTATAATCCCAATTATTTGCACCATCTCGATATTTTTTCTAAATTAATAGAGAGTATCCCGCAATATGCAACGTTTGCGGATAATCAAGCCATAGTTTGTCAGGTTGCCAAAGGGTTGGAAGCATTTTATAGTGCATTGAAAGGTGTCTGTGATGGTTACAGGATGAGAATAAATGTAAAGGCAAGAATAATAATACAGGCAAACACAAGAATATTTATGCTGCGTTTGAGAAAGTGGAACGTCAAGTTATCTATTATCATAGGAGTTTACAAACTAACAGTTGATCTATTTCGAAAGTGTTATGGAGAACATGGTCCAAGTACTCAGGAAATGAGGAAAAGAATTGTATTCGGCTAATAAATTTTTACAAAGGGAAGGAAAATGATGACACAAATAGTGGGAAAGAATGCAAAGAAAGCTCGTTACAACCTTGATATGGAGCGTAGTTTTTGTTCGTTAAGGAAACATTTTCATTTAGTCCATATGTTAGCCGTGGATTGAAAGCTTTTGAAATGTTGGTTTGAGAAATAATAGGAATAGGTAATTTGGCAGAAAGCAACACAAACGGGAAAGTGCTTGCCATTTGGGAGCAGGAGAGTGGTTTGTAGAGATAAATCCAAAGGAGCCAGGAAAGATTGATTCAAAGCGTTTTGTTTGTCAATGGGATGTTGAAAATTGTGGTAGAAGGAAAGCGGTAGGCAGGCAAGAGAGGGGCGGGAAATGATAGGCAAGTTGGACGGAATGAAAGGAGTAAGGAAGTAGATGGGGAATTGTAGAAGGGTTTATAGTAGTGTCAGATGTCAGGTTACGTTTCGCTAATCCCATTAAAAATCAATCATTTAACCACGCAGTCTGCTGCTATTTTCATCCATTGTATTTGCTGCCATTATTTCAGTACTTTTGAGTCTATAATCCTGTCCATAAGGAAGTATTGCTTGTATGAGATTATTGTCGGTTAGGATAGAATTGTTTTATTTATGTACTATTTTATTAAGGTAAATAACCATTGTGATTTTTATGTATTTCATTCTTATCAATTTTGCCTTGAATACAAATTATATGCACGATAATGCAAGATGTGGATTCCGCCTGATTTTCATCAAATAAAAGGAATTTTAATTAATTTATTTTTAAATAGTGGAATACTTAATGGATATCCTCCCAAAATATATAACTAAATATACTTCTGATTCCACTTGGATACTTATATAGATTTACATCTATGAAATAGTGGTTATGTTCAAGAGTTACATCAATACACTGTATTATGCCCCAAAATCCACCTCAAGGGTATGTTGCGGGGAACATATTTGCACCCAACTTTTATTCATACGAATATGTATGCTTATATGAGTGTATATACATGGGCGTATTATTGATAATTAAAAGCATTTGTGATTATACCTAAGCTCAGGCACAAGTAATAAACTAAGCCCAGATGCATGCACACACGTACACACACCAAGCCTCAACTAACCTAATGAGATGAGCATCTAAATTTCCATTTAGGCTCTGGTGTATCTATGCACATTGGAGGGATATTACTTTTGTGGCAAACACAATTATGTGCTCATATGAAACGATTCTTGGCGTCAGCACGGTTGATGGTGAAAACATCCCTTAAGATTATTTAACTATAATTGTAACGTATATGTAACAGTTTAGCGGGGCAAAGTCGATAAAATTAGCTGATGTGAGATTGAATTCCTAATCGTATATTTCATAGAAAAAATGAAATGCTGATCAGATAATAAAACTATTTTCACCAGGAGGAGAAGTCAATCATTAATCATATTATTACAATTATGCATTTTGAAATATTCGAATGAAAAATTAATTTCGATAAAACATTTTTTTTAACAATATTCAATTTTTGCTGCTTTTATTTTTTTGGAAACCTTCGTATTTTTATTCCAAGGCCAGCGAGGGTGGCAGTTGTGTGTATCTGATTTGAGTGGCATGAAATCAAATGAGGATTGGAAGTAGTCGGACGTGTACATTTAAAAATTTTGTTTTGTTTTCCACGAAAAAATCGAAAAGAAATTTCTTGTCAGCTGTTGAAATACTGAATCAAAACTTCGAAAGAAGTGTTTTCAGGGCAAAGAACATTATTCACTCATGACGTTTGGTATTTGGTTGGTTTTTCTCCACTCATGAATGTGGGATATTTTTCAATCGTATTATCATCCAGGGAATACTGAAAACATTAATAGTTTCACATGTCAGTATAGACAGCCAATGGTTTTCAATGTTATTAAATCTGAGTTGAAAGTAGAAAATCCTTAAAAATCTGGAAATAAGCAAAAAATAATATATATTTCCAAAGAGGTAATATATTTTCAGGAGAAATACGTACAGTGGAGAGCACGAGAAAAAATTATTATAACTTCTCTTCTTTTGGAATGTTGCCTTCTAAATCTATTTTATATCAAACTGACATCGTGCGTCACGTATAAAAGGAAGCCTCGAAATTTTATTTTATATATTTTATTCAATTTATCCCGATTTACAACTATTTTATTGCGGTAGGAACTCGATGTATTTCCATAATATTGTAAACATTCCGTAGTCTAACCCAAGACTATATTTGAAGATCTTCATTGCCTTAACAATTAATTTTAGAGTATTTTCATTAACATCTGATAGGATTATAACGATGGCTATCTGACTTATTGGCCATTCCTCTTCTTTGGACGGAGCCCTCGTACCTGGGCATTCCAAAAGCTCCGATTTGTCTTTTGAGAGAGATCGCATTGCCTTCAACTTTCTACATCGTGTACATTTCTCGATACATATGGAAGTGGATTTTGTCATTCGTTTTTTAATTCCGAGCATAACAACTAACTCTTAAAAACCCATTGTACCTATAGTGTATCGTACTCAAGTCCGGGCACAAGGAAGACGTCCAGCAAAATTAAGCCCAAAACATTATCCAGCGGCAAAAATGCTGTACTTCGTGCTAGGCTACCTTCGAATGTCATTCACCATTACACAAATCATTAAACTCTACACAGATATTTGGGCAGTTGACTGTTTGCCCAACATCAAGTAGTTCCATGCAATTGAATTTTTAAATTAAGTAAAGGCAATTAAGAAGGATATTTATGAAGAATGCATTGCAGGAAGTCTCTCGCACATTATTACGTAAGCCTTAAAAATTTCCGTTTGTTACTTTGGAAAATTTCCCTTTGGAAAAAAAATTGTTACTCTTTAGTATTTTGCTTTTGTTAGAATTGCTAAAATTTTCATCTTGAACCACTTAAAAGCCATTAATTTATCAACGATTTGCTTTGTTACGCATGATAAACAGTGCTACAGAGACATTTTTCGTCAAAAATTGATTTCTCGGTCCAAGTAAAAGGCACGTATTCTAACTCGGTTTGGTTTAATTCTCAGGAATATTGGAATGCCATTTCGCCATGTTTGCCTGCTTTTAAATTATTCATTCATCGATTATTAGTCGAGATTAAGATGTATTGCTTTTCATGTTTTAATCAAAACATATTTATAAGGGGTAGTCAAATGAAAACCAAACCCCCACCATAGCACAGTCCGCAAAGGTAGCAGCACTGTTTTTACGTGTCGGTCCTGTATTCGCTGTTGTGTGAGCACAGTATAGCGACAACTCAAGGGAAATTGTTCGGATATGTCCCTGTTGGTGCAAAGACTGATCTGGTATGTTCATCCGTTAGGTTTTCATTTGACTGTTTCTCAGATTTACCAAATATTTGATACACAGTTAAAACTTCACATTAAAGAAGAATAATGCAACCATTTCAAACAGATTCGTATGCGTATACCTCAGAGTTAAGTCAAACAAATAAGAAATTCTCTTTGATATAAAATCTATTTAAGGCACATATTTACATTACACTGCAGAGAAGTTTGAAGAAAAATGTGAGAACTAGATACATACAATGGACAATTTCATTTTTCAAATGCTGCCTGAATGTAAAAACTTATGGTGACGAATTAACCAAAGGAGAATAAATTGAAATATTCAATCAAATTGAAACCATTTGAAGGCCCAATTTAAATAAACCTCTCCTTTGTTTTTGCTTCTTAGTCCCTCCTTCACTGTTTAATTGACTGGTTGACCCTTGCCAAACGGTAAAAGTATTCTCAAATATTGTGGCGATACCTATAGATACGCTTCTGTAGTTATATTTTTTGGGATATTATCGGCCACATAAACATTATGCCCAATCAAGGAACATACTCGTACAGCTAAACGCGTCTTTCTCTAGAAGTTCATAATTCACGAATTTGCTTACAAATTTCCAATTTCGATATATCATTTTGTTTATTTACATGGAGTAACATTTTTCATCAGCTAAACATCAGGATTACATAAAGTTAAGTTCTTCCATGGTCCAATTCAGCGACATCGTGGAATAACTTTTACAAAGATAATAATTCTATAAGCAGGCACTTAGGAGTGGCCCATTAAGTGGACTTTCAAGAATCGCCATTGAAAAAGAGCTCGAGATTGCAAACCTAGTCCTAGTACGCAGCTTTGGGATCAACTGAAGGCTTTGAGATTTGCAAGCTTCTCAATTACTGGCCACAAAGGGGCATCAACTCCTCTCACAGAGCGCATGGGATCGTTTCCTCATGGGGTGCTGCTAATGGACGAGCCCGGATCAGAGAAATTTCAGAAGACTTTCACGAGGCGAATCAAACCAGATTTCAATGAGGAATCTAAGAGAGAGAGCGAGAGAGAAGGACTTTTCACTGTCTATTCTTGTGATTCTCCAACCGTTTCCAATTTACATTCAAAACTTAAATTTGAAAAAAATGTAACCTTACCCTTCACTTTTAAAATTGAGTTACTTCACTCAAGTCTTGTCATGATAATAAGATATAAGGCATAAAAATGTTCACTGGAAGTACTATAAGTCACATGACAGTAGAAAGAAGACAATTAAACTCATATAATTGGCATCCGTAACAAAATGTATGCTTTGCTGAGTGGGAATATCAAAGTATATTTTAATTTTATGAAAATAATGGCAAAGAGTATTAATGTTGTCATATTCGCTAATTGTTGAAACAAGAACATACAGAACAAATGTAATCTTATTAAAAAGAATTTCAATGCTCCAATTTTCCTGAGTTCCTTGTGACAAAACGTTTCAAAATATAATTATTTGCATATATACAATCTCCATTGTCAATTAATCACTATATTCGGTTTAATTTCTGTAATTTTTTTCAAACTTAGATTTTGAATTTGAATTTTCATTTCTTTTGTGTTCCTCAGCGCCTATTAAATTTTTAAGTGTTTTAATTTTCGTCTTAGCGATTTCCTAACGCATTAATGGTTAGTTGGGAAACCTGTTGGAGGCCAGGGGCGGCTTCTCTGGATACCATTAGCATTAGCCATCTGAGATATCCGATAATAAAAAAATGGACTGATTAATGATTAGAAATATAGTATTTGGAAAATCAATGGTTTTTGTTATCCTAAATATCTCACAATTTCAATTGTGAAATTTTTTTCCAAAATCGTGTCACAACTTTTAAAAAAAATCCCTCCTCGTATGTTAATTCAAAGACGCCTATGTGAATAAAAAGCGAGCAAAATCACATACACAAGAGAGGCGAGAGACAATGCACTCTTTGAAGAGCAGTAAATGGATTTCCGTGACTAAATTCCTATCTGTATATCCCTCAATCAAAGCCACTCGTCGGACGACTGGAGAATGCCCGCGTGT
Organism: Hetaerina titia; assembly: GCA_037158775.1. Taxonomy (NCBI): domain Eukaryota; kingdom Metazoa; phylum Arthropoda; class Insecta; order Odonata; family Calopterygidae; genus Hetaerina; species Hetaerina titia. The sequence goes on from CM073771.1 coordinate 9,521,208, forward strand.
CGTCGTTCTACGAGTGACAGGGAAGATAAAATAATCCGAACGAGGAATAAGGAGGGGATGAGCAGAGAAAACGAGCAAAAACAGTAATATTTGCATCGGTAAAAAGCGCGTCCCGTTGAATGGTGAATTCTCCGTTCGTATTCCCATCTCGAAGACGAAGATCTGAAATTCAATAACTGAGATCGATGGCGGATCATGCTCTCCGCCCTTTCCCTCCTCCCCTCCTCCACCAGTATCAAATGACGGCTACGTTCCGAGCCATGAATCGCGCATATCGGAATGGCTTTCATTCGAAAGACGACCATCCATCCACCCGTAGGAGGGAGGGTTCGGAATACAGATCTATAGGGTGAGTTAAGGGCTAAGAAAAGAGAATGGGGTAAGGTGGATAAAAAGACAGGCCATGAGGATGAGAGGATGTCGAAATTTTGGTGTCTTTGTTGAAGGGCAGGTATATCTCTGGGCAGAATTAATTTGTGTGCAGTTTCCGACTCTTCAATTGCTTGTTATCGAGCTTTTTTGCGTTTAAACTACATTCCATTCGTGAAATATGGAATATAAAATTGATATTATCGATTCATTTTGTGATTTTGATTAATCGTCAGACCAAGGGTTTCCGCGAATTAAGAAGAGATGTCAGATTGTTTAATAGTTGACGAGGCTGAAATTAATGTTAGATGATTATTAGAGCGGTACCTCTCCCATCAGCATAAAATGAGAGAATGGGTTGATTGCATAATATTTAGTCTTAGGGAAAATACTCAAAATCTGATGGCAAAATTAATAATTATATATTTAATTCTATTTAACGGTATTCAAGTGTATGTAGAGAAAGTGAATGTTTTGCCAAAATTATCATTAATAACTAGGAAAGAACATTGCATACATGTACACCTTGTACACATATATAAATAAATTATATAAGTGTACATGCATAATAAAATAGCATAAATATGTATAATAAAACGGATATAGATACAGGGAAGAGGGATGAAAACACATAAAGGACGACCATGAAGTTTTGGTCGAAGGTGGAAGGGTGCGGATTCCAAGCAGATAAAATTCCTTTGAGTGGATCTTAGACTGCTGGGCCAATACTCAGATCACTGCACCACAAAGGAAGACGTAAGAGCCACTAACTGAATTACCGTGAAGCGTGCCACCCCACGTTAGTTCCTGCATCTGCCGTTTTTGCGTAGTGATACGGCAAGTGTTGAGTTCGTCCTTACATGTGCACAACTCTTTTCCCTGTATCTACATTCGATTGAATATTTTTCGCGGGTTGGGACTATTTTCGAATTTAAATGTCAAATTTATAATTATAAACTCTAACAATGGTATTCAGTAACAAAAAAACATGCCAGTTACAATAGTAGGTTTATGGTTATTATAAACACGAACATAGCATTCGATTAGATACCAGGACATGAAATGATGTTTGAAATGAAAATGACTGAAATGGAAAAAATATGATATGAATATTAAAATATTGTTTATCAGACTGAGAATTAGTTGACGCACTGACCTCTTATTTGAAGTGGTTAAATTCTGTTTGCAAATGACATATTTGGGCCAAGAGTACCACAGATTTCCTGAGGCTAAGCAAAACGAAAGGCTTTAGCCATTGTAATACTATATAATAGGGGTAAATCAAATTCCTACGTGAATTTCTTTTGGAGTATATATTTTGGGATAAATAATTACCTTAGCATTAGATTAATCTTTTCACAAAAATCGCCACATGAAATTGCGAGAAATATTATACGTGTTCATTCAATTTCTCCTTATGTATGAAATCCTGTATCTCTGCTTTTTGTCGGGCTCCGTTTCTTAGCTTCAATCGTATTATACAGTCAGAGTCACAAAGTATTCAAAGTTGGTATAAAATAATAGCTGCAAAGTATAGTCAAATTATATTTTTCAAGAAAGAGTTTTTGGAAGAGGCAATGATATCACATACGCTGGCTAAGGTTTATGCTAAATATTACTTCGAAATAATATATGCATATTTATAATGAACTAAATTTATAGAAGCTCAAAGTGGCTTTAATCTTATCTATAAAACGATTATTTTGACTAATCAAACGTTTGGATATTCGCCTGATCTATAAAATACGTCCGATTCATACGTTGGTGTGTTTGCGGAAGGTTTCCTTTCTTCAAATTTATTCTTTTCATATGTATGTAGTTTTTTCCTTTTTCTTTTATTATTTATCTTGTTCCAAAGTACGAGTAGTTTGGAAGTGTGGAATATGAGTGCATCAATTCTAATGGGGTTAAGATAAATCCTTTTGAGTTATACATTATTCTCAGTGACCTACTTTACCAAGTTATTGTCTTAAATCATCTGTTGAAGAGTTTCTCACGAAACTCTAAGATGCTAATTTATATACTGTGCCAATAAAAAACATGTTTATAAACCTCAAATTTTGAAGCCTGATGATTCCCAATCCTAACAAATTAAATACATTGATAAATAGCACCATTTCCACGCTCAATACAAGTGATTACCCATTATGGCCTTAGATTGGATCCCACCAGCCAAACATTAACTTGCGACGCTTTTAATACTTTGTTTCCTGGGACCAACGATGAACCAGGTTATTGCACAAGTTGGAAGCACTTTTTTTAGTCTATCGAACCACTGGCCTTGTAAATATGTTTGCGAAACAGGAGGCTACTTGAAAAGTAGCTGTCATTCGAAATGTGCATAATTGATGAACTTAAGGATATATATTAACAAAAACCAAAGTATACATATATATATATATATATATATATATATATTTATATGTGTACATATACATGTATATACACACACATTTATACACGTACTATATATATAAATCTCGGTGCAATTAGGCAATTGTCCAGGTAGTAACGGTCAAGTCTGGGAAATGGTCACTGTTATAATGGACATACATACGAAGTTTGTACATACACAAGAAGTTCTTCTTGTGCATGTATGTATGAGAGAAAATACTCTTATATACAATGACACAGTTTATCAACCCCACCTTTACCATGAGACATGGGCTAGGTTCACACCATGCATACAACGCACCGTCCATCGCCGCACTCTGTCCACAATCACTCACTCTTCAGTTTCATAAACCGTTCAAAATTAAGCACCGTTAACACATCATTTGCTTTTGCAATACAGCTTTTCAGGCCGTTCACATCACGTACAAATAATATTTTAATAAGTAAAATAGAATAAGAATCACTGATCAATAAAGTTTATCACCCAGTGGCTGCTTTACACTTATTCTTATTTTACCTGGTGATTAATGATCGTCGTGGGAAAATAATGTCAGGAAATATCACTTCCACTTTGTTGTCTCGAACCTTTCAAATTATCCAATTAACTTTAAAACCGCTGCAGTTTAAAGCATTGCCCACACTCTCAGTCGGACTTCACGGGATTCCTCAGGATTATCAATCGTAGATCGTTGAATTATTTCAGTGATGTTCAATGATTGAAATGGTTTGGGAAACGAGAATACAGATTTCATTGCAATAAATTTGAGCGGCAAAGACTGGACATTAATTTGGGGAATACGGCGAATGTATCTCGATACGGGTGAGGGAGACCTGAGTGGAGGAAGTGGGTGAAGGCGATGAGGGGAGAGCGCTGGGAAGGAGGAGAACGGAGACGCGGGGTGCGGGAGTAAGCGGGGGTGGGGGCTGCTGACTGAGGAGGGAATGGAGGATGAATAAGGGGCGAGGAATATGTGGATGGAAGGAGCGGAGATGAGAAACGGAGCAAGGGTGTTGGGAGAATTGAGTTGGGGGTGTTATAAAGATTGAGGGATGGCGGGGATGGGTGGGAGGCCGCATTTTTTGGGGAAAGTGGGAGGGAGAAGGGAAGGTGCCAGAGTAAATAAATCTCGCCCTTTTATTCGACGGAGGCCGGGAGGGTTGGAGTGTGTGTGAGAGAGAGGGAGAGGGGGGGAGGGAGGGTGTGAAGTGGGTGAGAAAGAAACCAATAGGGTGAGTGGTAAGAAATCCGGGCGCCACGAGGATTTCAAAGAACGACAGAGGGCCAAACAAGAGAGAGGATAAAAAAAATAATAGCGGCTGGGGTGTTCTGGGTGGGGTGCGATAGAAGTGGGGGAAGAATGGCGATGGGGAGTGAGCACATTCTCTCGGCCCTCTTATACCGACTGGAGGAAATGCAATAGAAAGAGGGGAGGCTGAGAGGAGACGGGAGTGTTGGGAGGGAATTGGAGAAAATGCGGGCGTCCGTAGTCATGGATACCGATTATAGGAAATCGACTCATTTCGCAGCGCAGCCATTTGTCGATCTCGATCGGTGTAGTAGGGCTTGTTCGGTTCCCTCCCTACGCTTCCCCCTCCCGGTTCAGCGCTTCCTCGCCCACTTCCTTTCGGAGGGAGGAGACGACGCAATCGAAATTTAATATGGAATCTCATGGCGCGAAATAATTAAAGACCCGGAGCCGTTTTGGAATGGGTTGGGATCTGATCTTGAGGAATAGTTAATTCTGTTAATCACCACCGGTGGGCTTGTGAGAAGCGCACGGGGATTGTATCGGTTTTCCCCCTTGAGGCTTTCAATTTCTGGTCCGTTCAGAAGTCCGAGCAAATATCAACCGTGACTTATGTCTCCGGGTTAATGATCAGAGGGCGTATTTAATGAAGCGGCTAAAGTGGAACACGACTCAGAGAGGGTGTGTTTTTCTGTGGGTATTCTGGCTGCACTGTTTCAGTTCAGCTAGTGTGCCATACAGTCTTGCCTAGATTTTCCATCAACAATACGCGTGATTTCCGAGGTCGTGTGTTCAAATACCTGTCACGACAATTCTCGACCAAAGATCAGCACCTTAAGAGGGGTGCAAATTGGTCACCAAAACAGTAGGTCAACAGCATTTTTAATGTTATTTTGTCTTATCATGGCGTAACTAATTTTGTCCATGTGATATTAGCCTCGGAAAAGAATAGCGTTAGTGATAGGATTTACGGAACTTTCTTCAATCATTATATGCGTCCCAATTTGCTGGTGCATTGCAGAGAGTTTCTAGTGGTAGGGTGGGAAAACAATATACTGAACATTAACCTAATCCCTTTAGAATGGATACTAGTTTGTATATGTCGATACTGTAGGAAACTTTGAGTGAAATCAAAGTCTTCTTCGACCTTTGCAAGAATGGATAACAAAAATATTAGCATAAAAGAATATTTTTAAAATTACATTTTGCCTATGGTAATAGCCAAGAAGTAATAAAAATACGATAAAGTAACGGAAAGAAGCCAGGAGAATAAAAGAATAAATGTTATTTGTAGCGTGTTGAATACGCGAAAAACCCAATGCATATTTTATTCACCAAAAATGCAGTTCATATAAAGGTAGTTCTCCTAAAAATATTTTATGAACGTTAAGCCAAGGTTAGGGTCAAGCATAAACGCCCGCAAAATGCGGTGTGTATGTGGCATATGAGTAATGATTTAACACAATGGTTTAACAAAAGAAAAGGCATAGAGTGAGAAATGAGTCGGTTAAAAAGGATTGTCAACTGGATAACCGATTAAAGAGAAGTATGCAAGATGTGCACGCCCTTTTTATGCCAATTGGAGAGCATCGATTAGAGTAGAATCACCCAAAAATAAAGAAATTTGAGAAGAATAAATAAAGGGAGAAATTCATGCGCAAATTTGATGGCAGGAAAAATTACCAGATTATCAAAATTTGCAGTGTTAGAGAACAGAATATACGAAACAATGAAGGCATGTAAAAGAGAAAGACAAATGCTAAAACAAATATAACACTTATGCTCTGTTGTAATTGGTGATATGAATTAAACAACATGCGGGTGCGTGGGTGAGGCAACATAACTTCCTTTTATGAATGCGCTATTCGTTTTAAAAAAGGAAGTTAAGTTGTCGCATCCCATTGAATTATTAAGCGGATATTTATTTCCTAGAAGTCTTGATTAACCTGGATGGGAATAGTGGGAAATGTTTTTCTGCATCCTATCATTTGTTTAAGGAACTTAGTTTATTTGCAGAGGGCATTTTTATATAGTTAATAACAATGTATAACCATATGTATATTCAAATTATATACTTGCAAAGTAATTTTCATTTTACTGGTTTGCTTCTAAGACTCAAATAAATATTATATGCATTATTTTTTTATCCTTTTTGCACTCTGGCTCTACATGCATTGGTCATGATTTGCCAAATTATCCTTATTTGATCTTTATGATATTGCTTTAAAGTGCAAAGCGATTTATATTCGTTATCAGATTAAACAACTAAAACGTGAGCTTTAAACGATCTTCTGAGGTTCTTTTATCCATACGAATTAAGAAAATATGCCGTTTTACACAGAAGACATTGTTTCTACGATTTTCGTACAATAATATAAATCTACATTCGTATATGTATTTCACTTTCCATTAGCGTTGAGCGAAGGATACGGCAAAGTCTGATAAACGTATCGGGATATTTTTCCTGTGCGTAATGTACGATTTACGCATATTTGTTTTTTTTATGAAGTACTCGCAGTTCACCGATTAATTAATTATTTAAGGTTAACTGTATCTATAAAAGACAAAGTAATGAACTTGGATACGGAATAGTAATCCTATATCATTTTGATGTCAACTTGTCAAATGTTATTTAGAGCGATTATATTATCAGGGGAATTATATGAGATAAAACTGTTTATACCGACCTAAATATCATAGTGGTACAAATATTACCACGGACAACATAATTTTTCTACCTTTATGCACGTATTATCGTTATTATATCCCATATTAATCACTTCGGTGATGCATAAGGTTAAGAAAATATAAATAATGGAATGAGGTAAAAATTACATTGTTCATTTGAGCATGATTTTGAAGTTGACAGGAATGTAATATTAAAATGAAACTATTATCATCATTCGTGTATTCTATCAAAATATGGAAAAATCATGTGTAATACTTAGGATGTGATGCAGAAAAGAAGGTACCTGCACCGTATCTCCGCTTCAATGGAAATGTGACGTGTTGCTTGTTCGAGGAGGGTTTCATGAAATTTTAGCACTAACCCTTTCTCTTTTGACATTCTAAAACGATTAATTTCTCCAATAAAAGCTGTATAAGGGTAATGAGGTCATTATATACGCTAAATTACAGGAAAGTACTCCGTATATTATGGTAATATCTATCCATGAACTCGATTTAAGAATATTCATTCTAGATTTATTTGCCTGATTTAATACTTCAGCTTCGTTAATTTATCCCAGAATAGTTGAATAACTATAGTACCTAGAAAGAGATATTTTTGATTGAAGGACGCAATACATTATGTTAGGCTTGCAACTCTTAATAAGGAAGACTAAAGTTACTATAACAATGACCCTGAATTGGTTTTTCTATGATAGGCCTAGTTTAAATTGAATTTCAGATAATTCATCTGTGTTGTGACAGTATAGCAAACAATTAATATTTCAGAATAAAAGTGGGAATATCATCAAAATTATTCTACGTTGCAAATAGTGAAAAACATCATTTTTTGATTTGATAGGTAGATAACTTTGAAAAAATATTATCTTCACTTCGTAACATGACTCGAATTAGTTTTTAGTAGCTCTCAATCCCGACGAATTAAGAACAAAAATAGAAAATCTTGAAGATCTATGAAAAGTTTTCCAAAATGTGAAGTAAATTTAACAATTAATTAGAATGGATAAGAATGAGAAAGTTTCTATTCCGATTGGCAATATTTGGTCCACATAAATAAACACTATATGTTCAGTTACCTACACATTATGAACTTTGGATTAAATATAAACGATATACATATATTTATATATAGCGATAAAATTTGGACGGCGCATTGGAACATTAAATAAAATATATAGTACGTGAAAGGACACTGACATTGCAGATTGTTGGAGCTTTCGGCCTTCTCCGAGGCTTCCTTCAGGTCAGACCTGAAGAAGGCCTAAGAGAAGGCCGAAAGCTCCAACAATCCAAAATATGAGTGTCCTTTTACGTGGCATCTATACACCAGTATATATTTAGATTATCATAAATACATTAGATGGAGAGTATAACTCAGCAGAGGTAGCATTACTTCCATTTGATATCCTAAATCATTTCGAGGTCAAAGTGCGTGTGGCCATGTAATACATATTATGACATTTTACTGAATTTTTATGCGTCCACTGATTCATAAACTCATTAATTGAGATTAATGGAAGTCATTACTGTTACGCAGGGACTCCTAACTGGGATACACTATTACACATACTTTTTACATGGATAACTGCGGACATTTGACAAAAATGTTTGATATGATAGTTAGGTTTATCTTTAAAAATTAAGATATAGCCTTAAAATATTGAAGTAATGTATTTTTTTACACTTTCGCTATTCACCCAAAGGCTAGTTTTGATATTGGAGCTAAGATCCATCTTCACAGATTCAACGAATATTTTTTTATATTGACAAACGGTATTTTGTCCTCAATCTCCCTCCCCGTTTATCTTCAGCCCTTTCTGACCCATTATATCACCGTCAACACCTGTGCTCTCATCACGGAAATATCCAATCCGCCAATGAACTCATTCGACGCTCACTCGTCCTTAAATGGCCGTCGTGTCTATCGACTGCGTCGTCATTAACCCTCGCTCGCATCTCCATGAGGGCGCTGCCGTGTAAGCGACCCTCTCGGCAGTGCGTAAAAGTCACGCAACTTGCACAGCAGCGACCCCTACCCATCTTTCCCAAAGAGAACCCTCATCTCCCCGATACATTCCTCCCCTTAACTCCGCCGAGAGTCTAACCCCACCCCCCCACCCCTCCCCGCCTCCCCTACTTCCCCTCCCTTCCATGCCACCACCCGATTCTCATCCATTCTTTATCGGCCTAATACATATTCGTCTCACTGGCTAACACAGCCAAACCTAACACCCATCACCCACGAGCCTTGCTCAAAGATCAGGATCTCTCCGACGGATAAAAAAAGAAACCGATAAAAGGCTCCATTCTCCCTCCACGCTCCATCGCTTTCGCATTCCAATTTCGTCCTCGCTCCTCCCTCTCATCCTCCCCTCCCCCCGCACTGCGTCTTCTCCTTCCCAGGATCGCTCTTCGGACTCTTTCATCCTCTCTCTCTCTCTCCCCTTCTCCTTCCTCCTCGGCCCCTTCCTTCCCTTGGGCCATCACCCATTCCTCCCCCTCCTCTTCTCTCCCCTCCCCACCCGAAGCCTCCTTCTCATGTTGCTCTCCTTCCTTCCCTTACAGCCATTTCCGCTCTCTCCTTATTCCTCTCCTCCCCGTGCGCACACACACGCAACTTTTACTCGCCGAAATTCTGCCAATCCTTCTCTCTCTCGCCTTCAGGAAAAATGCTACCAATGCTACCCCTCCGCCACAACCACCCCCACCCCTCCGCCATCCTTTCTTCTCTCTCTCTCTCTCCGGTTCAACTCCCCACCGCCCTTCCCCATTGTCACCATTCAACTGCCGCTCTATTTCCAAAAGCCGAGGTTTTTATCTTTATCCTACTCCAATTTATCCTTCCCTTCCTCCCGTCTTTCTCTCCCGTCTCCGGTCCCGTCAAACACTTCTCTTTCACGCCTCCTCCCTACCTCTTTGGGTCCGCACGATTCTATGCACGGCCTTCCTTCAATGTCCGACCACCCCTAGCCGCTGCCATTACGCTTCATCCTTACCCACAATCCCCCGCATCGACCAAGCAACACTTTCCGTCTTCTCCCAGTCCACCCTCTCTCTTCCCGTTCTTCCTCTCCCACCGTGGCAGGAAAAAATACCCATGCATGCATGTGCTCATGCCTCCCGCGGCGTCTCTCTCTCCCCATCCCTCTCCCCTTTCTTCCTGTCCTTCGGCCTCCCTTCGCCTTTTGTCTCCGGTCCGCATTCTTCCCGATTTGTCCCCTTCTCTCCGCCCTAAATTGTCTATCGCCTTTCACCTCCCTCTCCTCTCCAACATTATTGAATTTATCCATTGTTGTGTGGCTTTTATCGCCGTTTTGATTTTAGATATTAGCCCATAAAAATATATAAACCTATTTGTCACATCACATTTTATTAGAAATTTCCATTTGTCCCGGTTATCATTCAATGCTACCATTCGTGTGGAAAATTATGGAAGAAGTGAAGAGGAGAATTTTAATATTTTTATAACAATTAGTTCTATTTATTTCAAGCAATTTTTAGGCAATTTCAAACACAGTACGTATTAGGTAAACAGTTTTCAATTCGGACAATCAAGAAAAGTAATAGAACGCAATTTCGCTAATTAAGTAAAGAATTTAACCTTAATGATGAAATGGCAAACGATTTTAAAATGTGTATTTTTTTCATATAAGCCATGTTTAAATGCAACTCAATACAGTGTAAAATATGTACCTGAAGTTTTCACATTCCACATTCATTGTATAACTTATTTATTTATTTAACAACCAGCATTACAAGTAGGCGATAGCCTGGTGGTAATGTTCTTGATTACGAATCATATAAACCACTTAAACCAATCATAACACAAGTACATACGGCTTTATCACGTACATTTCTCACTCACACGTTACAGATAATTATTTTAAGGAGAGCATACACCTCGTTTTAAATTTATTTAATGAATAAGGTAAGGACTTAAAGATATCCTCAGGTAACTCATTCCATTCTTTTATTCCACGATTGAGGAAGGAGTTTTTTTATGTTTGTTTTGTGCCCTCTATGTTTTATTTTGAACTGATGGTCCTTCCGCCAATTGTAATTTGGTTTGTCTATTCTTTCTGAGAGCTCCTCCCACCCTTTCTCTTTATTTACTATCTTGAACATCCCACATAGCCTGTTCAGCTTCCTTCTGAGTAGGAGTGTCCATCCTAGTGTCTCTAACATTTCTGTCACACTATCTGTCCTGTTATGTCTTCCTAGAGCGTACCTAGCTGCCTTTCTCTGTACTTTCTCAAGCTTATTTATATGCACCTTTACCATAGGGTCCCATACTGCTGTTGCGTACTCCATTATTGG